>JBBBDQ010001491.1:0-323337 GCA_037127315.1 Ascarosepion bandense
CACACACACACACACAATAGTTACAAAAGGTCCTCTTCCACTTTGGCAAGGGTCACACTAACGGTCAGATCAACACATAAACGAAATATCAGAACATACTGATACCATCAGACCATAAACATCCCATCTGTCAACCACACATATACACACCATAAACACACATATACATGCTCTAGCACACTTACACACACGCACACACACACACACACTACAATTAGCAACAGCAGCAGCAGCCAGAAAGGACCATTTCTTAAAAGCCAAACACAATCCCTCTAACATTCTGAAGATGAGATTTTAATCTTGAAATATTAATGTATAACAAATAGGTGATATCCAACAACTTATTTACCTTCCTTTATTTTACTCAACGCATAGTGACAGCTTTCAAAACCTAACCACACAGGTATATGGATATATTTGGGGGAGGGTGATGATGTGGGGTCTGTTTGAAGGGATGTTAGCAACCCAGTAGAACAAAATTAAATCTACAAAGGGCGGAAGAACACTTGAGGAGTCAACGGCCAGCTAACTAGAGGTGGTATCTAGATAAAACACCGTGGAGAAAACAACAGGAAACCACTCCACTATTTCCCCCAAGAATATTCATGGACATGCACAATAAAATTATAATTTCTAACGGCATGAAGGGAGTTAAGCCTAAAGACACTGACTTCTCGCCGGTAAGGAGCGACATGCGCAACAGGTGTTATCGGACTGTCATCCAGCGACTATCAGCATAAACAACGTAAAAGTTACAACTCTCCTCAAATTTTATCCTTCGCCCGGGATGGAAGGACAGGTGTCACCGGACCGCTATCCTGCGACTGTTCGCACCAAACAATAAATAACTCTTGGGACGTGGAACGTCGGGACGATGAACAACTGTGGACAGCTGGAAAACGTAAAGCAGGAGATGATAGGATAAATATAAATATTTTAGGTATATATGAAACGAGATGGACAAACAATGGAGACTTCATGAGTGACAATCGCAGAATTATATACGCCGGAGTTGAAAATAAAGAAAAAGGGGTTCGCGTGATACGAGATAAAGACACAAGAAAATGCGTTATAGGATACTACCAGATATCTGAAAGAATTCTGGTAGTTAAACTAAAAGAGAGGCCTTTAAATATATCGGTTATAGTGGTGTTTGCACCGACAGCACGGAGTACAGATAAACTAATCGAGTCCTTCTCCATGCTAGACAACGCCAAGGCACGGTGCAAGTCACAAGAAATCAAAATTCTTACGGGAAATCTGAATGCCAAATTGACCAGGAGAGAGAAGATGAAACGGAAAAAATATAAAATGCAACGTTTGACGGAAAAAAGGCACTGCTCACCAACCTCATTACACTGTCCCCACTGTAAAGCATGGCGGTGGCTCGATCATGCTTTGGGGCTTTTTTATAGCTGCAGGGCCTGGAGAGATGGTAATCATCCACGGTGTCATGAACAGTGTCAAGTACCAAGAAATACTGGACGCAAACCTGCTGAAGTCTGCTAGAGCTCTGCGATTGGGTCGCAATTTCAAGTTTTAACAAGATAACGACCCAAAACATGTATAAAAAAGCACTAAAGCTCGATTTGCTATCAAGAAAATTTGGAGTGGCCCAGTCAGTCTCCAGACGTCAATCCTATAGAAAATATCTAGCGAGATCTAAAGCTAGCTGTGCACCGACGTTCCCCATCCAATCTGACACAACTCGAAAAGTTCTGCCGTAAAGAATAGCAAAAACTGTCAGCAGACCACTGCAGCAAACTCGTGGAAGGCTACCCGAGGTGTCTGCAGGGTGTAATTGACGTAGCAGGATCATCCACAAACTATTAGCTGAAGACATTCCAAAGGGGATGTAGACTTTTGCAAAGACATTTTTTTAAGTTATATGATTTTAAGAATCAGTGTGAAATTTTTAAAATGTAATTTTTATATCCAAGGAAAGTGTGATGGATCTGCTTAAAAATTTAACAATTATTGAAATTGAAAAAAGGTGTTGCGCCCTGTTAAATTATACAAAATATATAAATTTTCAAAGGAAGTGTAAACTTTTGCAAGCCACTTTGTGAAAAAAAAAGAAAGGCGTATTTTTTTTTTTTTTTTTTAATCATCTCACCCCAAGCAAGGCATTCCACTGCCACTATTGCGCATGGGGCTACATAGGGGAAGGTAAAGAGAAGGAGTGGATAGACATAGGGAATGTCAGGAGAAAGGTGATAGATGAGTAAGGATAGCGAGGATGAGTGTCGGGCAGATGGGAAGAGTGTTTGATAGAATGGGAGCAGGTTAGTGTGTTAGGAGGTGTCTATTGACCTTACATTTAAACTCCTGGAGATTGTAGCCGTCGGGGAAGCAATCGTTTGGAAGAGAATTCCACAGTCGGGAAGTGCGAGGAAAGAAACTGTTGGAGTAGAAGTTACGGCTGCATTTTATCGGTTTCACTGTAAAAGGGTGGGATCTAGTTGCTAATCTAGTATCTCGTGCAAATTCATATTTAGGGGGCACCAGTGATCTAAGTTCATCGGAGCAGAAGCCGTGAAAGTATTTATAGAAGAGACACAGCGAAGCCACGTCTCGCCGGTGGGAGAGAGACTGCAGGCGGTCTGCCAAGTCGGTATCTATCACATTACAGACCCTCCTCTGAACCTTATCGAGAAGCCCGAGGAGAACAGCAGGGGCACCCGACCAGATATGGCAGCAGTATTCAATGCACGGGCGGATGGTAGATTTGTAAATGTGCAGGATAGATTTAGACGGAAAAAACTTCCCGGCCCTACACAGAGAACCGACTTTCATAGCAGCGGATTTAGCAATGGATTCGATATAGTCATTCCATTTGAGGTCCGCTGAAAGTGTGAGACCAAGGAGGCGTAGTGTTTTACTCTCTGGGAGGCAAGCCTGGTCCATGCTAATGGGAGGTAGGTGAGATTGTCGATGATGGTTAATTGACAGTAGCTTCGTTTTAGAAGCATTAAAATTTACTGGCCATTTCTTACCCCAGTCCAATATGGATTGGAGGTCTTTTTCAATCTCGGATGCGAGTTTAGCTTTGATGCCTACACCAGATTTTTGTTGGAGGCGAGAGTAAACTGTGGTGTCATCGGCGTACAAACCTATTTGGGTTCTTATGGAATCAGGGAGATCATTAATATATATCAGGAAGAATGTAGGACCTAAGATGGAGCCTTGGGGGACACCTGCGTTTGTATGGTAGTTCTGAGAGGCATGTCCGTTTAATACCACTTTCATTGTGCGGTTAGAGAGGAATGACTGGATTAGTTCAAACAAATGTCCAGTTATACCATAGCTCCGCAGTTTACATAGAAGGCCAGCATGCCAAACTCTGTCGAACGCCTTAGATATATCCAATGCAACGGTTCGAGCTTCGCCATTCCTGTCGAGTGCCTGGTATATGTACTCGGTGATGGTCGTTAGCATATCAGCAGTAGACCTGGTGAAGCGGAAACCATATTGCTTGTCCGAGAGGAGCCTGTGTGCTGTGAGATGCTGAACCACCTCGGCGTTAATAATGGCTTCGAACACTTTGCCAAAGATCGGAAGAAGGCTGATAGGGCGGTAATTTGCAGGGTCAGAGGGTTCTCCAGTGTTTTTAAATATAGGAACTATAGAGGAAGATTTCCAACAGGCAGGAAAGCAGAAAGCAGATAGGCAGAGGTTGTAGAGCTTAGAAAGGATAGAGGAGAGTTCAGGGGCACTTTTCTTTAAGACTATGGTTGGGATTCCGTCACCACCGCTCGCTTTGTGAGGGTCAAGTTTTAAGATTATCTTAGAGACAAGCGAAGGTGTAAGACAAGAATGCGTTTTCTCACCAGATCTATTCAACCTGTACAGAGAAACAATTATGAGAGAAATGAAATACTTGCCAGAACACGTAAAGAAATTTAATTACTTGGGAAGCGTTCTGACAGAGAATCGAAAGTGCAACACTGAGATCCGAAGACGCATTGGAAAGGCCAAGAACGCATTTCAAAAGCTAACCAGAGTACTGGGAGACAGGAAAATCTCATAGAAACAAAGAAAAGAGGGACGATGTTGGACGATCTCTTGAAGGATGAAAGTGAGGCTTGAGGCAGCAGAAATGTGGTTCTACAGAAGGGTGCTGAGGATACCATGGACTGAGCACATGAGCAACGATGAGGTGTTGGAGAGGATGCAAACGAGAAGAAAACTCATACTTAACATCAGGAAGAGACAGATGAGGTTTCTGCGACACGTAATGAGGAAGGAGGGCCTGGAGAACCTAATACTCACAGGACGGATAGAGGGAAAGAGAGACAGGAGAAAGCAGCGTGGGATATTTTTGATAAGCTTGAGCAAATGGATGGCAAAGCAGGGTTTAGGAGAGATACCAAAAGGAAAAATATTGAGAACGACAAAAGACAGGGTTAAATGGAAGTCTAGGATCGCCTACGTCCTGAAGGGACAAGGCACATGAA
Source organism: Ascarosepion bandense (assembly GCA_037127315.1). Classification (NCBI taxonomy): domain Eukaryota; kingdom Metazoa; phylum Mollusca; class Cephalopoda; order Sepiida; family Sepiidae; genus Ascarosepion; species Ascarosepion bandense. The sequence continues at coordinate 4,458 of JBBBDQ010001491.1, forward strand.
GAAGAATCGTTAAGTAAAACTATCTATAAATATACCGAATGGACGAATGATATATTCATATATTTATGTCATATATGGTCCGATGCCCTCTGCTATTTACCTTGAACTCTTTGATAAAATCCAAAGAAGAATCAGCAATATTATTGGTCCTGAATTGGCAGCTCGGTTTAAGTTATTCACTGTCGTAAGGTTGCCTCTCCGTGTCTTTTCTATAAATATTTTCATAATAATTTTTCGGATGAGCTCTTCGCTATGGCACCTCGGCTTTATGAATTTAAGTGCAGCACTAGACAGGCGTCGAAATCTCATCAATTTACAGTTGAGCTGGATATATGTAGTATTCTATGCTATTAGTTTCTTCTCTCGCACTTCTCGCTTGTGGAACTCCCTTCCGGCTCCATGCATTCCAGCCAACTTTAATGTGCAAAAGTTTAAATGCAATATCAATCTCTGGCTATTGCTTTCCTGATTATTAACTTTTATTCCGGCTCAGTATTACTGTTTTTGCTTCTAATTCTTCTACACCTTCTAACCCCCTTGTTTCTTAGGGGCTTTACTGCCTTCCTTGGGGTGATACCGACTAACAAAACCGAAGAGCACAAAAGATCAATGAGGATCAACTCTTCGGTAGTTGTGGTGTACAAGATTATCGGGTTACCCATTACTGCACATAATCTTGTCTGACACGAACGCCTCAATGTCATGGCTAAAATTCTTAAACATTTGCGACGGTGTATCTTGGGCTACTTAAAACAAAAATTTCAATGATTTGCTAAGGTCATCAATTCTTTACAAAATAAATTTAGGGAAAGCCAGTTTGCAAAAGTCAGTAAAGTAAATCTGTACGCAATGTTTATATTACACAATTTTTTTAAATCTTAAATTCACTTTTAGTTTAGTCAAAGTGACCAGCTCGATTGATGCAATAAACATCCATATTGAAGGATATTTATGTTTCAAATGAAGTCCGTGCTAAAGCATTAACAGTGAAATGAAAGCAAACGGTATTTAATGTAAACGAAATATACGCTTTAAGAAGACGTCTCTGATGAAATAGATCCTCTAGAAAAAATACTTCCTGACTAGAAAAGAAAAAAAATGGTATGTGCCAACGTCACTTCCTCTTTTTATTGACTCGATTCTGTGAATGTTGACACACTTTTCGATGTAACTGAATCTCAGAATATTTTATACGAGGAATTTTTTCGATTGCAGAAGATAAAAAATCACTTAACACAAAATCATATCCTGAATCTATACTGGGAGCAAACTGCCTCCATACGGATAAGAAATGAATAAGTACGCAAAATTGAAACGAATATAAGACAAGGATGTGTCTTCTCGCCAAATTTACTCAACCTCTCTAATGTGGCTATTCGAAGGCTGTTGGAGATCTTACCAGGATTTACTATCTATGAGCACAGTGTTAATATCATAAATTGCAAAAATACAATATCCTAAATTCAGACACAGAAAGGAAACTAGAGGACCTCCTAGACAAGGTCGCAAAGGAAATCATGAAAAGGGGACAGGGTGTATGGTTGTCGGCAAAAGAAAAAGATGAAAAGTATGAATGGTATATGTCAAAATCAAATAAGTAGAGAAGTGTAAATGTCTGAGAAGTGTTTTAACAGATAACGAAATACGTGACATCAAAATCCAAGGAGGTATTGGAACAGCAAAAAACTTCCAAAAACTAAACAAAGTATCAAGAAACAGAAAATTATCGTTAAAAAAGAGAAATGAACTGTTATGTAATATATATATATATTACAGTAAATATATCACAGATGAAAAGAAGACTTGAGGCAACGGAAATATGGTTCTACAGACGGGTGCTGAGAATGCTTTGAAATAAACATGTAAGTAAGGAGGAGCTTTTAATGAAAATAAAAACAAAAAGGTCACTTCTACTGAGTCACAAAGTTGAAATTTATGGAGCACGTAACGAAGAAAGTAGGCTTGGAAAATTAGGCACTCACAGGACAAAGCAAGAGGGACAGAGGAAAGCAGTAAATAACCTACCTAATAAACTTGTGAAAATTTAGGGTAGAATAGTGAGTGGTCGTATAGCAAAATGATAAACATTACTAAGAACTAAATTTTAAAACTTCTTTCAAATAGTCGAAAGGCCGTGACCAAGGTAAAATAATGAACGTTTGTGCTGGTAAGAATCAACGTTATCAATTCGTATTTGAGTTTAAAGATGCCTCCATCGTCGAAGTTCTGAATTTCTCAAAATTGATGTCCAAAGAAATTAATAAAACGTAGATGATAGAAGATTGAGATAAACGAACAACGGCGGATTTATTTTCATTAGTCGTGAAACAACTGTCTTGTAAAGTCATGATAAATTCTTGATATTGTTAATGCTTACACATATAAATCGGTAAGATCACTGTTGACGAGTTGGGGTTTTTCAAACGCAGCTTAGATGTAACACGAGTGGAACCCAGTGAGAATCGAATTCACTTGTAGTGGATAAGAAATTAAGAATTAAAATCAACTCTCTTCTTCACTTTTACAAAAATCACAACGCCGTGTGAAATACTGGTTTTTCTCAAATAAAAAAAGGATTGACCATGTGCTTAAAAAAAAAGTCGAAACCAGATTTCGCAAGTAGGTGTTAAATTGATTTTCTAAATACTATAAAATGCCCTGGTCAGCGTCAATCACAGACACAGATGGGAGCAGCGAGAGACGCCGCTAAAATGTAACGAGAGCAGCTTCAAGTCAACTGAAACATTCGTCCTCCCGCGTGTTGATTTCCTCTACTTCTCCATCCAAAGACATTCCTACCAAACCAACACGTACATACGTACTTACGCATATACTCTTTCAACAATTACTACTACGAACATTTTCTACAAATCTTGATACCCATAACTTTATCATTGAACACGAACTCTACCCTTAACTCTACCCTTAACTTCTTAATAATGTTTCTAATTGCACATTAACTCCTACAACTTATGTTAATCTTTCCTTTTAATAAATCTCTATTTTAAAATGAAAAATGTATATTTTATTCTTACATTATTCCACACAATTCCACAAATTTCAACCTGCCGACAACCAACCTTCTGATGAAAATCTTCTGATAATTCTGCATAAAACTTGTAAGCTGTAGGGAGTTCGATTAAGTCTGACACAAGGCCGAATCAAAGAAACATTAACCAGCTCCCTACGGCTTCACACTACTCATTTGTAACGATTCTAACGAGACAGGTTTGTTAACCATTACGCCACGTCGACAAGTTGACGTGTTAGTGAAAGTTCAGCTAGAGGTCAGAACCCTGCGGTGAAGGTGTAAATTATGAAAATTTAATGACCGGAATTACAGATTAGCTGGTAGTTTGAACTGGTGATCAAAATGAATGGCGGAGAATTAGTATTTGTTCGTGAATCTAAGTCTATTTGGTTTGATATAAGAACAAAAATGAGACACAAGGCCCAACATTTGGAGAGGAGAGGGTCCAGACATTAACTTAGCAAATCCCACTCATTGACTCAAACAATCTTCGTTATTCCTTTTACTATAACGTCTCATTTATTCTGAATCTTTCATGCAAAACTCAGCAAGACTTCACATTCTCTCGACAGAAATTCTAGCTGAAATCATATTTACAATTAGGGAATCGAATAAAACATGGCTACAATTAAAAGATTCAATAAATGATTAGAAACGATTCGAAATTATAATTACAGACAATATTTATAAACAAAAGATACGTAAGTATTTGATCCCACTCCGCACACACACACACACACACACACACATACACACATACACACACACTCGTGATATCAAAAATAACAAGAATAACAGTTACCCGGATGAAAAATGATGCAGGACTAAGCTTAAGAAAAGACAACAAAATCTAGGGGAGGAGTGTAGGTGATACTTAAGACATGTTCGTTGCCGCTACTCTTTTCTTACGACAGAATCAGTCAATTAAATGCCATAGATCGAAAGAGACATGATCGCCCAAGCCTGTAGTATGTATAATTCTCGAAAGAGAAATGACTGGCTAGGTAGAAGATTTTCCCGCAGTATGTTGCCATTACTTTCTGCGATACACTGGTTATCAACCAAGACTATAGAATCTGTCCTCAGGTCCAAACACTTCTGTCCGGAGTCAGAATTGGTCCGAGTATACGGTTAATTTTTATTTATTTTAAGGGGTCCTTTATGTTTTTTCCGTTCTAGCTCTACAGTTCTGAAACTGTGGAAAGGTTTAATGATCTCTATTAGTTTTTGCACCCTTTTTGTAAAAGAAATGTGCAATTCGGAAGAAGGATACGCACAAACAACAAAAACAAACAACTGTTTAATACACGCACACTTACGCACACATGGTGATTTTTCCAAGTGCAGCTTAGATGTGGAACAAATATGGAATGTATGGGACACCCAGTGAGGATCGAATTCACTACTCAATTGTAATGGTTCTAGCGAGACAAGCTAGATGTGCCCAACTTACGCACACTTGTACACGTAAGAGAGAGATGAAGCGACTAGAGGTCAAAAGACTTACCGACAGGTGAAACTAGTTTCTGGAAATCAATACGTATTTCATTACTTCAATGTGTTCTTTCTGTTGAAAAAAATTACATCCTTAAGTCAGAGAAAATGTCAAAAGTGGAAATGTATCTGTGCTGTCTTGTGTTTTTGGGTGTGCCTGGACATGTGTGTGTGTGTGTGTGTGTGTGTGTGTGTGTGTGTGTGTGTGTGTATTAAAATCTACATCATTCTATTTGAATGAAAACCATCTTACACTAATTATATTATTCAGACTTTGTCCACATCTTTGTTGCGATTTGTACTGCGTTTTGGCCGTTGTACGTTCCGGCCTTCTTCAGGTGCTAAGAATTTCGAACCGAACCTTTTATTACAATCGCGGGGTTATATCATTCTCATTTCTTGCGTAAAGCATCTTTTGATAGTTGAGTTATCTCCTTCTAACCTTCTAAGTTACTTGTTCACCACTGCTGTAGTCTGGTATTGAACTCACAGGAACTAACCAACGTCTATATCCACTGGGCCACAGATCCTTTGTATTTTCTCCGATAACCCTTTCACGTAGAGTAGACAGACCGAGGCTGTTTTCTGAGAGTTGTTATCCTCATGCACCCTCCCTTCCATGTATGTTGGAGTTGTTGTCATGTACCCTGAATATTTTTTTCGTTGAAGGTTACTGCTTATACTGACCATTTCCACTTTTTTATGTCGCTGAATTGCCGCTGATGACTTTTGCTTGATGTTGAAGACATCAAACGATCCCTTTCTTTACCTTGTATAGGTGATGGGAGTTGAAGTTGAGGTATTGTCCGGTGAATGTTGGCTTGCGGTATAAGGGTGTCTTGAACCCCACCTCTGTTCGAGTTATTAAAACATCCAGGAATGCCAGTTTGTTGTCAGTCTCTTTTTCTATAGTGAACTGTATGGATGGTCTTGGGTGGAGTTCACGTGGTCCAGTAGCGTCTGGACCTCCTCCTCCTCCTCTTCCTGGTGTGGCAAGAGTATGAAGGTGTCAATAACGTATCTCAGCCATAGAATTGGCTTTAGAGCTGGAGATTCTAATATCATCACTTCAAAGAATTCCAGTGATGGTGATAATGGTGAGCCCATTGCTAAGCCTTCATACCGCCGATAGATGTCTGATCCGAATCCAAAATGTGTTGTTTGTGTGCAGAAAGTCACCATCTCCATCAGGTTATCTAGTGGAATAACTCGTGGCTACCAAAAAAGACTTTACGAGAATGATATACCCCCGCGATTGTATTAAAAGGTTCGATTCGAAATTCCTAATACCTGAAGAAGGTCGAAGCGTACAACGACCGAAACACCGTACAAATGGCAACAAAGATGAGGACAATAGTCCGAATAATGTAAATAGTGTAAATACTACCTAATTTCATAAATATAAACGAAAACAATCTTCATTTACACACACACACGAGAGAGAGAGAGAGAGAGAGAGAGAGAGATGGGGAAGTTGTTTTTATTAAATAAAGACATCGAAAAATGTAAAGTTTAATTCCATTTTCGAGTGTCAACCTTTGTAAAAAAATTAATTTTATTTTCATTTTAGCAACTAGGAGGTAATTTAGAATTATTTCTCTGTTGAAGTTCAGTACAAAATAATCTAACGTCTTTTTTGAACGATTATTTTTGAAAAAAGAAGTTCAAACGAGTAATAATTCTGAACTAGCTTCTTGGATTGTCTACAATTCCCTATCGGAAGAATAATATGATGTATAATAATTTGTAGGGATAGGAAATTAAGAATTAAAATCAACCTTCTTCACTTTTACAAAAATTCACAATGACGTGTGAAATCCTGGTTTTTCCCAAATAGAAAAAGGATTAACCATGTGCTTAAAAAAAAAACTATATTTCGCAAGTAGGTGTTAAATTGACTTTTGACCAATGGAAGCGACCTGCAAGACCAAAAGGGACTGAGCGATCAAGTGCAAAATTCAAAAAGAACTATATAAATGACTTCGGTGTCAGTCAAGACAGCCAAGGATAAAAGCAGCAAAGACGACAAGCTAAAATGTAACGGGCGAAGCTTCAAGCTGACCCAGACATTCGTCCTCTTTCTCTTTCCTTCTCGTGTGCTGAGTCCTTTTACTTTTTCTTCTCCATCCGCAGACAGTCCTACGAACAAACGGTAATACATACATACGTACGTACGCTTATACTCTCTCAACAATTACTACTACAAACAATTTCTTCAACTCTTGATATCTTTAACTTTCTCATTGAACATTAATTTCTACGACTTTTTGTCATTCATTTCTTTTAATAAATTTTTATTTTAACCTGAAAAATGTATATTTTATTCTTCCACTATTCCACACATTCCAACCTGCTATCAACCTTCTGATGAAAACATGATAATTCTGACGATGATAATTTTGGATAAAACTTGTAAGCTGTAGGGAATTCGTTTATGTATGACACTAGGCTGAATTAAGAAACATTAACCAGCTCCCTATAGCCACAACTTCAATAAGTCTTAAATTTAGAATAATTAAAAAAAGAATAAAGTAAAAAAACACATGAGCGCAAATGAATATTGTGCATTGAAGAGATAAGAAAATAATTTAGAAAAAAAATCAATGAATTAATCTGAAAAAGTATAATTTCAACAGTTTTAATTAATTTTTTATACTTCTGATGGAGCACATTATCCATTCTACTAGATGTCATGAAAAGCGTACAGAATTGAAAAAACACAGCCCTAAACTGCCGCTTTAGGGTTAAGTATCAACTGGTTTCTGTAGTTCTTTCCATTCAACTATGATATGTTCTTTAAGTACTGGTATTATAATGTTTAAGATAATTTATTTTTAAACATAAATATCATTTTTTGTTATTATTGTACTACTGGTGTTCGTATCTTTTTAATTTTTCGCGCATTTTTAAAGTCAGTAATTAAATTAGAAAAGTCAGAAATTGAATTAGAAAATTTTGACCTATAATATTACGTAGATTGACGGTTTCAGTAGCTGTGAAGCCGTAAGGAGCTGGTTAATGTTTCTTTGATTCGGCCTTGTGTCAGACTTAACCAAATTCCCTATAGCTTACAGGATTTATGCTGAATTATCACCAGAATTATTATCAGTTAAATTAAAAATATTATTAAGAAGTTATGAGTAGAGTTCGTATACGATGTTCGTAGTAGTAATTGTTGAAATGGATAAGGAGAAAGAGAACAAGGTGCGACCTAACCTTATCTCCGGGTCGATTTGAAGTTGGTTTAGTTCTTTCGTCTCTCGGCTCCCATCTGTGACTCTTTGACTGACGCCAAGGCCATTTAGATAGTCTTTTTGAATTTAGCACTGGACCGCTAAGTCCTCAAGTCTTGCAAGTCGCTCCCATTGGTCAAGAATCATTTTAACACCCATCTGCGAAATCTGGTTTCGACTTTTTCGTTAAGCACATGGTCAATCCTTTTTCTATTTTGGAAAACCGGGATTTCACACATCGTCGTGAATTTTTGTAAAAGTGAAGATGAAGGTTGATTTTAATTTCTTATCCGCTACAACTGCAATAAATAATCAAAGTGAAAGAGAATACTTTTCAAAAATTATCCAAAAATTTAATTAAAGCAATTTCTAAGCAGTCTTAAAGTGTACATCATATTATTATCAATATTCAACATTATCCGATTTCTATGTTTGTGTGTTTATTTCGTAACATAACCAAAACATCACATCGTAGGATAAGAAGAGTCAGTAGACTCTTGATAGAAACACACAAAAGAACATAGAAATCGGATATGTTGTAAGACACAAAGATACACATATAAATGGATGGCTATTTAATGTAAAAGATGCCTTAAGCCGGGTGGGAGGGTCTCAAACACGCAACACTCGAACTATCTTTCTGCAGTCCGCGGGAAACCATTTTTGGCCTATAATATTTACCTCAAAAGCCAAAATGTATTAAATTTGTTACTTGTACCTCGCACCTTTCATTCTTTTTTCGTAGCAGTAGTGATCTTGACCTACCCAAGTGCCAACTCGCAGTTTTAAGGTCAGCGAGATCTGCTCTTCTTGTTCCTCTCCAAGGAAGGGAAAAAAGACATGTGTAACTTACACGCATTGCTTAGCATTTTTGACAATAGATGATTCACTTTTTTTAATGTTTTTTTTTTTTAATATTTTTAATAAACATACACGGCTAGAATACGTGTGAAATCTTGCCTACTCTCATTCACTTTTTTTTTCTCCACAATTCCTATTTTGCTCAAACTTTATGAATCCTTCGAACTCTCGTTGTAAACCTGCCACTATAGGAGTCCACAAACCCATGATTGGGAGCCTGTCAACATCCCCCCCCCTCCCCCTTGGGAATTTGATCGCCTACACTGTGACGACAATGGCCCTTTTGAGTTTGAAAGGATGTTGGATTATTATTACGGATCAAAAGTTTCGTATTACACCGTCTAATTGCATGCACCGGTGTTACTCGAAATTCACGTGTAACAAAAATCAAAATTGTTTGTTTACACATTTTTAAAAAAATTAAAATAATTATGATTTTTAAAACGAAAAAGTGAGTATTGTTTAATAACTTGTAATTTTTTATGCTTCTACGTAGATTTTTAATCCAGGTTAAATTATGAATTATTAAATGAAAAATTACACTCGAAACGGAAAATAGAGTTTGTATTTTTCTTTTTAAAGCCGGTTAATTTCTTCAACGGCACAATTTTTTTTTCTTTCAATGTTTGGATATATAACTATGTTTAATTTGGATCGCATTTTCTTTTGTCGGATTATGGATTTCGACATTTTCTGTAGTTTATGTGTAAAAAAAAATAAAACGAATAGGTTATCGTTTTTACCACAAAAATGCTTTTTTTAATTCATAAAAACTGCAATAAATATTTGTTTACGATTTATCTTAAAAAAAGAAAAGTTAAACTACAATTGACCTGATATCTGTCATGAACATTTTCTTTTTTTGTTGAAGAAAACTCATTAAGTAAATTACCCTAAAAAACACTTCTTTTTACCTTTTTTAATTGAAAATTTGAAGCTGCTTCTCCACAGTGAAAGTCAAACTTCTTGAGATGTGAATAACAACGAACTAAGAAACTTAAGACTAAGAGAATGGTAGCATATTTTTTCAGCATGTTCTATGCTACATTTAGGATGCGTATTATTATTATTAGCAATAGTAAAAATATGCAACAAAGAAACTGGATTATCTAATTTACGTAAAAACAACTGACATTTACAAAAAACATCCAGTTAATCCTTGAAACTCATCTGGATAAATTCAGGATTTTCAAGAAATTTTTAGATTTATTTTTTTCATTTATTTGTCGTCTATAATGACGGTTCGATGACTAGTGGGGGATTCAACGTGTCAGTGTTAAAATGCGTAAAAATATACGGAAATTTATTTTTCTTCAAAAAGATTATTAAAGATTATCTTCAGTCTATGATGTTTCAAATCAAATCAAAATTTAACTTCAAAAAAGAAATTTAAAATTCATTTTTAGGAGTTCGTTGTAGTCACTAGCCCATGTTTTCTAAATTTTCGATCTGCACTCTTTTACTCGGACCATTATTGACGGTTTTAGTTGCAACGAAATATTCTTAAAAATTATTAATAGGTAAATTTAATTAAAAATTTAATTCATTAAAAAAAAACATCTTTTTAATTTTTAACGCTCTTCTTGTCCTACGATGTGATATTTTTGCTATGTTACGAAAGCAACACAAACATAGAAATAGAAAACTAATGTTGAAATATACACTTTACACATAGGTGGGTGGGTGGCTGGCTGAAAAGATGCCTTAAGCCTGGGGGGGGGGGGTATCAAACACGCGACAAACGAACTATTTTTTTTTTTTTGCTACCAATATTTTCCTACAAATATAATAAATTTGTTTTGTACCTCGCGCTTTTCACCCTTTTCCCGTGGCAGTATGGTCGCCCAAACGTCTATCACGTACGGCATTTAACTTTAAGTGATTGACTGAGCTTACTCACCAAAGTCGGCTAGGTTTGCTCTTCTTGTTTCTCTCCAGGGAAGGAGAAGAAAACTCGATGTTGGTGCTGAAAGACATGTCCCGTAACTTGTGTGTTAATTTTCATCAACTTGTGTAACTTGTGCATCGCATTTTATTTTAACAATTGATGATTCACATTTTTTTAAACTCACAGTACAGTGGATAACAGCTGGTTGGATCCAGTGACTTGACCCAAAAAGAGTTGTGAGTTCAATGCCTGGCAAGAGCAGATGTTAACAAAAAAAAAAAACTTTTAAGTTGAGTTAAAAGGAGATAACTGATAGTGAAGCATCTGGAAGAAGCATGACTCTTAGAACTAGAATAATATACCCCTGGGGAACGAAATAAAGAGTTCAGTCCGAAATTCCAATCACTTGAAGATGGTCGGAGCAGACAATGCCTGAAATCTCACGACCCGGTTCACACTCCACCCACATCTATTGAACGGGTGAAGAGGTTCATCCCTTGTTCCTTGTTTAGGATGTGGTTTCCGGCTTTCTCTTTTCCAATCTTTTCATTCCTACGTAGCCCCCTGCGCTTCAGTAGCATTACCGCCTTGCTCGGGTGATATGATTAAAAAAAAAAAACAAGTAAACCTATAGTAAAAACAGAAACTTTTAATTTGCAAATGAATTATGCTGTACGTAGTCTTGAAAACTTCTTTCCTGAGTTGCTTTCTTAAGTAAATGAATCTTTTTTTTTATAATTCTATGTTACAATGAAAATGTATGTAGTTTAAGTTTGTGTTGATGATTAATAAGAATAAGGAAGGTAAAAGACTATGGGGGATGTACTTTGTAATTTAACCCAGGGCTTTTGTCAGAAAATATTGCTAATTAAATCTATGTAAAGATCTTTAACCTTTCAGTTAACAATAACATTATTTTTTTTTTAAATGTGTGAAGAAAATCTAGACAAATTTATAAAAATATATCTAATTTTTTTATGATTTGTTGGACAAACATTTTAATTTAAAAACTAAAACTTGTGTTTGTTTTGTCTTAGATGTTTCCTGAATAGACGGAGGTGATTTTTTTTTTAATGAAAATTTTTGCCTTTTTCCTTCATTGCATATCGAGAAAAAACTCTCCCCACCATTGAGTATTAACATCCCTCCTGAGAATACACATGACAGTCTAGATAAAATAATTAATTTAAGATATAAAAATCATATCAACATTAAAATTATGACATAATTTCTTCTTGGGAAAGTAAATATTTTTTTTAGTTGAAAATACATTGATCTTTCGTACAGTGAAAAAACTTCATTTTTTGTGAATGTGATGTTAGTTTCCTTTTTTGGCAAAGATGAAAAATTAAATAGTGTCTCACTCTTTTTCAGAATAGTCGAATTCTTAGGGAAGGAAACTCCCAACAGAACTCAAAAGAGTGAGTTAACACTTAGTGGATTTGTGAAGTTTATTTTCATCAATAACTATTTTAAGAGAAAGATTTTATAAGTTTTAATCAACAGTAATTCTAACTGTTCAGTCATTGAAGCCTTAATATTTCCTGTATAAAACTGGCTAATCTCACCAAAACCATTCCCTAGTTCATAAGTTCAGAAAAATGACTGATTAAAAATAAAAAATAAATCTTTGATTTTCCTAGTGATTAAAATTAGTGAAGATGGTTCATGTGAGCCAAAAGCTTAGAACCAACTTAATAAAAAATTATTTAAATGTTGTAGAATTTTTGTCTTTATATTCACCTGAAATTAAAGCCAAAATACGATGTTTAGAACGGCTCATGATTAAACATAATAGACACTCATTGTCTCTTACATTTAACAGTATATGTTTAGAAAATTATCTGCTGCCTTGACACACTAAATATATATATATAGTCATCCACACACAGGCCTGTTTCGCTGTATCTCAGCTCATCAGTGTGGCTAGATATCCGATTGCTTCCAGCCACAATTGAAACTCAACTAATTTGACATCAGCCACATTTTCTATCCCTGAGCTATCAGCGCACACTGGAGAAAGGAAGATTTTAGCGTGTTATATACATAATGTAAACAAATGCTAGTAGCTAAGAGTGTTCAGCTTTAGAATGATGCATAAATGCCAATGAGTAGCTACTGTTTGTTAAAATCTACCATTTCTCCAGAGTGCTCAAGCAAAGGACAAGTGCATAGTCATCCTCATACAGGCTTGTGTATGTATAATAGACACTCCTCTCATTTTTTAGTGTATGAGGATCAAGCAGTTCAGTGCTTAGAACTAAACCTCCAGACTATTCACACATATCATTTTGATTCTAGTTATAAAAGCTTGTGCAGAACTGACCACACTTTTAGGAAGATCTGAATACAGAGAACAGGTGCACATAGTTTGCTACAAGGTCCCCAAATGTCCTTCCTCTGATTTTGAATTCAGAGTTGTCTTTTTCCTAGACTGGTGGCTACCCAAGGCTATAGAATCTAGTTTGTCCTGCTATTTAACCATAGGTAGGGCACAGAAGAGATAAATACATGCCTTGGAAAAGGCATGCATCTATCACATAAATAAATGTAATGAACTCAATTGGAATCCAAACTCAGTTCTCCAGTTTCTCAATCAATTACTCCACTGTGCCATATATATATATATATATATATATATATATATATATATATATATATTAATCAGCTAGTTTTTGGTTATAATTAAATTAGAACAATACACAGTTGTGTTAAAAAGTATTCAATACAATTATATTGTAGAACCTTTGAATATTTTCATTTGGAAATGAGTTATTTTCATGACCTAGGTTTCAACCTTTTAGTATCTTCAGGCAATTTACAATAAATGATTTTACTGTTTTTGAAAAGCTCAAGCAGGGATTGTTTGAAATTTTCAGTTGCACGTTTATAAAATTTCCCTGTTCGATCATTTGAAAAATGGTAAAAATCACATATTGTAGATGAAAACGTTGAAATCTAGGTTCTGGAAATAACTAATTTCCAAATGAAATATGTGTTTGTGTGTTTATGTGTGTATATATATATATATATGAAAAACTACTAAAAAGTTGTAAGTTTAAAAATGTATTTTTTTGACAGTATTTATTTATTTCTATTATTATATATATATATATATATATATATATATATATTTGATATTTCAGACCGGCCTCGGCCTTTCATCAGAAACAAATGATTTTTTAAATTTAAACTAGGAGCATTCGTCACAAGATATTTACATCACGTGATGTAGAAAGCGATAGAGTTTTTGGATATTTTAAAAATGTAAACCTAACTGTAATAATACTTTTAAATGTTGTTTTAAAGAAAATTTTTTTAAGTGTATCTAAAAAATGTTTAACTATTGAAATATTTATAAAGATTCAAAATACCTAAGTCTCTATTTAACCCTAGCCTGTATAAATAGGGACTTAGGTATTTTGAATCTTTATAAATATGAATCTTCAGATATTGGAGGCCATGTACATTAAATCCAAACAACCCACACTTAATAAAATCACTTTTAAATCTGGCCATAACATATTACATTGCATTTGAATACATGGTTCTGTTGTCATTTCGCACTATCACGCAGTGTGACGTCATAGAACCGCATTGCAAATTTGCAAACTCCGTTTGTTATTTTTGGTAACTATTGCCGTTGCCTAGCGGAGTTTTATGTCAACACAAAATAAAATCGTCAGTGATGGTGGATGTTATTGTGTTATCATCTTGGTGACCTCTCTGAAGATGGCTCATGTGAGCCGAAAGCTTAGAAACAAATTAATAAAAAATTATCCAAATGTTGGAGAATTTTGGTCTTTATTTTCAACTGAAATTAAAGCAAAAATACGACGTTTAGAACAGCTCATGATTAAACATAATAGACATTCATTGTCTCTTATATTTAACAGTATATGTTTAGAAAATATATATATATATATATGTATATATACATATACAATATCATTTGTTCACATGTTCATGATGCTCACTGATGTATGCAATGTACATATCATATGATGTATAAATCTATATATTAGATGAACAGTAGGTAACTGACAATGACAAAAAAATGATAAAACTATATGCCCCCCGGCCCATCCATTTAAATGGTAAGCATCCCTTTATCTTCAGTATTTTTCTTGGGTAAAATTGTAACTGATGTTTATTGAATTTCTTTCCTTGGTCCCTAAACAATAATTAGTTTGAAGAAGAAATGCATGACATTGGAGATTTTTTGTCCCGTATTTTGTGATTCATTTTCCACATACAAATGTACGCATCTCTTTCATTTTGCTCTTGTCTTTCCCTTCATTAGATCATTTTTTTTTAAACATAACTTTGGTTAAATTATTAGAATTCCAAAATTGAAAACTTTCATTTTACTAGCTTTAAACTATTTCGGGTTGTGAAAACAAAAACAAAATTTGATGTAGGGATGTTGAAAGATGACTGTTTCATTGAGTCCAATCAAGCAATAGTCTTCCTCTATGTCTGGATAGCTTATGATGTTGACCATGAAAGATGTGCTTTCAGGATATGTCATATGAATCAAACTCATTTGGGTGATATTTCTTTCTTTGTACTTCATTTTGCTTTAATTATTCAAATAAAAAAAGATAAGAAAATGATTAGGAATAATTTTTTATTTAAAAAATATATATATATTCCCTCTTCTTCACAAATAGAAAAGAAACCAAGACAATCAGGCTTCAATCATTATCCTAAAAATCAATTTAAATAATTGTCTGTGATCACTAAAATGGTACCATGTTTGTAATCAGGTATTGTGCCCTTCTTCAGGTGATTATGTTGAATTTTGAACTGTACCCTTTATTTCATCCCTGAAGATAGATTGTTCTAGTTCCAGGTTCTATGCCTTTTTTTTGGTGGGGGGGATCTTAATTTCAGTTAATTTTCTTCATTAATTCAATATTCAGAGTCTTTTTGTTCACCTACTGTGGCCAGGTATTGAACTCACAACTCTCTTGTCCCCAAGAACACATGGCTTAGAGGATAAAACATTGATTGAAGTAATTCAGTGATTTGACCTAAAGAACTGCGAGTTCAGTACCTGGCCACAGCAGAGGTGAACAAAAACTTGGAGAGTTGAAATTCTAAAGGGAATTAACTGAAACTGAGATATTCAGAAAAGGCATCATCTGTGGAACAAGAACAATCTACCCTCACTGGTTTTGTTTGAAATTGCAATGTATATCACCTGAAGAAGACTGGAGCATACAACAGCTGAAACATTGTGAATATAGTCTAAACAATGTAAATAGTGTAAATATTTATTTTTTTGTTCAAATTTTAATTTACCTTTTCTTTATAAGTCACGTTTTCATTTTAAATAATTAAAAAATTGTTGTTGTTAATTCAATAACATGTTAATGTCTGGATGTAAGTTAATACTCCTTTTTATTTCAGCAAATGAAATGTCCTATCATGGCTGGTTTACGCTGGGCATTTAATTTTACAAATTGGAAACCGATGCAAGCAGAATGGATGTTTGCAGCTCAGTGTATCCAACCAGAAGAAAAAGAACGTATTTCTCATTTTATGTTTCAAAAAGATGCCAAAGCAGCAATGGTATGTAAACATTTTCTCAGGTTTTTTTACATTTTTTTTATTTTGGTGAGGGGAGGGTGAAGGAGGAGGTGGAGGAGGGCAGTAATGAAGATAAAAAGAGCAAAAGGCAAATGTTTCTTTAAGTTTATTTTGTTTGTTTTCATTTAAAGTAAATTTGATTTTGTCATCATTTTTCCCTGAGATGTTAGCATGATACATTGATTCTTTTAAAACCCTGCATGTCTTTTGGAATATGACCTGACAAATAAGGACATTAGCAAATCTTGTCTGGTTCCCCCAGTCACTTAGTACAGAATTATAAACTAGAATCAGAGGAGAAACAGATCAAATAAAAGACGCAATGGTTACAAGGTCTAAAATTACTTCAGAAAGAATACCAGACATGACAGTGGTATGAGAGCAACATACCACCATCGATTAAATAAAGCGTTTGTTCAACATTCCTGAAATGTGACCCAAATGTTGGGTGATATAGCAGCTGAAATGTTATGATAACAATTAGGAAATTATTTTGAAAATACCATTGTATAATTCTTGTCATATTAATTTTAAACGATTATATATTCACATCTGGAGCAACAGCTTCATATATAAAATTTATTGTTTATTTGCAGCAAATCATTTAATCATCAGAAAATAAATTTTGATCAGGTCAAACGTTTTATTAAAAGTATTTGTTTTTATTAGAAATTTTAAGTTTTCAATTTGTGAGTAAACTTTGAAAGAAACTCCTAATTTTTGTATTTGTTATAAATATTAGCCTTCAAGTTGAAAATCTGTAGCAGACAAAAGAATGAAGAATGAAATCTGTAGACATTTGTCTGGTGTTGTTATTTATACTTCCAAACAGTTTAGTTCTAAATGGTAATCATAGTCGCCACAAAAACGGAGTTCTTTTCTCTTATATTGCAGTGTGGCCGTCTTTTAATCCGGAAATTTCTAAGCGAACATCTGAAAGTCCCATACGATATTTTACAGTTGAAACGAACTGAGAAAGGAAAACCCTTCTTAAGCAACATTGACTCCCTGCAAATACAATCCATTCCACATTTCAATATGGCACATAATGGTGATTTTGTTGTGCTTGCATCTCATCCACAAGCTGAAGTTGGAATTGATATCATGAAAATAGAGAGTCCAAGTAAGTTGAAAATATTTTCATGTTTCAAATAACACTTTATTAAAAACATTTTTAAATATTTTTCTTATTTTTATGATTTTACTCTGCCTTATTTTTTTATGTTATCATAACAACTCTCATTAGTGGATTATGATGATTATTTTGTTATTGCACTTCACTTTGTATTGTTACTTTTTATCCCTACAAACTGATTTAATACAGCTTTATTATCATTATTTTTTACTACTTTTAATCCCATTCTCTGGCTAAACTATTAATATTACGAGTGGGCACATGCCATTAAAAATGACAGCAATATATATCAATATGCCGTCTAAAATGACAACAACATATATATGGATGTACCTACTATTGAGTATCTTACATTAAGACATAAGAAAAAAATTAATCCAAACGCCTGAGCATGATAGGAGGGAAATATGTTATATATATATATATATATATATATATATATATATATATATACACAAAAATCTAAAGTGAGCCAAAACTTACCGCGGTTTCACACAACGGATCGTCAGGGCAAAGAGCCTTTGCCCTGACGATCCGTAGTGTGAAACCGCGGTAGGTTTTGGCTCACTTTAGATTTTTGTGTGTCTTTGCTCTACTTTTGTATATTTTCTTTTGTACTTTGTATCGAGCACTTTTTCTTGTGGCTGGTTCCGTTTGGGGTTTTTTTCTTTGCTGCGAAGTATTGAATGTTTTGTTCTTGTTCCGCGGATTTCTTTTTTTTCTCCCCATTTATCCGACGCCTTAGTGCACCGGATTGTAACGGAATTAGGTTCTGTTTGTTAGTGGTTTTTTTTAAGGTTTATTTTAGTATAAATTTACGGCCTACATACTTACAGAGTCTATTTAGTTATTATTTTTATATATATATATATATATATATATATATATATATATACACATTCTAAAATACGATTTGGCAAAAAAGATCACATATATTATCTTCCCAATACAAATATGGAATCGGCTATTGCTCAACACCTAGTAGAGAATATAGCCTGTGCCAAGTCGTACAGGAAAGAGTGGTTCAAAATTTTACATGTGGCTGGTTCCAATAATCATTTAAAGATTTTGGAATCAGTCTGCATATCATTACGGAAGCCTTCTCTTTGCCGGCAGAAGGATTTTGTGAAGTTTCTTCATTTATTGAGGGATATTTTATTTTAAATGTCCCTCAATAATTATTTGCACACAACTTCTCCTCCCCTCGTTATAAATATATATATTTATATGTATATTTATTTTTGAGTTCCCCTTTTTTTACTCTTCATTTTCATTGCTGTTCTTTTTGTTTGATTTATAATTCCAATGATTTTCTCCTGATGAGATGTTGGACGATAGGGCTCTTAAGACTGTTAATAAATTCCTTGTTTTTAAAGTAATATATATATATTAGTAATCCACATACAAGCCTGTTTTGCTATATAGGTAGGAAAGATCAGCCAGTTACACTACTATGGTTTCAACCGTCAATTTTTTTTGACTGATTGTTAAATAGTTAATACTTTTATAAGGTCATAACTGGAAGTTCAAAGTAAGGGAGTGATTTGTTATTAAAGATCCTTTCATCTGGGTTTATATAAGCCTAGAAAATATTTTTTTGTGTGTCTACATCCAGACGTTATTTCGGACCTTTCATTTAATAGACAACTATAGCCAACTTCTTTATTATAATAGAGATGAGTCATATCTATCTATTTATCGATATATATATATATTATATATATATGTTTATACGCACTAAAAAGCCTGCCTTCTTCTACCAGACGCTCATGGCCCAGAGGTAGAATCGCTGACTGAGGCCAATTCGGTCAGGTTTCAATCCTGGGTTAAAGAGTGATCAGAGTCTAACTGTACTGATGAGCTGCGGATGACTATATATATACATATATATATATGTAACGGCCTTTTATTATAATAAAGATGATTACTATTTTATTACTAGTTTTATTCTATCTTATTTTCTTTTCTTATTCTCTGATTTCATACACTCTTTGGTTGATTATGTGAGCAATTCACAATTTAAAATGAAGAAGTAACTTTCATTAAACTTGAACTCATATACTGCACTTTTAAAACTTTTTCTTTGTATGGTGCCTACTGTAGACCAGTTATTTATAAGATATTTTTGCCTGACATTTCTGCTTTTTAACCTCACTGGATGCTCCAGTTTAGTGACTTTATGTCAGTCTAAGTAAATATCACCTTTGATAATAAATTATTAGTTTTGATTATTGAGACGATTTTCAAACATAAAGTAGCATGATTAAATATTTTTTCAAACAATTTTGTTTAATCAAATATCTTATAAGATGCATTGTTTATAAAGAGATATTTGGAAAATATCCAAACCCACAAGACACTCATCTCAAACTTCAATAGATAAGCTCCCAGCCATAATATAAATGTATTCAACAATATTTGCATATATTTGTGTATTTAAAATTTGGTATGCTAAAGAATTCTAGATTATTCCTGGAATAAAGTATTGCTATTAGGATTGCTAAAGACTTGAAACTCTTATAGAAATGAATTGATGATCACTCAGGAACCCCCACCCCCACTACCAGGGACTCTCGTTCTTGACAAATAACAATATCAGGAATTAAGAAAACAGAAAACATTTAGTAAGAGTTTGAAAATGCTTCTTTTTTTCCCATTTTTTTCATCAGAATTGACACCCTCTATAAAGATGATGACATTCAAGAGATAAAAGCAGTCAACCTAGTGTACCTCTTCAAACCGGTATTCAGTAAAAAAACAAAAAAGTTGACTGCATGAAATTTAATTTTGTTTCAATGACATGATGTTTTGTTGAATTGTGTATTCGCTATGGAAACAATTATGGATAAAGATTTCTATTCAAATTTTTCACATATGTTTTTTCTAAAAGGCCACATTCTCTTCCAAGAATCTCAGCTTTTGCTATTTCTATTCACAGAAGTTACTTGGCGACTGTAAAATAAGTTTATAGTATAAGTTATCTTTTGCAGTTTTCTCAGCTTGTCAAAAGTTTTGGAAGTTATTTATGTTTATTGATCAATTTCAAGGAAATATAATCGCATTATCACATTCTACCTGTAAAAATGTGGTTAATTATCCTGATATATTGGTTTTACAACCATAAAGATATTAAATACTTTTGTTGCTTCCACATTAAAATTTAAGAATTAAAATTTTTCAAAAAATTGTTATTGTATTTAATTACTTTTCTATAGGTACTGCCCCAGAAATATGATACCTAACATTTAAAATGAAAATCTTTCTTGAAGCTTTTATTTTATTTTTAATTTCAGTCTAATAGATTAAATTTAAAATTTTCAATAAGCAAAATACTTTTCCTGTATTTCGAAACTAATTTAAATTGACTGGAAGGCATTTTCATTATGAAATTGCTAAAATCAGTGATTTTAGCACCATTTTTAGACATCCGTCACAATGTAATTCTTTTTATTAAAAATCTTTCAAAAATAAAATATACTTTTTTGAATCTTTATGAGGAATATTAGCTGATGTAAAGTTTAATTAACCTGATTGAAAATAAATGTTACTTAATTTAAGTTTAATGTATTGCAGAAATGCCTTTTCTTAACATGGCAATATCTGTTTGTTAAAGTAGTTGACAAGTTGAAGTTTATCTAAATTTTTTTCTATAGTGGATATATTTATAAAAATTACTTGAGAAATATAATGTGAGCATTTTTTATATATTTTTTAACTACCCAATAAGCTTTAAAAAATAATGAAATATTTTCTAATGTTTGATTGAATTTTAGACACTTTGGCTTTAAATTTACTATAGTTATCACTTTTCTGATAATGCTGTATGGAAGTTTATATTTACGAAAATCTGCACGTTTATATACATACAAAAAGAATTCAAAATTCTTTTTAAAATATTGAGGGTTGCTAAACAGTATTAAGGTTTACCATTTAGGATTAGTAGATATACTTTTTACTTAATATCAATCTCATCTAACTGGTTCAAATTAAGACAAAATTTTAAAAGATTTAAAACTTTATAAATTATAATTAAAATTTCTAAGAATTAAAACAATTATTACAAAAATTCATTATTCATTGAAAAATATTTTTTTCTTAAGACAATAGTGTCCTTAATATATTTTATTCATAAAAGCAATTAAAAGCTTTTCTAATTGAATAATGTCTTAGTTTTATTGCATTTTTTATTTTACAGTTCAGAAGAGAATCTATTTTACAAAAAGTTATTTCTTAAGGGAATAGTGTCCCTAATATATCTTATTTGTTAAAGCAATTAAAAGCTTTTCTAATTAAATAATGTTATAATTTTATTGCATTTTTTAATTTGCAATTCAGAAGAGAATCTCTTTTACAAAAAAGTTATTTCTTAAGAGAATAGTTTCCTTAATATAATATATCTTATTTATAAAAGCAATTAAAAGCTTTTCTAATTAAATAATGCTTAGTTTTATTGCATTTTTTTATTTTAGGATTCAGAAGAAAATCTCTTTTACAAAAAATTTATTTCTAAAGGGAATAGTATCCCTAATATATCTTATTCCTAAAAGCAATTAAAAGCTTTTCTAGTTAAATAATGTCTTAGTTTTATTACATTTTTTATGGTACAACTTAGAGAAGATCTCTGGTAGCTAGGGGGTCCTGTTTTACAAAAAGAGATTGATGATTTCAATTCTCAAAGGAGTTCTGATTTTAACTAATATTAACATGAAGGAATTCAAAATTTCCTAAAATTAAATAAGTGGGGAGGGGAGTAACAGATGTAAAAAAATAAATATTTTTACCATGATTTTTTAAAAAAACATTTTTAAAATGATTTCATTCACTTGTGAATAAGCCCTGAAAATTTCATTAAATCCAACAATCATTTGATTTTTGCAAGTAAGAAAATCTTTTTTCCAAATCAATGTATTCACCATAAAAAAGACACTAAAATTTCTTATACTAATTTTTTTTTTTAAATTTTGTACATTTTGAAAAGGATCAAAAAATATAATTTAATAATCAAAAAATCCTTTGGACTTTTTTCTTAATAATATCATAAAGATTTTAGCAATAATTTTTTTTTCTTCATTAAGTTTGGAGCATTTTTTCATCATAGTATACTATTTTTTTAGTGAATCAGTGAATCAAAAAACAATTCATTGTAAAATTTGGAAAAAACTACAAAATGCAATCAAAAAACTCCAACTTCAAAAAGTTTTTTTAAATGAAGAATTGCTTTTTAATATAATGAGATAAAAAGTTTCAAACAGAATAACTTTATGACTTAGTAATGGCAGGTGATGAACTGTAACTAATATTCTGACCTTGAATCTTTGTTGCACTCAACACTACACTCTTTTGGCCAATGTCAACTGCTGTTCTTTGTTAGGGATTTTAATTCAATAACTCACTGCTGCTGATTTTTATTATCTTCCACTTGTAAGTAAAGGTGAATTTTATATATATATATATATATATATATATATATGTGTGTGTGTGTGTATTTAGGCAGCATTTTATCATTGATGCATGTTTCCTTAAACTATCGCCCGGTTCACACTCCACCCACGTCTATTGAACAGGTGAAGAGGCTCATCCCTTGTTCCCTGTTTAGGATGTGGTTTCCGACTTTCTCTTTTCCATTCTTTTTACCCTTACGTAGCCCCCTGCGCATCAGTGGCATTACCGCCTTGCTTGGGATGATATGATTTAAAAAAAAAAAAGACAACTTTTGTTGATTTATGTAAATTTTTTTCATATTGTCTGATAAGCTTAATAGCATTATTGTTGAAAGAGGAAAGAAAATTACAATATTGATACATGTTTTTATTCAATCCTTTCTGAGCTTTTGACTTACATCAGCCATTATCAAAGATGAAAATAGTGTTGGTTGTAACGAACAGTTTACGGATGAACGATAGTAGTATTCGTCTATTTTATAGCATGTAAAAAAAAAGCCAAACCAGTGGTGATGTCTGCAGATTGTACCAAGAAAAGTTAGCCATAATATTATTTCCAGAATGAGAAAGGTTATTAAATGAAAGATCGGAAGTAATGTTCGGAAGTAAACACATGAAAAAATATATTATAGGAACATACAAACCTGGATGAAAGTGTTTACAATTCTTGGAAAACTGCTTCCGTATTTTGAAATTTCAGTTATTTTAAACTTCCAGTCATGTGTTCTGAAAATCCCTGTTATAAGTTTGAAAAAAAAGCGTTGGAGAATCAGTTAATATAAAATGCTTGAAGATACCAAAAAGTTGAAACCAAGGTTTCATAATCAGCTAACTACCAAATCAAAATATTTAAAATCCCTACATTATATATGTAACACGCACTTTTTAATACAACTGTATACTGGTCTAATTTAATTATGACCAATAACTGGCTAATTATATATATATATATATATATATTGTAATTTTTTTTTTACAGTGGTTTATAAAAGCATTATATCACTACATAAATATTTTCATGTTTCAGAATAATACTGTTCTTCAGGTGATGTTTTAAGAAAATGAAAATGATTTATTTAGAAAATATAAGATGAATTTGTGGAAACTGCTTATTTCTAATTTGCATATATGTAATCTGCATGCCTCACTTTTGTATATGTATGCACTTATATACACACACACATGCTTACATGTTCACTATCATTCATCTATCACGTGCATCTTTTCCGTGCAGTTTGGTTTGGTATTTAACCAGCGGACACACGTGATTCTAGCAGTTGGACATCCGCTATCAGCCAGCAATAGTTACTTAACGTACAGCAGTCTTCCAACTCAAGGGGAGAACCTCTGCTATCCAATATAGCAGAGGGACCTTGTTTTCTCACACATCCGCACGAATTGCAGATAGCAATTAGACGTTAATTTTATTTCAAGCAAACACACATGCATTATGTTCACACAAACTCTAATCAAATATTTCAATTACAGTTGGGCCCAAGAATTAGCCACAACAAATATGTACAATACCCAACTCACACACAAACATTTTTTGCTTAAATGCAATCACACACAAATACGAATATTACTTTGAACTCTTCTACTTTCTCTCAGGTTAATTATTCTTTAACCTAAAACTTAATGCAACATGTGAACCGAACAAATGAACATTTTACTTTCTTTTAATCAAAAAAAAACTCTTTATTCAACTTTGTACCAACTGTACAGGAAGGATGTGCGTTGTGGTACAGTGGATATCGGCTCGGAACGAGAAACCGGTGAGCCGAGTTCGAATTCCAGCTGAATCCATTGTATCCACTTACGCGCAAATACCCTTGGGAAAGGTATTAATCCGTCTCTTCCTTCCAGTTATGGGTTAAATAGCAGGACAGATTGGGTTCTATAGCCTTGGTCGGCAACCAGTCTACCGCAGAAAGCAATGGCAACCCACTGCGGGATAATCTTCTGCCCAGTCAGTCATGTCTCTTTCGAGACATGATCGCCCAAGCGTGTATCACGTATGGCATCTAAACTGACTGACCAACTGTATAAAAAAAACAGTCAATGGGGAACAACTCCCACATTCCTTTATCCTACTTTACTAATTGCATGCTTTATCTTATCGATATCACTATGTGTATTATTGTTTGAATATGTATTTTATTCCTGTTGTTTCGAAGTTGTATCGTTGTCATTTCTTATTCTATCTTCATTTCGTAATCCTGAATGTTGTATCGAATCGAATATAAATACTGTTGAAGAGTTTCAGAGATGTTATTTGACCAGATCAGAAGAAACCTGAAGTTTATTGTCCTTGAACCAGACGTAGTCTTCAACCTAATGGTAATATCTTCAAAAACCCTCTACAACTTGGTGACCCAACAGAAGATTTGAACCAGAGAAAGGATTTAATCTGACTAAGAATTTAAATCCAACGTTCGTCGAAGATCTCTACAACTTGGTGACCCCGACGGAAGATTTGAACCAGAGAAAGGATTCGAACCGACTAAGAATTTAAATCCGACATTCATTGAAGATCTCTACAGCCTGGTGAAACTGTCTCAAAATTCAACCTACTGGAAGAACAGAAACACAGAAGCTAAAAAGATGACAATTGTATCGAGTGTATTGTTATGAGGATGCATTTATATATAAAAATAATATTAATGTCTAAAAAGTTGTAGTAAGGGACTCTATTGAGTCCTACTTGTTATTACAAATAAGTTTTAATTCATGAAGTAGTTGTATAAATAGAGAAATTAAGAATAGAACGTTTTGGAAGATGCCAGAATATTCCAGTAGATTTGAGAGAATTTGAAAGGTTCTAGAAATATGCAAGTTAGGTGTTAGCCTCTATAAAAAGAGGTTTTGGGCAGAGAGTAGTTAGTTGTTAAAAGGATTTGCTGACATTATCAACTCCAGCTTTGATTCAAGGATTTGTATATCAAACCAAAAAAAATCTATAAGAAGTTGCCGACCAACAAAATCCCGAAAGAGAACCTCATGGAACTATATGGGTAAATAGATATTTTTGACTCTTTCATTGACCAAACTAATAATTATTCTTTATATACTCATTTAAGGATTTCCAAAAAGTATAGCACTTAGACTACTTTGCTAGCTTAACTGGGTAAAGATATTTGACACCTTACCTTCCCCTTCTCTCCTTGTAACACTCGCCAGTAGTAAACTCTATGTTTCTGTTTTTGAATGCAACAAAAATTGTATATTTGTAAATATTTTATTTGGTGTGTTTTGTAAATTAAATATTTATCTGTGATTTATCTCTGAGTTTTGGTCAATCATGTTTTTTCTTTTGTTACACTTAACATGTAACAGTATTAATTGTCATTATTAAGTATTAAATGTAATTTCATCTTTGATGACGGCCGATGTAAGCCGAAAGCTCAGAAAGGATTAAATAAAAAACATGTATCAGTATTGTGATTTTCTTTCTTCTTTCAATGATGATGCTATTAAGCTTATCAGACGATATAAAAAAAAATTGGCATAAAATAAATCAACAAAACTTGTCTATATTATTTAATGAAACATGCATCAATGAAAAAATGCACATAATATATATATATATAAAACTAGCAGTATAATGAAAGCTTTAAAATTAATCCATGGTCCTGGAACTCAAACTCTTTGGACGTTGGCACAAAAGACTAAAAAGCAATAATTGTTTCCAGTTAAAAGCAAAACCATAGACTGAAAGAAAAATGAATGGATGTAAGTCAAATTTTGATTTTCTGGTATCGATATCAAATAAGTTTTTTCATCGTAAATTGAATTTTGAAGTCTAAATAAGTCCTCTGAGTAAATGATATCATGGCTGAGACTAAGAACTGCAATCATACCTACTTAGAGCCAAACCTGAAGCAAAAACTAAAATAAAAGGGCTGAAAAAATACAGACATACAGGCAGATAAACAGACACACACACAAACATCTTGCCTTTTATATATATATATTATCAATTTTCTGTGCTATTGTAAGAACTGAAACCTTGAAACTTCTGAATATCGTTTCTTATGTCTTTGCCTATGAGTGTATCAAATTTGATTAAAATCGGACCACTCCTTTTATAACCCGATTTTTTTGATTATCGATTTTCGATATTTATCAAGAGTACCTCGACACAAAACCTAGCCAAGAACACTCACAGACGCTTATAGTACAACTGTGTAAATTTTCAAGAAAATCAGTTCAGCCGTTTCGGAGTCTATAGGTAACGGACACACACAGACAAAGTTCCATTTATAAATAAGTTTAGATACTTGGATCTTACAGGTTGTATGACTTTGAAGGGAGGTGTAATTCAAAAGTACAAAGATATATCGTCATTTTCCTGGCATGTTTTTTTTTTATCCCGCATTGGTAAGAAAAGATTTTGTGCATTTAAAAAATTATTGCCATAATAGATTTTTGAAGGAAAAAAAAATTATTACCAGCAATGCATGTTTGAATACAAAACTAGAAGACATCTTCAGTTTTCTAAAATAAATAAAAAAATTTTTTCATCGAAATCTGATTAAATCAACCTTCTCACTATAACCAGACATTAAAAATATACCTTAAAACCCCACCTTTTTTGGCTTTAAATAACCCACAGAGGTTGATATGCCTAATAGACAAAACTCAAACTCAGTTGGTAGAGCATATATGTGAAATTGATTTGAGCAATTTTGTTCAATTGAATACAGTTTTCTCTGTCAAATATTGTGACATGTCAGAATCAAGACCTTTTTAAGATATTTGTTATAGAAAAAGATGACAGTAAGAATTAAATTTGCTGCTTTTTCACTCAGCTGAAGTGAATCTCAGCAACAGTTTGAACCTGGCTTGCTGATTCCATTTTCCATAACACCACTTCATACATTTACACGTGCACACACTTTTGTTTTTTTCTTGTGAACAAGCATTACAAATATTGAGAAAGCTGCCATTTTTCTTTTGTGTGTGGTAGATTTTATAAGTCTTGATGTTGGTGGAACAGAACGCTCTTGTTTTATGGGAAGAATTCCTAGAACAGTGAAACTCCAAAGAAGGAATGAGAGACATTCTCAAAATGCTGACAGCCTCCTCAGAAGGTGATCTCTGACCAGGAGAATGGAAGGGTTTCAAAAAAAAAAGAGAAAATAGTGTTTATTGCAATGTGTGTTTTCTACTAAGCACCTCTTCTAAGCTGACTCTTTTGGCCTCTATTAACTTGACTTAATTTCTCCTCATGTGGAGATGGTGGGTCTGTTTGAGAAGCAGCCAGTCTGGAGATCATCTGAAACCTTTTTACCTAATCAACACAGACATGTTGCAATGGTCATCCAAGTTTGGCTCAGAGCAAAGCTCATTGGTTGGCCTCTTTTCTTCTTTCCTTCTTTCCTTCTTTCCTTCCTTATTCAGTCATTTGCCAGCAACATACAAACTGTTTTCATTCAATATTCATGTTTTTTGTTCATTTAATTCATTTTACTTTCTACTTTTTACCTTCAAAGTTTATGGAGTCTTGTTCGTCAAAAACTTATTGATTTCATTTTTTTATTCCTTCTTTTTTTTTATATGTTTTTATCTCAAGATGATTTTACAAGCAATTTGTTAATTGTTGCATAAAAGTCAAACACTTTATTCTGATATTCAAACTTTTAGTAATTTGCATTTTCTTCCAAAATATTTAACAGAATTTTTTAGTTGAGTATTTTTGAAAAGTGATGTCCAGAATACTGTAATTTTTTTTATTTACATAAATTTCACTTACAAAAATAAAAACATAGAAATGAGAAACTGTTAAAATTAAAAGATTTGACAACAAAAATTGAGTAAATATTTGTAGTCGATGCATTGCATTATGAGAAAATAAATTATGGTGTTAAGTTTACTTATCAATGGACAAAAAATGAATAATTTCATAAATTAATTACAAATGAGTGAAATTAAAAGGTAAAGTGAAAAAAAGAAGGAATCTTTCTGATTGGATAATTCTAAAATCTTCATTTTATTCAAGTGAAAATAGAAAAATCTCTTTTTCATAAAAAACAAAAACAAAATTTCCTTCCCAGCATGCATTACCTCTCCACATATCAAATCATTGCCATAATCTTCAGGGATTCAATACCCAGTTTCTACTGCACTTTTTTTTTTTCAAAGAGAAAGGATGACAAGTAAGAAATGCTGCATTTGCATTTTATCTGTGGTCATGTTTTTCATCAGAACAAAATCAAATAATCACTTTTCAACAAACTGTTGTTAAAGAATTTGTATACACAAAAATCTATAGTGCAAAGCAACTTTAAAAATAAACTTGTTTAATGATATAAGATGCTTTTCCTACATATGTGTCTCATAATTTGTGTTTGTCTTTTTAAGATTTCATTTATTCTGAGTTGCTTGAGTGCATGCTGAAAAATTTTTAGCCTAATCAAAAAGGGATTCTAAAAAAACGGTTTACTCATTTTTCGAAGTTGATTTGAAAATAGATTTTTCTGTCATTAAATGACACATTAACAGAATTTAATTTTAAGTTTGATAATTCCAAATATTGATTTTCATTGTTTTGTCATGTCAATATTAAAAAAAACATTTTTTCAAAATTGCTGTATTTTTATTTATTGATTCTAACATTGAAAATGGAAGAAAATAATAAACAACAGTTTCAGTCTATTATACTTTTTTTGAGAAGTAACTGTGCAACTCAAATGCAAAAAACAAAGATTTTTCCACTTTATGGAGAAGGTATTGTAAATAATCAAACTTGTCAAAAGTGGTTTGTAATATTTCATGTTGGAGATTTCTTTCTAAATGATGTTCTGTAGTTGATTTGGCCACTTAAAGTTGAGAGCTATCAAATAAAGATATTATTTGAGAAAAACGAATGTTATATAACATGGAGCCTAGAGACTCAAAATATCCAAATCATTTCTATCCGTTTTGATTGTTATTTATTTTGATGTGTGGCTTCTACATAAGCCAAAAAGAAAGCTACGCGAGAATCATTTTCAAATGTGATTTGCTGCTGAAACATAACAGAAATGTTTAGTTTTTTAAATAAATATTGATAGGTTATGAAAAGTGAATAATTTACAATGTAAGAGATTCTGGGTCAAACCAAATCAATGACCCCTAACCCTATCCCAAAATTGGTCTTCATCTAAAGATGATGATACAGTGTTTATAGTGGTATTAGAAAAAAAGCCCTTTACTACAAGCTTTTTTTGGTAAACCAAATGATTGATTTTAACAAGTACTGCTCCCAGTTGAAAGCAGCAAGTGATAAAAATCATCAGTAATAAAAGAAAGAGCCAAATATTTAATCTGGATAACAGTAAATTTTCTTTTCTTTTATGACCAGACAAAACTTGTTATTTTGTCAGAACTAAACAAATATTGCACTTTCAGGTTATAATTTATTTAAATTTTTAAAGAACTTTCTTGATTAAAAAAATTCCAGAGAGACTGCATAAAACACTAAGAGCAGTTCTTTGCTGAGAAAAATAAAGAATTCTAAGTGGATGGAATTATGAACTTAACAGAAAAATGGTAAAAGATACTTGGACCAAAACAGAAAATATATTGTTCCATAAAGTTAATGTTGAAAATAAATAAAAAGTCTTGTATTTTTATTCAATAAAAAACTGAACATTTTTGCCAGCCAATAATAGTTTAACATTAACGTTTTTTTCTTTCTAACTAAACATTTTTGTTTATGATTCAGTTGTCATCTTAAAAATGTCATTAAAATTTCATTTTGACATCAGCTTTTGTATAAAACAGATTTTTGCTCCATCATCTGACAGCAATTATTATGTTTACTTAAAATATTTAATTAAACTATCTCAGATGATCATTATGTCAAAATGTTTTGTCACTTGATGGCTGCCATTTTTTAAAGTCTTGATTTCTTTATTCTTTAATCATTGACTGAATTGAAAAAGAAATTCACAACATGAAATCTTTTATACTTATATACAATATAATAACTAACAAGGAATTAGATTTTGATATAGAAGCCAAAATTAATCATTAATAAAACGATAAAAGATGTGAATGGCATAACAGTGAAGCAGAAAGTGGAATCACCAGCCAAGTTCAACTTTTAGTCTAGTTTGCTTCATTCACTTCTGGACAAATGGCTTTTGGAAAGGAACAAATCCATGTCTTCTCCCACAGTTATGGATTAAATAGCAGGGCAAGCTGGACTCTCAAGCTTTGTTTGGTCACCAGTATGAGAGAAAAATAATTCTGAATTCTAAACCATGAAGAAGGCCCACAGAACTACTACATTACATGCTTTTCTTAGTGATCACAGCAATTGATATAATGAAAAATGGAATCTGTGGAGAGCTATGATCGTTTATATCCTGAAATAACAAGATTTAAAAAATGATATACTGTGATGTTTTAAGTAAAACATCATTTTCTATAGAAACATTTTATTTAAAAGTGGTTGTAAAATTGAAACAAAGAATTTGTGTAAATGTCAACCAAGAACAGGATAAAAATTTCCTTTAAATTTGTAATTTGCCTTTTTTTGCTTGACTTTTTCTTTTATCTTTTTAGGCGGGAGGACATTAGCGACATTTTTCCGTAATATGCAAAGACAATTTACAGAAAAGGAATGGAAAATAATCAAAACACAACCAAGTGAAATTCTGCAACTGCAAATGTTTTTTAGGCATTGGGTATTTATATTTTGTTTTTGATTTTATCACAACTTTGAAAATAAAATCCACTTGAATTGCTTTCATCTTTCTTAATGTTTGTGAAGTTTTTATGAAAATCTCAGAATTCAAAGCAAATCAAATAAGAGATAATTCACATAAATTATTACTTCATTTTTGACTAATCGTTTCTTTGATTTATCATCTTTCAATGTCACAACGTTATAAACCCTACCACATGTGTTTGAGGTAAGAACAAAGAAGTAACAGCTGTCGAAAAAATTTTAAATCAAACATTCTATATTCCAGGGGAAAATTTTCTCTCGTGGATGATGACTTAACCAGTTATGCAAAATGTAAAAAAAAATTTACATTAATAATTTACATGCAAACTATTGTTCAGTGCAATGAGAACAGACTACTACCCTCATAAATTGAATAAAGTTTCAGTTTAAACTTCCATGATAGTTACCAGATCAGCAAGCAACTGATGAAGGGCAGTAGGTAAAATGGCTGAAACATTGTGATAACAACAACAACAATGATAACTATAGGGCACATGTAAATAAGGATAGCTGCTCATTCCAGATATTCAGATGGATGACAACACGATAGACGTAAAGATTTCCATCTCTACCATGGGTTTCTATTGCTATTCCCTATATACCCATGGGTTTCTACTATCTGTAGGTTTTTATGATTACGCTCCCTCTGCATTAGATTTCAAATTCCCCTCTCCTCATAGCTTACTATTTCTTTTCTCTCTCTGCCCACAAATTTCTATTACTTTTTTTCTCTCTCTGTGTAACTTTCTATTGCCATTCCTTCTTTGTCTGTGGATTTATATTTCTGTTCCTCCTCTACTCATACGTTTCTCAAGTTTATGTCCTGAGAAAAAAATTCTTAGAAATTAGTTTGTTACTTTGTTGATAAATTTTGTTTGTTTTAATGATTCTGTTAATGATAAGAAAATAAAAGCAACTTGAGAATCTTTTATTTATTTGAAAACTTTAAAAACAAATCAAAGTAACAGCAACAACTCAAGAGAGAAAAACTGTGTCCGAAATGAAAAAATGTCTGATTATAATCATCAGACATTACAGACAGAAACAGACGTTGAACACAATGATGAGGGCAATTTTTTTAATACAAAATTTCACCCAATACAAAACTTGAAATTCACTAAAGGTTAAAAATGTTATGATCAATAAAAAAGTAGATTTTGTAAGAAGTAAAAATGATGAGGATAAGGTGGATAGATAATGATTGACCCTTGACCTGAAGAAGTTAAGATTTTAGTTTTCAGAGAAGTATCCATGTGGGAGTCTCTTCCACAAAATGTCAGTTCTTTGGGGTGGGGTTGACGTCTGGAATATGAAGAAAACGAGTAGTGATTCAACTTTGTGGAAGTAGCATGATGTGCCCAAGCTGTAAATGTCTGAACTGGTGAAATTAAGCAATGAAGCGCTCATCTAAACATTTGGCCATGGAAATAGGAACAGATTAGCAATAGACTTGCAACAGTGGGAATGAGAATGAGGTCTTTCCTCCAACAAAACTTAGTAAATGATGTTAAACTCTTTTGTTACAAAAGAAGAAAAATGATTGACCAAAACAAAGAGCCTAATGACAAACAAATATTTAATTTACAATAACACAAAAATAAAAATATTTACAAAATATACAATTTTTGCATTCCAAACAAGAAACATCGAGTTTACTACTGGCAGGCGAAGTGTTACGAAGGGGAAGGAAGATGTCAAGTATCTTTACCCAGTTAAGCTAGCAAAGAAGTTTAATTGCTATACTTTTTGGAAATCTTCAAATGTGAATATAAAGAATAATTATTAGTTTGGTCAATGAAAAAGTCAAAAATATGTATTTACCTAGATAGTTCCATGTGGTTCTCTTTCAGGTTTTAGTTGGTCGGCAACTTTTAGTAGTGATTCTTTTGGCTGGATATACAAATCCTGAATCAGGCCGGAGTTAATAATGTCAGCAAATCCTTTTAACAACTAACTACTCTCTTCCCCAAACCTATTTTTATAGGGGCTAACACCTAAGTTGCATATTTCTAGAATCATTTTGAATTCTCTAGATTTTTCTAGAATATGCTACAATCTTCCAAATGTTCTATTTTTAATTTCTCTACTTAACAACTATTTCATGAATTAGAACTTTTTGTAATAACAAGTAGGACTCAATAGAATCTCTTACTATAACTTTTTCGTACATTATTAATTTTTTTTTTTATATATAAATGCATCCTTGTATCAAGACTAAAAAGTGAAGGTTGAGAAGCACCAGCACCAATACTGCAGCAATATTCCATGTTTTGGTCAAATCTTGTAAAAAGAAATCATGGCAGAAAGAGTCACATACTTCCTGGAGCAATAGAATGAGCTAATTATTTTTCCACTATCTTTAGCAATAGATAATATTTATAAGTTCTTGAGGTCTGAAGTGAACTTGAAATCCAGTAGATGTCCAAAGCGTGAAGTCTCAGTGAGAGTGCAAACCCTTAACTATGACTGTAGAAAACTAATTCAAATCGGTAATGAAACGATACCAACTTTGGTCTTTGAGGGATTAAAAGTTATGAGCCAGTTTTTTATCTAATGAGCTGTTAGAACTTGATCAGAGGAGAAATCAGCTGTAAGGTTCCAATCGTCTTGATTATCAGAAGTGTATCTATAAGCTGTAGTATTATCTGCATGGATGTTTATTCATGAACAGAGAATAACCCTTAACAGTTCATTAATAAAAAGCAGAGGGTGACAAGTACCAAGGAGAGAGCCTCGCAAGCTTCAGAAGAGACTGGCCATTCTTTTGATGGGCAAAAGCCACATGAGGTCAGCATAAATTGAAAGTTAAGGAATTCATTAGTCGGGTCTCTGCCACATGGAATCCATCTTTTATCTCGATTACATGCCCATAACAATTTCAAGGGCCTTGTTTAATAATTATAGATGAGTAATCAGGAATTGAAGAATACTGTCCTCTTTGTAAGCAAACTATATAGAATGAGAAACTGGTCAAATAGTGATAAATTTCAGTCCAGTTATCCAGATTGGTTAAAACTCAGACAAAGTATATGGGATATAGATTTAAGAGTCATCAGGTACTCTTACTTTGTTTCAATTCCATGTTACTTTAACAGTAAGAGTATATTTAGCATAGTATGTGTAATAAGAATCCATAATAATAATAATAATGTTGTAATAAGAAATCATAATAATAATAATAAGTAGCAGGTCTTGTGGGGCTGCGGATATCGGCTCGAGACAAGAAATCGGGAGAGTTGAGTTTGAATTCCAGTTGAATTCCTTGTATACCTTTGAGAAATGTTCTAATCCATCATTTCTCCCTCCAGCTATGGGTTTAATATCCGGACAGCTTGAGTTCTATAACCTTGGTTGGCTATCAGTCTGCTGCATTAAGTAATGGCAACTTACTGTGGGGAAATTTTCTGCCTAATCAGTTATATTTCTTTCAAGACATAATCGCCCAAGTGTGTATCACATATGGCATTTAACTGACTGAATAAGTAGAAGCAATAATAATAATAATGTTGTAAGAAGTGTAGCAGAAAACCTGGGATTCTGTAGCACAGACGCTGAAAACACCATCGCAATGAATTCTGGTTTAACATGCACTGATGTGAACTTCACTGAACACACAAATTCCAATTAATTGGAGTAGATAGATCTGTTTATCACCCAGTTCACACTCCACCCACTCGGGGTGATACGATTAAAAAAAAGGTGCACATTCAAGAAAAACTCACCTTTTTTATACGTTCTTGCCAAGCCAAAGAATTTGCATATTGAGTGGCGCTGCCAGCCTCAATCTGACTTACTGACACATGCACCTAGTCATTCAGTGTCGATGCTCAGACGATCTGCCTCACTAACAATTTATTCGTACATTTAGGTTACTCTACTCTAGCCCTTTTAGATCTCTTAAGAAGTTTTTCACATCCCCCGCTCCACCGAACTCCCAACTACAAAAGTGGCAGCTGGGTGGTGATTGTCTTTGCTGGGTGGTTCTTCGCAATGGTGGGGAAGGTAATTCCGCTTCCTCTTCAGGTGAACTGTCTGATTCTGAATCTTTGCTCTCATGTAACAGACACTCTGACTTGCTTTCTGAAGATTTTGTACTGTTTTCCTCTGAGGTGCTAACACTGCAACGTGAGCACATGTCTTTCACGTGCCAGGGTATTCCATTCACTATACAGGTCTGTGGGCTAATTATTTTCATTACCTGAACCCTATCAAGCTTTGTGGTACACTGACTCTTTGAAGCTTTGAGCCACATGCAATCTTCGACCTGGTAAGGGCTATGGTCAGGAACTGAGGGCATTGTCACGGCATCACCCACCCTCTCACCCGAACTTCATATTGGTAAATTGCATTGGCTGGTGCAGTCAAGTGTGAGTGGTCATTTTTGGAGTTACATTCAGCCGGTAGACAGCATCTTGGATAAAACTGCACATCCTGGCTGAAACTCATTTCACTGACTGGTGACATATCTTTGCTATGCCCAGCTGAAGTGTATGGGCAACAAAATCAATGACTTATTCTCCACTTTTGTACAAAAATTTCAGAACTCCCTGCTGTATTGTCCATAAAGAGCTTATATGGTGAGCCACGCTCAAAGAACACAATGTCTCCAGCTGCCAAATCACATTTGCCAATTCTTGCTTTGCCAATTGCTTCCAAATGGTGAAGTGTGACAGGCTGCAGGGTTAAGAAGTGGTGTGGACCATAATGTGTTATATCCGTTCCTAATCTCTGCCAATTGCTGCTCACCTCCTGCTTTCCCTTCTCCAAGAGAACAGGAACTATTGATTGACATTCTTCGCACCCCTGTATGGTTGACTTAACTACTGCTTTTGGTCATTGCTGGGCACACTCTCCTGACAAAGTAAGTGGTGCACCCTACTCCTGAGTGCCCACTACTCCTGTGAATTGACAAGATCTGACTCACATCCAGCTCATCCACATGGACAGCACCAATTAATGATCCCGGTTCATTCTTTTTCTTCATTGCATTAAACCACTAATGTGACACCCTGGCCAGTCGGTCAGTTTTCAGTTGATGTAACTAACATAACGTCCACATAATCCATCACTAGTTCCTTCAGGGTACTCAACAGTCTTCTGATGAGCATCTCACTTGCTGTCTTGGTATGCCTTTGCACCTTCCCAGTAAGAGTGCCTGATACTCAGTGGTACAGAGAGAGAGAGTCCGTCTTTATGAGCAACACCTTAGCCTGTCATTGGAGAGCCAAGTTAATGCCTTTTAACATGGTGTCCAGTTCAGCTAGGTTTATGTGTTGGGCATCATTTTCAGGCTGCAGCCAACAAGCCTCCTCCAGCACTGTCCTGTGCCTCTCCAACACTGTCCCATGCCTCTCCAATAATACACCAATTGCTAACAAACTTGCGTCAACCCACACATTCAGCTCTCAACTGTCAACGTACCAATCCCCATGAGCCAAATCATTCCACTTCACTGCATCCATAGTCTTAGACGTCATATGCTGGCAGAGGGTATCCTTTACTTCATTAAACCAGCCCTTCGGGATCACAGTAGCTCTTCTCTTGATAATTCCACTAGCCACATGAAGCCACTCATACACCAGGAAGTACTCGGCAAGCCTCCCACACAAGGAGAACACTGTCCATCACATAATAATGTCAGGAGATTCTGGGACCATGCTTCCTCACTTCAACCACAATTCACCATATTATATCCCAACGGTCAAGTCCAGTACCTGTGCTACGTCCTCTAACCTTTCTGGATCCTTGCATTCTAGTCAAAATTAAACCAAGTGTTCCCTGACGTGGATCGCGCACACAACATCTTCATTTAGGCTAAACCCTAAACTTTCCAGGCAGTACTGATTTCTGTCAATCTTTACAGTCTGGAATGGCCAGAAAGTCTCATGGACATGTACTTGGAGGTACCATCTCCTGAAATCAAACAGAGATACGTTCAAAACTTTCACATAGATTAGCTGCACAGATATCCGCGTTAGCAGTAAACACATCAACATGATGGTTGAATTCCTGGTATTCCATCACAAGATGCACCTTTTCATTGTTTTACTGCAACACAGCCATCAGAGGAATTA
This sequence comes from Ascarosepion bandense, assembly GCA_037127315.1. Taxonomy (NCBI): domain Eukaryota; kingdom Metazoa; phylum Mollusca; class Cephalopoda; order Sepiida; family Sepiidae; genus Ascarosepion; species Ascarosepion bandense. The sequence goes on from JBBBDQ010001491.1 coordinate 41,929, forward strand.
ACCCTTTGGGCGGCCCAAGCCTTTCTTCTGGGTATAGCATGAACCAACCGTTATCCATCCATGTGTGGAGCTCACGCTCATAATTGTTTGGGATCTCTACAGCTATTGGATATTCTGATACTCCATTTCTCAGTCCTTCTGGTGCACGGTTCTCTGACCGCTTCCAGGTTCGGCTCTTACAATCGAAGAGGGTGGTGAAATCAGGTTCATTGATTGAAATGGCTGCGTACATAGTGATTTTCCTGCTGCTGATCTGTGCTGATCCTGTTGGTCAAACAATGACTCCTCCACTCTTTTTATCATATTTATCCCCCAAAACAATCCAAGTCCAACTCTTATGATTGAAGGTGGTTGTGAAATCAGTTTCATTGATGTAAAAGGGCTGCACACATAGTGATTTTCCTGCTGCTGATCTGTGCTGATCCTGTTGGTCAAACACTGACACCTCCACTGCTTTTATTGTATCTATTGCCAACAGCAGATCAAAGTTCAGTCTTTTGTCAAGCATCATCAGAGCATCAACCTTGGCAGAATCATTTTTGTCCATATCTATATTGACCACTTCCTCTCTGTAACACGCATTTGACGCACCAACAATCGTCCTGATATCCGCCCTTTCCTGCTTCCAGGATCAGCATTGATCTGCATCAACTATTGTCCATGAGCAACCAATGTCAATTGTGCCAAACACAGCCTTCCGTCAACATAAATGCCCATCTCCCGGAGCGCCACGTTTACATCTTAGTGGGGGAGAAATCTGGTTAGTGATGCCTTATATTTTGGCTCGTTTCCTGGACTGTTCCTATGGTATGCAAGGTGGGTGCATGGCTGCAACTTTTGACTTTGGTTCCCAGCTGTTGTCAGTAATCGTGTTCTCGCTATGAGGTCTGCCATAGGTAGGGTGTCAATGTTTGGCGTTTGTTGAAGTTCGATGAAGATGGCATCAGAGTACCTGGTGATGAAAACAAGTGAGCGTTTCCAGCCCAATTCTGTGGAACCTGACATTTAGGCTATTCTGCTCTAGCCCTCTTAGATTTCCGAGGTAGTTCTCTGAGGTATGACACTTAACTAACTCAATAAGTAGAAGCAATAATAATAATAATTTTGTAAGATGCCATAATAATAAAATGTAGTAAGAGGAAGAAGAAGAAAAAATTTGGATTAAGTTGCAATAATGAAGATACAACTTCGTCTAAAAATTCAAACAATTTAAAAAATATCTTTCTTAGTTTTCTATTTAACCGTCCAAGTTAAATAAATGTTCAGTGGCTTTAAGTGGAATTGCAGAATTATTTGAATCATCGAAAGTGTTTCTTAAATGATTTACATTTTGTCTCATTCAATTGTAAAATTTAATTTTGTTGATTCCTTTTCTTCTTTTTGCCAGTGTTTAAAAGAGAGTGTGGTAAAAGCTTTGGGTGAAGGAATTGGCTTCGGTCTTGATCGACTTGAGTTTCACTTAAATTCCTTGCCTTTGACTAATGACCAAACTGTCACTGACACAGTTTTCTTTATGGATGGGAAAGTCAATAAATTTTGGACATTTGAAGAAACTCTTTTGAACTTTGACCACTGTGTAGTTGTTGGCTATAATTTCAAGAATTTCGAGGAGCAAAGCTTTTCTAATCTTCAACATAAACCCGCATCACGTACGAAAATCATTGATGAAACTGATGACAATTCAGAGGAAAATGTAAGTTGATTTTTTTCTGCATTTTTTATTGAATGATTTATTTTACAAAATTGTTTCTTTTTTGTTTTTATGGAACATTTTATTTAATTCTGTTTTTTTGGTGAAGTTCAACCAAAATTCCTGCAAAAAGTGGTGCGGCAAAAAAAAATTATTCTCATAAATAAATAAATAGAATTTTAATAAAACTCAGAATGAAACCAGATTTGGGCTTTTTCTTCTATTTTAGCAAATTGACAACAAAACTATGAAACACGATTACTGTAAATAATAAAGTGTCTAATAAAAAAATAGTGTTTAACATTTTTGCTGTCACTTCTTGAGAGAAAAAAAGCAAAAATCCAGATGTTTTCAGTCTATTTTTGGTGAGAGCAAATGAAAGAAATATCCAGAAAATTTATAAATGCAGTTTCTTGTCGTTTTGTGTTTATATAAATTTTCTTGTTCACAGAAATTTATGACTAAAATAAACTGTTTTTCTAGTTATTTTTTTACAATATATTAAATTATAAACATTGCATAAAATGATAAATTTATGATTTTTGTTAAAATTCTACAAATAGCTTTTTAAAACAATAAATATTGCAGAGAGAGTGAACAGTAATAGTGGTGTCAAGAGAGAAAAAAAAATCGTTCTTTTGGCACACACTTTTTTTTACAGGTACATATGTGAAACTTTACCCTTTCTGTTTATTATTGATTTTATTATTAAAAGTTTTGTTGTCTTTTATTTATCTAGTGCTCTAAATAGAGTTACATGAGTAGTATTTTAATATTGTGCATTGTGGTGCATTGGATATTGGCTCGGAACGAAAAATCGGGGAGCCGAGTTTAAATTCCAGTTAAATTCAATGCATTCACTTACATGCAAATACTCTTGGGAAAGGTATTAATCCATCTCTTCCCTCCAGTTATGGGTTAAATAACAGGACAGATTGGGTTCCATAGCCTTGGCTGGCAGCCAGTCTACTGCAGAAAGCAATGGCAACCTACTGCGGGATAATCTTCTGCCCAGTCAGTCATGCCTCTTTCGAGACATGATCATCCAAGCGTGTTTCACATATGGCACTTAACTGACTGACTTTACTAGTTGTTAGCACTTTATCAATATTCCTATTAGTATTTATTACAGTGTTACTATTTTTTATTACTACCTTATTATGTTTATTTTGTTTGCTTTATTATTTTCATTTTTTACTGCTTTACAATGTTTTTAGAGATTCACATCATTTCTTAATGCACAGACTTTAATTATAACCAGAGGAGGAGACGTTAAAAGTAAATATTGAAAAGAAAAAGGTGGAATAATTCCTCCTAAGTGGCCAGCTGTTTACTCAACTCTTATCAGAGAGAATTGTTGATAAGTTGAATGTCTAAGACATTAAAACAGAACTACCAGTTATTAAAATTGATTAAAAACAAACACAAAAGACAGATATTTGGTCAACTTAATTTATTCCATGGAACTTTAAAGAGTAAAGGAAGCGCCCTGCTCAGAGACGGTCAACATTTAGAAATAAGAGATTCTAAAATCTTTAAATAAAAAACATGAATGTTACACACTTTGAATATTAAATCATGAGAAAGTGTTGGTGCAGACAAGACTGCCAATCATCGAATTCGAAATTTGCATCTGCAAATGCATCAACATTGTTGCCTGACATGTTTGGCTATTCTATGAAGTGATCCAGCATAACCTAAGTTCTCCTTGTATCCATCTAATACTTCGGGGGGGGGGGGGGGTAAGATGGCAGATTTTTGGGAGGTTTTATTTGTGAAAGTTTTCATTTAAGAATAACCAGAGCTTTCAATTTTCAAAATAAAAAAGTTTTTTCGGAGCTCTTTATCGAAGCTTTACGGAAACGTCTAAAGTGGGGTGTTTTGGCAACAGTGGAAGTAAATTCATCTTGTCTATTTCGCTCGACAGCTCCTACTGATTTGGTACACTGGGGTCTTAATTTTTATTTGTCCCAAATTCTCTTGGGGGATGCAGACAGACCCAGGGTATCTTATGCAAATCATATCTTTGACCAATGAGATTACTTCCACCTTCAATTTTTTGAGGTGGGGGTTTTGGTTCAACCAATAAGGCAACGACACCTACTTTGACGTAATTTCTCTTCATCTTCTTCTTCTTCTTCTTGATTCAACTGATTACATCAGCAAATCCAGCCTTTAGCTTGGAAACTTTAATGCCAGTGAGATTTATAATTCGTTTTTATTCCCATAGTTAAAATTTTAACCTTCTTAACCTCATCAAAAGTTTTTGACAATTTGTTTTGGCTATTGTCATTTTTCACTTCCACCGGCCAAAAACCCAAGCTTCTGAATAAACAATGGAAAAAATATATTTTTCATTTCTATTCTCTTCAATTTTCAGCTAGTTTTTCTGTTTTTCAGATTATACAAGTTTGTGCAACAAATCTTCTGTTTTCTTTCATGCAGCTCATATTGAAATTTACAATAAACTTCAAAATCAACAATACCACTAATAATAATTTCTTTCGCTCTGTTGTATTGAACTTAAGGATTACATTTTTTTCATATGCAGAAATAGTGTTACAACTTTTATTATTTTTTATTGCCTTAATATATTTATTACCACTTTATCATTTAATATTTTTTAATTTATTAACACTTTACTATTTTTATTGCTTTTTATTAGCAGTTTGCTATTATTTTATTATTATTCGTGTATTAAATTTTGATTTATTTTTGCTTCCTTATTTAATGCCATGGAAGAACTTTCTTTTTAATTTTTCTTCTTTAAATTCCAATGTTTTCCTTTACTTTTAAGTACACTCAGTCATTCTGTGTGTAAATTGCAGGAATATGAAGAGAAGGAATACAATTTGTACAAGGGCAGTAAATGGGCAAAAAGAAAAGATTAGGCTATTGATAAATGGATCAGTTTTATAAAAATATATGATGTTCGTTCTTCACGGGTGAAGAAGACCTGACTTCTGGTAACTAAGGATTTGGGTGGGCGCAGAGGTGGCTGATAAAATCAATCTTTGCACGGAAGAGCCTGTTGCAGCAGGGGCAGGGGATGCAGAGGGCAGACCCAAGCTGGTGGGTGGAGCTTTTGTGCTCCTTCCTTTTCTGGCGTCTCTCTTTGAGGGCCCTGATGCGACCCTCTTCAAATTTTGAAACTCCAGATTTCACTTGAGATCTCCAGACAGCTCTATCTCTAGCAATTGATCACCAGTATGGGATGACGCAGAACATGAAGGCCTCCTTTAAGCTGTCTTTGTACCTAAATTTGCCTGACCAAGCGAGCGTTTCCCTCTGGAAAGTTCACCATAGAAGATCCTCTTCGGTTGTCGGCTGTCCTCCATGCGGTATGTATGACCAGCCCACCGAAGTTGAGTGTGCAGAAGAATGGCGTAAATGCTGTCACACTTGGCACGTTCTATAAAAATATAACAATTCAATAAAACCTAGGAGACCCAGACAAGAATAATTTCATAAAATATTGTTTCTATTAAATCTATTTTGTGCACACAAAGTAATTTCAAATTTCTACAACAAAATTTCTCTGTTATTGTTATTTTCCTTGACATTTTTGCTGTAAATATGAATAATCAGCCATTCTTGAAAAAAACAGTCCTTGTTAAAAAAAAAGAATATCAGTTTTGATGTCAACGTTTTTAATATTTTCTGAACTTAAATCCATTGAAACGTAATTTGTGGAATTTCTCATGCAAAATCACAATTGCTTGCAATTTACTCGTCTGACCAAAATCCTTTTTTCCTTCTGCAAAACACATTTTCAATTTTGTAAAATTAAACAAGCTGTAAACAGAATTTTCATGTCCAATAAAATCACAATTTTTATTCAGTTTATTTGTTTAATAATTTTAGGCTTCAACTCATTCTTGTTAAAATGTCACATCAATTCTAGACCTTAAAAACATTTTCCTTAGATGTTATCCAATCCTTTTGGACATAATTAATCATATAAACAACATGAAAGGCAATGAAAAACTTTTATTCTTTGTGAATTAAGTCCAAGTTGTTAATGTTTTTTTGAATTATTAAAATGAAGCACTCTTGCTATTATACATTGATTTGTCTGAACTTATCTTTAACAATGTTTTGGTTATTATGACCTTTGGCCTTTTATTTGATAACTTGCTAGATGTTTTGACTAAAACCATTCAGTCTACAGAAGATGTGAATGGGTAGGTGTATGCAACTGGATTGGAGAAGAGGCTTTCATTTGTAAATCTGTCATGTCCAGCGTTTCTATTTAGCCTTTCCAAATGTAGTAAAACAAAATCTATAACGAATAAAGGAACTTTGAAAGCTAGAGAGAAAAACACTCGCATGATGCCCAGACAAAGAATAATGAATTATCTGTTCAGTAGACCCAAACATATCAGCACAACATGTGTACAGTTAATTGATTGCAAAAGAATTGATATTATTTCAAAACAAAGAAAGCAAAACATTGTGACTGAAGCGTGTTCTGCATCACGTGTTTTTGCATTTAATGACTGTGAGAAATCTACACCAATTGAATGGAAAGGCTAATCAATATCATTAGGAAAAATGGCAAGTTATGAAATTTCCTTGGAAAGAAATTAATTACAATTTTTATTGCTCTTGGGAGAGGCATGAATCCAATATTTCCTATGCTCTGTCACATTGCTAAAAGCTCAACAAAAGAATGTCTTGCCATGATGCAAATGTGTGAACAATCAGGAAAACCCTTTAACTATAATTACTGCCCAGTTAATAAACACTGTAATATGCTGTTACACTCATTATCAACCCTGACAGGGGTCAACATAAAAGGAAATAAGAAATCACTAAATAAAAGTATTTCTTGTTAAGAATTTTAAAAAAATCTATTAAATGTTTTGTTTGCTTTTTTTTTTCACAAATTTCATCAAATCAGGTTTAATATATTTTTTTTTAATCTTTAAATGATTTGTGATCTGAAGATTAAAATTCTCTCATATGTAATCTGACAACAAAAAGCGTTTAATTTTTAAATAGGGCCCATGTATATTCTAAATAAGATAATGTTAGTGTGATCATCTGAGTGGGGTGGGATCTGGAAAATATCTTATTTACTAAAGGAGGAGGACAAGTTCCTCAAACAACTTTCCTGATTAGCTAATGGAAATTCTCAGATAAAAACAAAAAGATCTTCTTTTTCTGCCTATTTGTAATCAGTTTTTATGGAGAGAACTACTCTGGCTCTCCTCAGAATAAGAAATTACTGATAATGTTTTTGTTAATTTCCATTACCCACTCCACGTCACCCCGCCCCCCCACTCCCCAAACATCCTAGGAAAGTAATCAGAGCATCAGGTAGGATTGAAGAAAAAAATGCTTGGCTACTTTTTTTGGTTGCACTTGGAAGCAAGAAATCCTAAGTCCAATTTCTGTTTGACCCCAAAGGATAAAAAGAGAAGGACTTTAATCAACAGACTAGGTTCTTCTTCTCACGTTACGTTCATTTATCTACCTCCCCAACACTTTGGAGGGGAGGACACTTGATTCATTTGGAGATAATCAGATATAAAAAAAAAAAAAATGTTGTTATTAATGTTTTTTTATTATTCTAAAATAAAATTTTACTTACATTCAGACAGTTATCCTTATCTTTGTTGTTGTGCCTTCCAGCCTTGATCAATAAATGTCTTCTCAGACTAGAAATTCAGACAGAAAAGAAAATTTTTTCTTCAACTCGACAATGAAAAAGAAATGTTTTAAAGCAGCAGAGTTTAAGATTAAAAGATCAGAACATCAGATAAGATTCTCTGTAATTATAAATAATACACATGCACGCTACCGGCCATAATTATTAGACCACCCCAGTGTTTAAAAAAAAAAATGATGGATTTCATATGATTTTTTAGTATTTATTGTCAAGCGAATAATTGTAAATGAAAGTAGAATGGTTCTTTTGTTATTATTGCTTTGCAAAATTTTACAAAGCAAATAGCGACAATTTACCTATCGCACCCTGTAGATTTGCTATATATATATATATATATATATACTACCGGCCATAATTATTAGGTCATCCCAGTGTTTAAAAAAATGGTGTATTTCATACTATTTTTTAGTATTGATTGCCAAGCGAATAATTGTAAATGAAAATAGAATGTTTTTTTTTAATACTGCACAATAACGTGCATGAAATGAATTCATAAATATTTAATAATTAGCTATATTGCAGTTTCATCAATGAAAGAATCAAGAAAATTTAGGCTGATTCAAACAAGTTCATCTTTGCTTCCTTGCCTTGTAAAATTTTGCAATGTAATAATAACAAAAGAACCATTCTATTTTCATTTGGCAATAAATACTAAAAATAGTATGAAATACATTAATTGGGGTGGCCTAATAATTATGGCCAGTAGTGTACATGTAGCTGTGACTATACATTTCTTATTGTGTATATATGAGGGGTGGGTGTATATGTGTGTGCACACATACACATGCATTCTTTTAGGGATTACATTTTTTCTTCTAACAGAAAAAACTGATATAAAATATGATAAAAAAATGTTAACAAGTGTTTTTTCTTTTTAATTTCATCAAAACTCTTCAAGATCATAAACAGGGTTGTTACGTTTCAGTTTCAAATAAAAGATTCTCGAAAACCTTGTTTAAATCGAACATGAAAAAAAAGAGAGAGTTAAACCATGTTTTTCAAGTAACAATATTTCATTCACCTTAGTTGAATGAATAAACAGATTTATGAAGTGACTTTGTGTTGTAGAGTAGCTAGCACCCCTTCAGAACTCTAACCAATGGACTGGCTCATAACCTGAAGGAGTCCTCAAGTATGTACTTAATGGGGTTTTTTTAATAAGTTGCAGCAAACAGATTTATATTCAGAATGCTTTACTTTTGATTCATCATTTAGACCCTCCTCTTTTCTGCTTGTAAGTTTTGTCTTGTTAATTGTTTGTAACTTATTGTTCTGTATTTTTTGTATATATCCGTTAGCAGCGGATAGTGTGTGAAACAAATACATTAATCGCTCGTTCTTCTCTGTTTATCATTCACCTCGATGGTACAACACTTTCTTTATACTTCTTTTTATAATTTCTGACATTACAACCCATGTCTGAGTTAAAAGTGAAAATTATAATTTTGAACTTAGCAATATTATTGGTCCTGATCTGGCAGCTCAGCTTTATTTACTTTCTAAAAGTCATAAGTTTGCCTCTCTTCTTTTTCCAATAAATATCTTCATGGTTATTGTTCATATAAACTCTTTGCTATGGTACCTAGACTTTTTTAATTTAAGTGCAATACTAGACTGACATAGAGATCTCATCAGTTTATAGTTGAGCTTTATATTCTATGCTAACAGTCACTTTTCTTGTTTGTGGAACTCCTTTCTGGCTGCATGCTTTCCAGCTAACTTTAATCTGCAAAAATTTAAATGCAATGTCAATGGCTGTCTGATGTCTTCCAGATTATGCTTTTCTCGACTTGCTCATTATTAATGTTTCTGTTTCTAACTCTTCCACACTGGGCAATCCCTTGTGTCTTAGTGATTTGACTGCCTTGCTTAGAGTAATACCCAAAAAAAAAGTAAGTCCTGATAAAAATAAATATTATAAACAAAGACAAAAAGAATTTAAATTCAAAAAAGGCATTTGTTCTGTCTTTTAAAACTCTTTTTTTCTTTCTCTCTTTCTCTAAACTTCTCTTTTTACTCAAATAAAATGAGGAGGAAGAAGAAAAAAAGATTGAACCTGTCCAAATAAAGGTCAAAAGTTTGCAGGAGCAGAGCTGATTTATTTGTGACTGAAAAATATTAAAAACTGGGGTAATTTTTGGTATTTTTCAGTTTTACTTATTTGTGACTGAAAAATACCAAACATTCCCCCAATGTTTGGTATTTTTAGTCACAAATTAGTCAGCTCTGCTCCTGAAAACTTCTGACCTTTATTCAGACAGGTTCAGTCTTTTCCTTTTCTTCTTCTTATAGAAAATATAGAAAGAGATAATTTCACTTACAAAAACTAAAAAAAAAAGGAGTGCTAAAGAATAAAATGATTTGACCAATCAAAAAAATAGACACAGACTTTTTGATGCTCATACCAAATTCTCAAGCCTAGTGAAAAAAGAGAAAACCTGATGCCTCTAGACCAACCGGCAAAAGAGAAAAGATGCGACATAAAGTGGACAGAATAAAAGAGCTCTACTGTGTAGAAATCAATCATATATGACATGTGAAGAAGCGGTTAAGAAGTATCATCTGCTACTGACATTTTTGCCTTGTGTCAGAGCTGAAAAAAACACAATAGATTGATACTGATCTAATTTCTCACATTACTAATAACCCTATCATGGCTTTACTTCTAAACAACAACTAACAAACATTTCTCAAACTGCTACCAATATCTGCCTTATTAACAAACTTTTTGCTATGCTGAATACTAAAGGACTCATTCTTGATTATTCCCAAAGTTTCTAATAAAATAATTATCCTAACCACCTATTTCAATGGGTATCATTCAGATGTGAACCCGTAATTCACCAATTTACATTTTCTACAGAGCTTAAAATACAAACCAAAATGAAGGCTGACATTGCCACTCTCATATAAATAGAAACCTTCAATGAGAGCAAATCAAATATTAAGGCATTTTTTGTTTTTGATTTTTATTATTAATAAAAAAAACTTTTGTTATTCTTCCAAGCCTGGCACCTGATTAAAGAAAAGGACTGCACCAGATTTACCCATCGATTTAACAAGCTGAAGCCTAGAGTCTCAAAATCCAGCCAAAATGTATATTATTTTTTATACTGCCATAGGCCTTTCTTACACGTGCAATCATAACACATTGTGACTCTTCAGTAATTTTTTTTACATTACATTTTAGAATAATGCTGTTTTAAGCTGATAACTCGATGCTAACATTGATTTTTCATAGATTTTTTTCATTTTAACATTAATGCATTTTTTCAATCATATACTGTATTTAACAATAAAATCTTATGTCCTTTAGAAAAGGATTTGTCAACTGTGCAATATTAAACACCCGACATTTATTAAAATTGTATAACACACTTCCATTTTTCTCCACTGGTGAGAATGAGGGATTTAGAGGTGCCTCACATGTGGAATAGCCTAAGGCCTCTCGTCATCTAACCCCAGCCCTAGGAAATGTGCAGCAGTTAGTCTAGTGAAACTAAAACTTACTAATCATCAGCTGCCATAAGATGTGTTCCCTTTTTCTTATTCAGTAGTGCAAATATCATGGCCGGAGCATGTGAGCAATGATGAGGTTTTGGAAATAATGGAAACGAAAAGGAAATACTGAGCATCAGGAAGAGACAACTGAAGTTCCTGGGACATGCAATGAGGAAGAAGAGCTTGGAGAATCTGATACTAACAGGCCAGATAGAGGGAAGGAGAGACAGGGGAAAGCAGCGGATATTTGAAGGACCTAATCAGGGGGAGGATGGAACGAGGGTTGCATGGTGTAACAGAAGGTGTGCCTATGTCCTGAAAGGTCAGGGCACATACAAGAAGATCATTTACCTTTTCATTTCTTGCAATGTCAAATACTAACTGCAGCGATGACATCTCACAGTTGAGGATTTGTTTACAAACTATTGCATATTTATAGAAACTTATAGATCACTCTTTGATTCAAGTAGCATCTATGATTTATGGTGACAAGAAATATTATACAATTTATTTGTATTGAAAGAAATTTCTGTTCTTAAAAGTTTGAGTTCTGCTGCCAGTTTGTTCAGTTTGATGTTTCAAATGAAAGTTGGCAGAATAGATTTTGTTACCATGTGCGGGGAGCAAATGCTTTCATTTACATGCATTTTAACAATTTAATGTTCAAAGAAATAATTGCATTGATGGAAAATTCTTTCTGTTAGATTTGTCTGTATTAGGAAAAAAATAATTGTGGTGACGTATTTGTTATCATTCAAAAGTTTGGGTGAGAGAAAAATTCCAGAAAGCAAGGAACACAAATGTTAGCAAATTAAAAAGGAAAGATACTTTTTAGGTTCAGCTAAAACCATAGAAAATAATTTTCATCTTTGATGGTTTGTAAAATTTTTCATGAAAAACTAGTAGCAAAATAAAAAATGTTTAAATATTTTAAAAGGTGTAAAAAATTATAATAGTAATTAAATTGGATAAATTAGAATAACAGAAAAGTTTACATGACCATAAAATGGTAATACTCAAAACAAAAACAAACCCAGCTTAACTGGTTCATCAATCATCTCTTATTAAAACTTAATTGAGGATGAGTAATATGTACAGTACCGGATGTGTGTTGTGGTACAGTGGATATCGGCTTGGAATGAGAAATCAAGGAGCCAAGTTCAAATTCCAGTTGAATTCATTGCATTCACTTACATGCAAATACCCTTGGGAAAGGTATTAATCCATCTCTTCCTTCCAGTTATGGGTTAAATAACAGGACAGATTGGGTTCTATAGCCTTGGCTGGCAACCAATCTACCACTCGAGAGCAATGGCAACCTACTGTGGGATAATCTTTTGCCCAGTCAGTCATGTCTCTTTTGAGACATGATCATCCAAGCGTGTTTTACATATGGCGCTTAACTGACTGAATATGTACAGTGATCAAAATGAAAAACACCAAAGCCTCGATGTTTTATATATATATATATATATATATATATATATATATAAACATGCCCTGTGGACATAGAAGAATCCAAAGGAATATCCTTTACATATAATGGTAGGATAACTCTCTACAAGAGATCTAAACATATATCCATATAAATACATATAGAGCAAATATAAGAAAAATTAAGACAGATGCGTTAATTCAACAAAGGATTCTACATGAAGATTCATGTAGAATCCTTTGTTGAATAAAGACGGAAGCTGAAGATGGCTCGCCTGAAATAGGCCTATACTTCCGAATTACCATGAAATAACGCATCTGTCTTAATTTTTCTTATATATATATATATATATATATATATATATATATATATATAGTATATTAAAAAATTCCGAAATTTTAATTTCATAATTCTTGGACATACTATATATATTTGTCTCTGTAAATAGATAATATTATTTCCATCAAGCCCTCCATCTTGATCACTTTTAATATTAATAAAATTAATATTAATAGGATTGGAATTTTGGGATTTTACTTTTTGCTCATCCTTTTTGAATTTAAGATATATATATATATATATATATATATATATTATAAATTATGTTTTAGAACATGTACATAATTTCTTCAATATATGTCCTCTTCCCTACAATCATATGGCTGTTTCAGTGTTTGGACTTCAAACACATCATCAGGAGAAATAAAGGTTTGGAATCATTCTGTTTATATTTGGTTCGTTTTTGTTGTGGGGGCTGGTTGGGGTTATTGGTAATTAAGTGAATGTATTTCTCATTTTGACCGTTATAGACTTTTGAAGAATCTGGTGCGTAAGTGTGAAATTGTGGATTAATTGTATTATCTGCTGGAATGTACGTTTTGTCGGTTGGTGGGGTATATCTTTTGGTTAGAGTTTCTAAGAGACCATCCTGTTGAGTTGTCATTTTTATGGTTGGCTATCGTCTAATTGATTGATGTCTGCTGTTAGTGGACCTAATTCATGCATTCACTTTGATCCTGTGTCTAGGTTTTCACTTTGGGGTTTCTTAGATAGACGGGATAGGGGTGGGGTGTTTTTTCTTTCCAATTTTGATTTTTTTCGGTATGGAATATTTTTTTATTTATATATCTTTTTTAATATTTTATACTCAAGTTTGGAGTATTTTTGTATTTAGGCAAAGTTATTTCAAGAAATCTAAATTTGTATTTTTTAGGAAGTAAATGCAAATTGGCGTTTTATCAGTTTTTTGTATAAAGTTGTATGTTTAATCTTAATTTTAAGTTTAGAGGGTTGGTTTTTTCTTTTAATTTTTTTTATATTCTTTTTTCTATAAATTATCGTTTGGAATCCTATTTATTTCTTTTGATTTTTTATATATTTTATTTATGTAGATATTTTTGCGGGCATTAGATCTTGCTTTAAGGATTTATTACATCGATTTTTTCTATAGCATTTTTTATCTTTTATAATAATAAAAAATCTCTATTCAAATTTCCAGTACTTTTTAATGTGATTGTAGGGTTAGATATTACATGTGCTTACAGTTTATCTTTGTGTATGATATAATTATTCTGAAGTAGTATATTTTTAATCTTGATTTTGAGTATATGAATTTTGATTCTTTTTCAATTTTGGGAGCCATTTGTTTAATTTTTGATTTTTTAGTACGGAATATTTTTGTATTTAAGTAAGGTTATTGGTGTAGGCTTTAGTGATAGACTTTCTTTTGAGGATTTATTGGATCGATTTTTTCTATAGTATTTTTTATCTTTTATAATGAGTATATCTAATCAAACTCTTAGTATTTCTTAGCATGATTGTAGGGTTAGGTCCCTAATGTGCTTGCAGTTTACCATGGTTTCGTGTCTCTGATTTAAGAGCTTGTTACTATTTATATATTTAAGGATCTCTATTTTTTCTTGAAGGCAAAGAAAGCATGGTTCTTTTATAAATTTTGCTGTTCTTGCTTTTTTGAGAATTTTCCATTTGACCTTAGGTGTTTAATTTTTGTTTCTTAATTTCCAAAAGTGTTTGGAGAGAGATGTCATGTTTTGTTTTTCTTTGTTATTGAAGGATGAGAGGTGATTGTAAAAGCGCTTTTTAAATACGTTCATGGTATTCCCAATATATATTTTTTCATCTGTTCGTTGTTGTGGATTATAACTAATTTCCTGCAGTTCCGGATAATTTTGATCTCATCGTCTGTGATGTCTGAGTAGAACTCAGCGAATAACCCAATATATATAAACCCCAACTCTAATCACCCACCATCCATTATTAAGTACATCCCATCATCAGTTGAACGTCGCATTAACACACACTCATCCAACAAAGAGATATTTGATAAGCACAAGGTAATTTATAATAGAATCCTCAATGAAAGCAGGTATAAATCATCAAAAATCAGATTTGTGGAGAAACTCAAAAGTTCAAAAAGCAGAAATAGAAGCAGGAAAATAATATGGTATAACCCTCCATTCAACCAATCAGTTAATTTCAAGCTAGGACATAAATATCTTAAATTAATAGAGAAGCACTTTCCCAAAAATAACCCTCTGAGCAAAATCTTTAATAAAAATACCATAAAATTAAGCTATAGCTGTTCCAATAATCTAGAAAAAATAATTAAAATGCATAACACTAGAATATTAAAAATACACAGCAAAAATAAATCCAACACTAATACAAGTCCGTTCCATGATAACAACCTCTGTAACTGTAGAAACCCCAACCAATGCCCCATGGTCAATAAATGTCTGACGAAATCTCTGATATATATGTGTTCGATCTCATCCTTAGAAAACCCTAAAGATGAATACTTCAGAATAATTATATCATACACAAAGATAAACTGTAAGCACACGTAATATCTAACCCTACAATCACATTAAAAAGTACTGGAAATTTGAATAGAGATTTTTTATTATTATAAAAGATAAAAAATGCTATAGAAAAAAAATCGATGTAATAAATCCTTAAAGCAAGATCTAATGCCCGCAAAAATATCTACATAAATAAAATATATAAAAAATCAAAAGAAATAAATAGGATTCCAAACGATAATTTATAGAAAAAAGAATATTAAAAATATTAAAAGAAAAAACCAACCCTCTAAACTTAAAATTAAGATTAAACATACAACTTTATACAAAAAACTGATAAAACGCCAATTTGCATTTACTTCCTAAAAAATACAAATTTAGATTTCTTGAAATAACTTTGCCTAAATACAAAAATACTCCAAACTTGAGTATAAAATATTAAAAAAGATATATAAATAAAAAAATATTCCATACCGAAAAAAATCAAAATTGGAAAGAAAAAACACCCCACCCCTATCACGTCTATCTAAGAAACCCCAAAGTGAAAACCTAGACACAGGATCAAAGTGAATGCATGAATTAGGTCCACTAACAGCAGACATCAATCAATTAGACGATAGCCAACCATAAAAATGACAACTCAACAGGATGGTCTCTTAGAAACTCTAACCAAAAGATATACCCCACCAACCGACAAAACGTACATTCCAGCAGATAATACAATTAATCCACAATTTCACACTTACGCACCAGATTCTTCAAAAGTCTATAACGGTCAAAATGAGAAATACATTCACTTAATTACCAATAACCCCAACCAGCCCCCACAACAAAAACGAACCAAATATAAACAGAGAATGATTCCAAACCTTTATTTCCCCTGAAGAAGTGTTTAAATCCAAACACTGAAACAAACATATGATTGTAGGGAAGAGGACATATATAGAAGAAATTATGTACATGTTCTAAAACATAATTTATAATAAATATTCACTGCTCTATACATCATATATCGACCACTGTTTTAAATTAATGTTTTGGAAGGAAAAAATTTTTCTTTTTTCTCTCCTCATTCTATATTCACTCGGATATATATATATAATAATCATTTCAGCCCAAGCAAGGCAATACTGCCACTGGTGCACAGGGGTTTACAGATTGAAAAACAAGGTACAGGGGATACTGATGAAAGGATGGAATTTAGGAAGATAGATGACAATTGATGTTGCATTTAAACTTTTGGAGATTGTGGCTATCAGGGAAGCAAATATATGGAAAAGAGTTCTACAGATGGAATGTGCACACATAAATCTTTTTTGAGAAAACCAAATATAGTGGTCCTCACCAAACTGAAATGACTACACATAGCTATCTCATTTATTTGTCTATATATAATCTTGTTGATGCTAAATTCCACAAACATTGTTATGAACTTCATAAGCTTGTAGTGGTAACCAAATTGTGGTGGTGAAATTTACTGTTTACAAAATAATTGTTAAAAGATTTTGCTTTGTTTTAAGAACAGTTCAAAATAGTGCAGAAATTATTAAATAAATGTTCCTTTGCTTTTAAGTAGAGAATGTCAATCAAAATGGATATGTGAGTGAGAATTGAACAAGCAAATTATACGATTATTATTATTAAGACTAAAAAAATGAGTGAGTTGAATGAATAATATATGTTAAGTATATTCAGTCAGTTAAGTGCCATACATGATACACGCTTGGGCAGTCATGTCTCGAAAGAGACATGACTGATTGAGAAGATTATCCTGCATTATTACTTTCTGCTTTTGCCGACCAAGGTTATAGAACCCAATTTGTCCTGTTATTTAACCCATAACTGGAGGGAAAATCCTAATTTTATCCCCAAATTTCTTTTAGCATTTTTATATTGTCACTTTTTATGTTAATGTAAACTTTTTAGGTAATTCTTTCCTGTTTAATGTTCATTTTAATCACTATCATTAAACGGAAAGATGTAATTTGTAAACCTGTCTTTCAACAGAAAGAATGAGTGTGTTACTACGGAAGTTAGACAACCAAAAAGAGACATTTTCTAATTTGATTCAGTTATTTAAGAATCCTTGAGTTGTGAGGAACAGAGAATTTATAAAAAAATGAAGATCTGATTCTTTCCTCGTAAATTGTTTGGAAACTGTTCATTTCATCAACTAAAAGTTTTTAACCCTTTTATATTTCATCAAATCGAGAACTGTTTTTTATTCATCTTCAGATAAAACATTTGATATTTTTCAGATGCTATCTAATTCCACCCAATCAGACGAACACTTCAGAATTCTCTCTTGGCAAGAATTGGTGGCCGGTTCAATTCCACAGTCACCTCCAGATGAAGATTATTGGTCCAACTTCAGCTCGAAACCTGATCATCCATTTAAACGATAACACCTACTGTTTAATTCCACTTCAGACTTAACATAGCGTTAAATATTTCTAATTCTTAGATTACCATAACTGTTTTTTTATTTTTTACTGAAATATTCATTAATGATCAATTTTCTTCAGTATTTCATATATTTCTCTGTTTACAAAACTTAGTTTAGTCTGGCACAAATAAGAAAGATTATATTGTACTGACCTGCTTTGAAAATTGGCATTTGAAACCTTTAGCTTTTAACTTGAGCTTTAATAACCCTGTCCACTTGTAAATAAGCACGCATAGGTTTTCAATCTACGTTGTTGGGTGGAAGTTTTAAATGATCAGTCAGTTAAGTGCCATACATGATACATGCTTGGGTGATCATGTCTCAAAAGAAACATGACTGACTGGGCAGAAGATTATTTTGCAGTAGGTTGCCATTGCTTTCTGGTTGCCAGCCAAAGCTATAAAACCCAATCTGTCCTGCCACTTAACTCATAGCTGGAGAGAGAAGAGAGAGATTATACTAAGTGTAATTAGTGAGGGGGGGTCAGTTTATTACTTCATAACAATAGAAAACTGATTCCCCACTTTATGCTCAGTAGAATTTTTAATTGTTTCCAACTATTATATTCAGTCAGTCAGTTAAGTGCCATACGTGATACACACTTTGGGCAATCATGTCTTGAAATAGACATGACTGACTGGACAGAATATTATCCGGCAGTAGGGTGCCATTACTTTCTGTGGTAGACTGGTTGTCAGCCAAGGCTATAGAACCCAACCTGTCCTGTTATTTAACCCATAACTGGAGGGAAGAGACGGATTAATACCTTTCCCAAGGGTATTTGTGTGTAAGTGAATGCAAGGAATTCAATTGGATGTTTGAATTCAGAAAATCTGGAATCCAATTCAAAGATTCCAATCTTGAAATATTTTTAAACATTTTTTTTTAATAGAAAACTATTTTCCTTTTAGCAAGTATTTTAAAATTTCAGTTGCAAACATTTTCTTCAACGTACCTTATATTTTTTTATTTACTTAATTTTGGCACAAGGTCATAAATATGGAGCACCCAGCGAGGATTGAACTCACTGCATAAAGATAATGCTCAATCAGAAAAAATTGCTTTCCAGAGGGCTTCAGCTGTTGGCTATAAAATTCTGATATAAATCCTGGCCGTTTTTTAAATACCTTTTTGTTACATACTGAATACACACTTAACCTGTTCAGTTTAAAACCTCGTCTCTGCATATAAAAACTAAACTCAACTGTTCATTAATTTTAAATGCCAAATTACATGTAATCTTGGATGATTTCATTAAAAAGCTACAAATAGAGAAACCAAATGCAGCAAACAAATTGGGAAACCAATGTTCTTATTTGATATTTTTTAATTCAAATGTACATTAAAAAAAATCTGAAACATGTAATTTACAGTTTGATAAAAATAAATGTTTCGGTATGTACAATGATTTTAATTTCATTCACACATTTTGTTTTTATGTACAAAATTTACAAATTCAACGATTAAAACATTTTCTGTCTTTAAATTACATGAAAAAACAATTGTGAGTGTGGATCATGGAAAATTACATGAAAAAAAAAAAGGCTTAGAAAATGCAGTTATTTTTGTTTAAAAAAGTAAAAAAAAATTTAAGTGTTGCTGGCAATAATAAAAGCCAATTTTTTCCTATGAAAGTTTTGTCTTTATTTTTCTACCATTTTTTCCTGGCTTTCCAAATTACTAAACCCCCTCCTCCTCCAACTAGTACTATCTTCTACTTAATAGATTTCTAATTGAAGTATTTGTCTAATTAGAAGGTCACATTTATAGCAGTTTGACCAACGGTCACACTTTGAGCACATCAAAGTATCCATCCAAAAAAGCACTTGAGAACATTTCTTACATTGCATCACAGAAAATAAATTCTCGCAGGCGGGGAGGGTTGAGGAGGAGGAAGAGGAAGAGCAGCAACAACAACAACATTAGAGGCATTAATGGTCAGTTTGAATTCTTTTTGTAGAATGGCAGTTTTTCAAAAAGTAACATCAAGCAATCCATTTTGGTGCAAAAAAAATTGCCTCCTTGATTTATTTTTTTTAATCCTTTGTCCCCCACCTTATCCCCCACTTATTGCTCAGCTACAAAATACTTCATGTCATTCCATTAAGACTTACACAGTAAGAAATTCTCAAAATTGACAACAGCAAATCTATTTGAAAATTCAAACAACAAATTCTCCAAATGCCTTGGGTACTTTTTTTTTTTTAAGGTGTCAAAAATGGGGAAAGATAAAATCAAAATCAACAAAAAGGGCGGAAGAAAACCAGATTTACTTCTTGTCTATTATGACAACAATTAAATACGAATTGTAAAAGAAACAACTTTCAAGTTGTTTCATCAGCAAAGTGAATAAAATGTCATGAGAGTTCTGAAATTAAAAAATTAAATAAAAATATACAGGAAAGAAATAATTTTTTTTTAAAAGTAGATGCTTACTAATAAAAACAGAAATGCTAAAAGTTTATAAAATGAACTTCCAATCATCACTGACGAGCAAAAAAAAAAATTTTTTTATATGTAATAATGATATAAATTTTCAAATATTGATTACAAGTTTTTCTGATTGAATTTGTTCCTTTGCTTTCAAACAATAGACATTCAACTGATAAATGATGGCACCAATAAAGACTCCTCATTTTTCTGTCCAATTCTTGTAAAAGTTACAAAAACCTACACCAGAACATGGAACTATTCCAATGAATCTAAGGGGCAAAATAAACGGAGAAGGGCAACAGTGACGAGTGAATTGAATTCAAACCAAATCACACGACAGTTTCATTCTTAAATTACAAAAAAAAATCTCTTAATTAAACTTGGAATTTAAAGGACGGTAAAAAGATTTCCTATATAAATTACAAAAAAAATCTGAATTTAATCAAACCATGAAAACAGTTATTGAAAATACCAATCAATTTTTTTTTAAATAAAAATTCATGAAGCAAATCCAAAAAAATGCAAATTACTTATCTTCCTCAGACCTTCTTATTCCACATGAGATCACGACCATTACTGACAGTCAAGTTAAAAATAAAGAATCACAGAAATGAAGAAAAAGTTTTAAAAATTCATTTGTTGACCAGATTTTATGGCATGGAGTTTTCCTTATAGTCATAACCTTATAGTTTTTCAATAAAAAGAAAAACAATTTTTTTAAATTGTAAACTATATTCTGAAAATGAACAAAGCTTATCAAATTTTGAAATGTGGTTGTTGTAATTATTGATTGTTCCTTGGAATGATGGAAGGATTTTATGGACCTTACAAGAACATTTCCAACTATGATAGAATGTCAAAATGCAGTCATTTACAATAATGAATGATGTTAGACACACCTGAAGAATGAAAAGGAGAAATATTGAAAGCTATAAACACATTTGTTATTTAAGTCCCTGAGATCTGAAAACAATTATCAGGCTGAACATTGGACAAAATAATAATACTCCTATTTTCTATATTACAAACTAATAAAGTTGTCAAGTTTTTGGATAATTCTACTTAAACATTTCTATTTTTACTTAAACATTTCTTGCTCTTGTTTATTCTTTAAAGTGTATATCTAAGCAGGCCTGGAAAAAAAAAAGTAGTTGATTCCAAAAGACATTGAACAGAAATAAATGTAGAAATTTCAGCTTTTCTTCCAATCTTGGCAACAATACAAATTTCAATCTGCCATGACAGATATAAAGAAAAATGGCCAAACTTTGTGTCCAAGCCATTTTGTCAAACTAGATTTGATGATTGCTTAACTAATTTCGTTGGCACAGAAGGAAAATTGAAAATGAAAAAATAACAAGTAGCAAAAATAATAACCAAAACAAAGCTGGATTCGTCTTGTTTTTAATTTAGATAAAGAATAATTTTGATTGTCTAGCAAGAGATTTAGAAGAAAAGCCAGGAAGGAAGAGATTCAAATGCTAGTGAATATTTCTTGCAAACTGGAAAAGAAAGACATGATGTTTAATCACGTATCATTCTTTCCTATATAACGATTCTTGAAACAATCTGACTTCATTCCTGTCACAATCCACAGAGTCCATTGCAATCAGCATTTCTGAAAAGATTTGTCAAAATGATTCAACCGATACTTTTACAAAACAAGAAAAAGCCTTGTTTGTTAAAATTGGATGCAGTTAAAACTCAATGAGAAATAAAAAAATAACTACTCAAACTGACAAATCTTTTCTAAAGAAATTCTCTCGAATTGCCAGAGATTTTTCTACAGAGAATAGATCAACGTTGAGGTTGAAGAAAAGAAAAAGAAACTCTTGATCATCATGCCATTTTCAGCTATTCACGCACAACAAAAAAAATAATCCTAATTCAAGACATAAAGCATATCAAATCAAAATCAAAGAATTTCTGTGCAAAAAAACTGCAGCTTAAAAATTAAAAAAAATAAACTTAAGAGATAAAAACAAAATGCTGTTCTCTTTGAAAATCCGGCCCGGATATTTTTTTGCCTCTTTAGCTTCACTTGTAATTCAAAAAAAAAAAAGGAAAGAATCTTGAAAAGTAAGTAGCAGTGATAATCAAAAAAGTGACATTTCATGTTTAATTTACTCTTCCTCTTCATATGATGAAATGTCTCGTTAGTTTTAAAGAAAATATTAAACTAGTTAGAATTCAGTTCTTAAACTGGAAAAAATTCTGGGAAGAACCATTCCCCAAAATGAGGCCATCTGTTTAAAAGGATTAGGGCACTAAAGTTGTTTTGAAAACTGATTTTAAGCTAAGATTTTTTTTTTAATTTTTTTTTTAACTTGTTTTAAAATTTTATCATTGAAACAAAATTTCCTAAAAAAAAATGTCCATTTGCCTAAATGCTGTCCATATTGATTGGATAAGATAGAATAAAAAAATTCTTTATGTCTGTTTGAAAGGCTTGCTTCTTCTGTTTGTGCTAAAACGGAAAATAAATGAGACAAAATTAATACCCTTTTTCATTAAAGCGTCTCTCTCCTCTTGGGTAAATAACAAATACAAAACCTTTTCCTCCTTTACAATGTCAAAGTATCAAGGCATTTAAAAAAGTCTCTGTCAATTTTGTGTGTCATTTTGTAACATCAAAATACAAGTTCCATATAAGGAGGCAATTGACTACATTCACTAAGTGACAAGATAAACTTTTTTTTTTGTCTATTTTCTTTTTGTTAAACTTTTTTTTAAAATTTAGTTAGAAAAAATTTTTGAAGGATTGTGATATTTTTTTTAGTTTCATTATTTTCTTGTTATTTCCAGATACACACACATCAAAATGTCCACTGCATTTGAACTTTGACCACCCTACCCCACCCCAATAGAAATTAAAAAAAATAAAATAAATAAATAAAAGTTCGTTTTTTTTTGTTTTTTTGTCAGTGTAGGAATTCGTCAATATCAAATCCCTCATTATGTTGGTCTGATTGATCATTTGTGATTGGCTCAAAATTTTCATCACTGTCCGATTCGGACACTTGTAAGTCTTTATTAATGTCTGTCTCAGAGTTAGGCAGTGGCTGGTGGTGGTGGTGGTGGTGCTGCTGCTGCTGCTGCTGATTTGTCATCTGTTGAGCTAATGAACTGCTCAAGAAGAAGGCCGATGGATCAAAACTCTGCTCATCATCATCATCATCATCATCTCCAATAACTCCAGACATATTATAGAGGTTGGCATTTTCACTCTGATAGAACTGGTTTTGACCCCCACCACCATACTGTTGGGCACAGTCATCATCCTCCATGTACTCAGACAGGGTTGTAGCCAGGACTCCTCCTCCTCCATAGTTGTTCCCACTGTCATCCAATTTATCTGCAAATTGAAAAACAAGAAGCAAAATTTCATAGTACACTAAAAGAGAATTCTGGACTACAAAGAATCTGCAGTTTTGCAAATGGCAGTTTCCAACAAAGAAGACAGTAACTTCATTGTTTAAAATAAATCTTGGAATACATTTTCTTTTTTTTGAAAAGCAAAAGGATTTGAATTTTGAGCAAAATTTTAATATTAATTTACTTCTTAAGTACAATATTTTCTCAGAACAAGTGTAAGATTTTTTCTGTTATAAGAAGAAAAATAGAAAACTAATCAACCAGGTATACTCATGTATAAGTCAATTTCATGTATTGTGTGACCCTGAATTTTTAGCATAAATTTTATCAATCCAGAAAAAAAATTTACTAATGTATAATGAGACCAGTCACTAAAAAGCATGATATTTTAACGTATTCAAAAAAAAAAACCTGTGTATGGTGCAAACCTCTATTATTTTACATAAAAAAACTGATCATACATGAGGATATATGGTAAATACTTTTGACCTTTTGTTTCTCTTACAAATTTTAGATCTGCACATTTCTTGTTCAGTAATTAAAGACAAAGGTAATCCGTGTTGCCAAAGGCAAAACCGGTTAGAGCCAAACTGTAATTATGCTAAAAGAGAAAACTTACAATGTTTCTCGTCGTCATCATCGTCGTCGTCATCATCATCATCGTATTCATCATTTTCGTTGTCAGAATTCTCAGGTGTAATTTGCAAATCTTGTGCTAAATCATTGTTGTTATCAGATGACGATAAATGTTCGGCCTGCCCATGCTGCAATAAAAAAAAAACTGTCCATCATCATTGCTTTCTCGGATTACCAATAAACAATCATTCAATCATTTACTGTTTTTGAATTTACATTTCCAGTTCAAAATGTTTCAGTTTTTTAACTCCTTCAATTCATTGTTATTTATCATGACACTACAAAGCACATTCAAAGTTTAATGTTTACTAATATTAAAAACTAACCCTATACTAAACATCACACCATTTTAGATCCCCTATGCATATACACACTGGTATACAAAACAAGAAGTTTGAAATGTATTTTACATAATCTGGACAAAATTATCCTAATAATTCTATAATTAATCAGATGAAACTAAACATTAAAGAAAAACATCCTCATTTAGAAAAGAACCAAAAATTTACTGTAAGAAATTTTTCTTTTTACTAAAAATTTAGGAAATGCAAGTAGAATAAAATTCAATCCTCAAAAAAAAAAAAAAAATCAATAAATAAAATAAAATAATTTTTTTTTTGTCTAAAAGATGGCAATAAAAAAATGATGTGGGGGAAGGGCATTAAGATATTGTCTGTGATGCTAGTTTTAAAGTTACTATTATGTTTTAAAAAAAGATTTTTTTTTAAAATGTTTTAAATAAAAATTAGTTTACAATGGTTTATTCTTGCAATTACCATGTAGTAAAAAAATGATAAAGAGTTTGATCCAATCCTATTTCCTTGTCTATTTCATGTTGAAAATAGAATATTTGAGAAAAGGCTTAGATTCACTCCAAAGCAAACAGAAAAGATTGTTTTTAATTTTTTTCAGTTTAAAATAAACAAAACAAAAAAAAAAGAAAGAAATGTGCATTTTCTCTGTAATCATAAGATGGTAAGTAACTGACCACCATGGTAACGAGGTTGAGAAAAAGGGTTGATGATGCTGATGATGATAGGGAAGGCACATATTGTTTGGCCAGCATACAAACCTGTGGAGACATAAAGTATTCGTGGTCTTCGTTTGCACTCTCTGCATCGTCCTCTACATCTACAAACTCAGAATCTGACTCTTCATGCACCATGTTGGCCTACAACAACAAACATGCACGAAACATGCGCTGATTGCACAAAAGAAGCAGAAATCAAGAAGCAGAAAAACAAAATACACAAAAATAATCAAATCAAACTTTGCTTCACCTTACACAACATTAATTGGATTCGTTAACAACCAAATTAAAAGAATGAACGAGAATCAATCAGAAGATATAATGAAGAAATCGTTAAGGGTCTATGCAAAAATAGATTGTCAGCAGCAAATAAAAATGTTTTGATGCAATTAGTTGAATTTCAGTCGTATTTCAAAAATAACAATAATCACCACCAAAAAATTTTGTTCTACTTGATAAAATTTGTTAAACACATTTCCCAACAAAAAAAAATTTAAGCATTTAATTTCCAAAAGAAAAAAAAACTGCTTTGCTTTGAAATCCTATAAACATTTTCCATTAGTATTTAATTTTTATGGCAATCTTTTTCATCATAATATTTCTTATATAACTATTATCCAACATGGCCTCTTAAATATACACACATCATATGCAATTAATGATATATCTTATTACTTCAGAAAATTATCCTTGTTGTACTAAAAACTATTATATTTCTCTGGACGATTATAACACTATTTTATATTGTGTCTTTAATTGCCAGTGGGACAAGCTCTACTTCAAATACGAGGGTGTACTGAAAAGTTCTTAACTCTGCCAAAAGAAAAAATTGCATCATTAAAACATTTCATTTGAAATGCACTGTCAACCAAATAAGAAAATGTTTGATAAAAATGAATGAATAAAGTTTAAGATCAAAAATAAATAAAACAGTTTCTCTTGCAGACAAATAATTAGTGACAGACACATCTCACTAAACATAGATTTTTTAATTAATGTAAATATTCTATTTCAGATCATCAGAATGATTTCTCCATGACAATTATCAGAGTAATTCAAATTTATTCTTGCTGTATCTGTCAATCTCGAATATTATTAATCACCAATGTTAGTGTGAAGTCAACATTCTATAATCATAGACTAAAGTTTTAGCAATGGTCTTCTTTAGGAAAATAAATGTTTAGCATTCTTTTTAGATGCAAGAATCAAAGTTTACAATGATGATAATCATCTGTAGCATTGAAATGTTTCCATTTATAGTGTTCTCTAGTCTGGCTGGAAAATGAAAGATGCGTTTCTAATTGTGAAGGTGTAAACAAAGTTAAATAGCAAAAGCAATAAAGACAAAACTAACAACAGCCCTTGAAAGAAGTGGCCAGCTGTCCAATCACTTTTAAAAGAATGTGTTGAAAAGAAAAATGAGTAATATATATATATATATATATATATATATATATATACACACACACACACACACACAGAGGCTGCGATGGGTAAATTGTCGCCATTTTAATTTTGCACATGCATGTTGTTTGTTTTTAATTTTATCAACTGCACAACATAGTAGGGTCAGATGGGCACCATCTGTGAGAATAAGAGCACCATGACACAATTCACTCTACCAGAAATTTGGAAACAGTATGTTCTACTGCTTGGCATTTGCACCAGAAGCTCCAATACTAACATTTTAGAGTGTTTGGATGTCAATCGAGGACAGTGCAGAGTTGAATGATATATCCAGTCAACATGATGGTATTTGGAGTGATTACTAATGATGGCAACATTATGCATTCATTTATCTTCCTACAGGGCTTCAAACTCAACACAGAGGTCTACATCAAGTGCCTTGAGGAGAGAGTGCTGCCTTGGGTCATTTCTGGCATCAGGTCTCTTCACCATGCCTCACAAGCAAGAGAACCTAGTTTAAACTGTAAGACTATTTCTGTGACCATATCATCAACAAAACTCTTTTTAACGCCAAAGAGGAACTGAAGACAAGGATTATGGCAGCATTCAAGTAAATTATCCAGAACAGGTGCAGGAGATTCTGAAGTCGTCTGAAGGCCGAGGTTAAAGCCAATGGCAATTTTATTGAATAAATTTACCTTTTACTATTTCAGGATATTTTTATGTAATTTTGCTAAATATATCTGTTAAGATGAGATGTCAACATAATTTACACGACAATTTCTTCCTCGCACTCTTTGTATGTATCAAGTAAAGACAGATCAAGTAGCTGAGACAAAAAAGAATAATTATTTGACAGAAATCCTGATGATAATATTGCATCTGGTGGAATAAATACTAAAAGCAAAGAAAATGGTAACCAAAGCGGAAAGAGATAATAGCTTGGAGCAGTTGTAGGACAATATTTTTGCTGACGTCCATTCAAGATGGAAAGGACAAAGGTAGAAACGGTGTGCACCAACAGACAAGACTTTCAGCTGCTGTTCAAACATGAACCATACAACATTTGAGATAAAATTAAAAATAGAAACATTAATAACAATGAAAAACATCTGCAAAATGAAAATTATTAGATGAAATGGAAATTTCTCTTTCAGAAAGAAATATGAGGCAGAGTAAAAAAAAAAACTGAAACAAAAAGGACATTAATAAACAAGAAAACAAATTCCAATTCACAAAGATTTTCAACAGTGACTTATAAACAATCCCGTGTAATAAATCAATAAACTGCCTTATTTCTATTGCATTAAAAACAGAGTTTTGTTAAATTTCTTATCCAAAGGCAGATATTAAAATTTGTAAAACACATTCGGGCCAGTGAACTAAAAAATGTCAACAATATGTTTGGCAAATTAAGTTACGATGCCAGCAAAAGACAATATAAATCTTTTTAGAGTGATTCAAGTGATTTGCATTTATGAATCTAATCCCCCCCCCCAAAAAAATCCAATTGTATATTAAACAATATGCTGCAATGAGAAATATTCGTTAGCATTTTTTAATTCTCTTTTGAAACATTTCCATAAAAATATGCTCAAAGAACATAATTTCTATTATTGCTGGTTTTCGCTTTTGTTTCATATCCTTGAAAAGTGGAATTTGTTGCAAACAAGATTTTATAAAAATTTACATTTCAGAAATAAGTGTCTTGGAGTGCAAAAAATTTGAAAATTGAATTAAAAAGTTTTCCCTCTAAATAAAGATTACTTTTCTACTTTACAATGTTCTATAAAACGTTGACATTTTTTTTTTTTTAATAATCATATCACTCCAAGCAAAGCATTTTACTGCCACTGTTTTGCAGTTAGGAGGAAAGTTATGAGAAAGAGTGACAGGTTATAGGCGGTGTCAGGAAGTGGGTAAGAGAAGGATAACTATGGACATAAATTGAGGGATCCGTTTATATATTGATTGTAATGTAGAACTGAACCCCCACTTTATATCCACATTATAATAGTATAGAAATTTTTTTTTTTATAATCATATTGTCCCAAGCAAGACATTTTATTGCCACTGTTTTGCAGGGGGTTACGTAGGAGGAAAGTTATGAGAAAGTGTGACAGATTATAGGGGGTGTCAGGAAGTGGGTAAGAGAAGGATGAGAATATTAATAAGAGTGGAGTGGACGGAGGAAGGAGCATGAGAGAGAGAGGATGCAGGTTACTAAAATAGGAGATGACTATTAACTTTACATTTTGGTTGAAACAAAGAGAATCTCACGTATCACTTGCAATATTAGAAAGTACTGTTAGAAGTCTATGTACAGCTCCCCCCCCCCCCCATTTGAGAACCACTACTCTACAATGTTCTGTAAACTTGCTGATTTAGTTGTAATTGCTGGAATAATGTTTGAATAGAGTGTCTTAAGAAGTAAATCCTTGAGCAAGAGGAAAATGCAAAGATTACAATGTAAACTTCAACAGAACAAAACAAAACTTGAGAAAATAAGAGAAAAAACAATTTCAATAAAGACTGTTTAACAATGCTATTTCTTACATCTTTGAACATAGACGTTGATGGCCGTTGTATTTCACTTAGATGGTCAGCACCTGACGAATGCGGTTCTCCATCAGGCCAATCATCATTTGTCATCACACCTTCTCGAAGACTGTTACTGTCCAAACTTTCATTATCCATTCCTAACAAAAAAAATGGTTGCAAAATATCAGGGATATTTTTTTTAATTAAAATAAACAATTTTTACATTTTTTCTAATTCTTGGTACTGTCATGAATGAAATGAATTATTTTTGAATAAACAGCTTTTCTTCTTAACCTTACAGAGCAATCAAATGCAACCATGATCAGAATTATAGCATTCTCTTTTTATCTGCTTATCATAGAATTTATTGATGTAAATCTGGTCAGTATTTTTACTAGTCAGAACAAAATGGTAGAAAAGAGTATTAGAGGACGAATTTCTTTATATCTAAAATAGGTACCTCCACTAAATCACTAAAAAACAGCATAGTATGAATAAAAAAAATGTCCCAAACTTAATAAAACGAACTTTTTCCATCAAAATGTTTATATTGTTATTAAGAGAAAAGATCAAAGTAATTTTTAATTATTTTTAAAAATTTTTTAATCCCTTCTAATATTTTTGAAATTTTGTCAGAAAATTTTTTTTGATTTGAGTTAGCGGCTAAAAAAAAGATTACGGCTGTTTTACAATGGGAAACCTAATGGTGACATCACCCACTTCTTTTCCCAGTGACAAACACATTAATTTGAAAATTCTTGCAAAAATCAAATAATTGTCAGATTTTAATGAAACTTTTAGTACTCATTCACAAATGAATTAAATTATTTTTAAAATTATTATTTTTTAAAAATCTTGGTGAAAATATTTTTTTTTAACTCTGTTACCCACCCTCCATGTAAATCCATGAAATTTTAATAAATTTTAATTAGCTGCAAAAATTTTTATATTAGTTAAACACAGGCCTCATTGGGGAATATAAATCATCTATGTTTTTTATTTTAAAGTACACAACTCTAACCGAAAATCTGCTCCGAAGAGTAAAATAAAAAATGCAATAAAACTGATATAATTTAATTTGATAAGCTTTTAATTGCTGGAATAAATAATAATTATTAAGGACATTATAGTCTGAAAAAAAAATTTTTTTTGATTACTAATAAGATTTTGAAAGAATTGTTTTCATTTTTTTTTTTTTTATAATAATTATCAAATAATTCATAAAGTGTTACAAATATTTAAAAAATCTTTTATGGAATCATTGTCTTAATTTTTTTTAGTTAAGAATTGATGATTATATTGCCTTTCTATAATTGAAATGTTTAATAAAAATCGTTCTCCAGAAATATTTTTAAATATTTAAAAAAAAAAATCTTTTTGTGTGTGTAAATATGTTTACTTTGATTAAGTACAATGTTCCATAGGCGTCATAACATGTTTCCATAAAAATTAAATTAGATATTTTTACCATGCCTTAAACTTACTGATAACTTATTAATAACATGAAAAATACATAATAAAAAATATTAATAAATAACATAATATAACTTAGTTCAATTATTTTCATTTCATTCTTTCTTATTAAATTAAAATTATTTAAAAAGAAATTTAAATTTTTATTTATTCAGAAAGCATATTCAAATGTCTGGCTATAAATCTCAACTAAAATTCTATAAAATCTAAACTTATTTATAAATGGAACTTTGTCTGTGTGTGTGTCTGTTACCTATAGACTTCGAAACGGATGAACCGATTTTCTTGAAAATTTACACAGTAAGCGTCTGCGAGTGTTCTTAGCTGGGTTTTGTGTCAAGGTACACCCGATAAATATTGAAAATCAATAATCGAAAAAATCGGGTTATAGAAGGAGTGGTCTGACTTTAATCAAATTTGATACACTCATAGGCAAAGACATAAGAAACGATTTTCAGAAGTTTCAAGGTTGCAGTTCTTACAATAGCACAGAAAATCGATAATATATATATATATATATATATATAAAAGGCAAGATGTTTGTGTGTGTGTCTGTTTATCTGCCTGTATGTCTGTATTTTTTCAGCCCTTTTATTTTAGTTTTTGCTTCAGGTTTGGCTCTAAGTAGGTATGATTGCAGTTCTTAGTCTCAGCCATGATATCATTTACTCAGATGACTTATTTAGACTTCAAAATTTAGTTTACGATGAAAAAAACTTATTTAATATCGATACCAGAAAATCAAAATTTCACTTACATCCATTCATTTTTCTTTCGGTCTACGGTTTCGCTTTAACTGGAAACAACTATTGCTTTTTAGTCTTTCGTGCCAACGTCCAAAGAGTCTGAGCTCCAGGACCATGGATTAGTTTTAAAGCTTTCATTACACCCGAGCAACACTGGGCTATACTGCTAGTATTATAAAATTACTGAAAATATTAAGTTAAATTTTTAATTTTACTATTTTGTTAAAAACCCCCTAAAAAAAAAGAAATTAAAATTTGGAAATTATGTTTTAAACTAATTGAAATTTTGGCACATTTGTTTGCCACCTTTTTAATGTTCCAGCTGTCATAAATCTGTTGTCAGCCGGATAACGCAGATAAAAGACGGCTACTGGAGTTAAAAAGTTTTTTATTGTAAATTTCTGGCAGTAAGCAATTATTACTTGATTGAAATCAGATAAAGGTAAGTTTGAACTTTAA
Organism: Ascarosepion bandense; assembly: GCA_037127315.1. NCBI lineage: Eukaryota > Metazoa > Mollusca > Cephalopoda > Sepiida > Sepiidae > Ascarosepion > Ascarosepion bandense. Next base: position 73,597 of record JBBBDQ010001491.1, read on the forward strand.
AATTTGAATTAAATGATGTGTCAGCAAGGTTTATTTTATTTTTGCAAGATTTTTAAAACATAAATTTGGCTACTGTTTACGTACTGTGTCAATCAATCAAAAATGGTGGGAAATTAAAATTTTTTTTTTTCAAATCAGATAAAAATTAGATTAAAATCAATATAATTTCAGTTTAAAATACACCAGTGTATTTTCCTCACTAGAATTAAAATTTAATCTCTTGGCTTTCAATTAAAGCTAATTTACAAGCTTGAAGATAACTTATTTTTAAAATTTCAATTTAAATTTAAGTATCAAAAATGGATGGAGGTACCTAATCTAAAATGTTGTAAAGACCATTTCCATTATTTGCAATTACCAAACAGAATTAGAGTGACAGAAATCACAAGTTGATTGTGAAGAAATTAAGAAATTTACAATATTTCTTAATAGATGAGTTCAAAGTAATCATGATTATTTTATGACAGAAATTTAACATGAAAATTTATAAATGTAACACATTCTAGAATATTCTAGATTCACTAGTAATAAGAAAAATAATTATAACAAAGTAGGAAGTAAATTACTGAGAAAAGCTGTTTAAATATAAGCAATGTCTTTTTGCAGAAATTGTGAGTGCATTACAAGAAACTCACCTAAGACACTGTTATCATCCATATTGAAAGAGGTTCCGGTCATAATACTATCAGTTTCTACAGCATCAAGAGCAGCTTCTCGAGCTGCTTGAATATCTCGCTCCAGCTGACTGAGATGCTCATCATGCTGGAAAAATCAAAGATTCAAATTAAAGAACAATTACAAAATCAAATGTTATTATTTGCAACATTTTGACATGAGTTTTTAAAATTTTAATAAAACTATGAAATAGAAGCAGAAAAAAAATGTCACAAAGAGAAAAAAGAAATTGTTGAAATGTATCAAGTATTTTTTTGTTAAACTAAATAAAAGTAAAACATCTTTCCTTATTAGGATCATTGAAACAATTACATTATTAGACAATGTATCGACAGTTTTTCTCCTCAAAATATTAGGGTCATTTTTTCATAATCGTAAAACCAGAGTGTTCCAAAAAGATGTCTGCCTACTTTTTTCATAGAAATTTTAATTTTTATTGGTTAAAAAGATTAATATTCTGATAAAGTTAAAAAAAAAAGAAAGATTTTGATTTGTCCTCTTTCTATGGTATTAACTTTGATTTCCAAGAGAGTGAATTACAGACATCGGCTGATTAAATATTTACATTGTTAAAACTGTTGTCCTCATCTTTATAGCCATATTCATGATGATTCGGCCATTGCATGCTCTGGGCTTCTTCTTCAAGTGATATATGTTGGAATTTTGAACGAGACCATTTATAAAGTCCACTGGAGCAGATTGTTCTAGTTCCATATGTGATGCTTTTTCTGGATAGCTCAGTTTCAGTTAATTCTCTTTATTAACTCAACTCTGAAAATTTTTTTCACATCTGCCGTGGCCAGGTATTGAACTCACAACTCTTTGTGCAAAGTCACTGAATCTTTTCAAACAATGTTTTTTCTTCACTAGGCCATGTGTATATTACCTTATGTAAATAGTAATAGTTAAATACTGTAAATAGTTACAATATCTCATCTTGGAAATATAGAGACATCCTGAAGAAGGCTGGAGCCTGAATATGACAATAAAGATGAGGACAACAGTTCGAACAATGTAAATACTATAAAAATAGACAATACCTATTCTCAGAAATATAGACAACTAAGAAACTTATTCTAACTTTCATTTGACAAGTGTGTTTAAATATATTAACTCTTGTAGAAACTTTGTCTTAAAGAAGAAAATGTATTAATTATAATAAACATGGTGTGCATTACAAACGATCACTCCATTTGCCAGAAAATGCTTGGCTAAGATGAGACACAATTAAAACAAAATTGTCCATTGTGTTGAAAATAAATCTCCTCCCACACCACTTTTTCAAAGAACAAAAAAATCCCAGACATGACTGATCTTTGAAGCAAGAAGAATGTGTATTGAAAACTTTGTATATAATTTCATGCTTATACTATCACTTGAATTTATATATATATATATATATATATATATATATATATATATATATATTTCAAAAGCAAGGAAAACACCTGATGCAATCAATTAATAAGATCCAATAATTTCTAAATGTATTTTACTATTCAATTAATTCATATTTTAAATCAACATGAAGGTAACTGGAAATTAAAAACAAAACAAAAACAAATCACGTAAATTACCTCAGCCAAATTTTCTTTTGCTACTTCAACAATTTTTTCAGCAATATTCGTATAGCTACTGTCAGGTCCGTTATATTTGATGCTGTTGGTCAAGATCAATTCAACATCTTCAATGAATTGCTCTCGATGATGATATTTATGCAATTGCACATTCTGCAAGAAAAATAAGATGAAAATCAAAAATTGTAAACAATTCTGTTGAAAATTAACATAAGATTTTTTAATCATTCATTTAAGACAAACGTTTTTCTAAAAAGTCATAAGGTGTTTACTGCGTTTTTCTCCGCCTAAGTGTGGCTAAATATAGGGGAGATAATCGACAAATCTGAATAGATTAAAGATTTTTAAGATGAGAAATATTTTAAAAATCTACCCTCCTTAGGATGTGCATTGTGGTGCAGTGAATATCGACTCCGAATGACAAATCGGAGTGCCGAGTTCGAATTCCAGTTGAATTCTTTGCATCCATTTGTGCACAAATACCCTTGGGAAAGGTATTAATCCGTCTCTTCCCTCCAGTTATGGGTTAAATAACACAACAGACTGGGTTCTATAGGCTTGGTCAGCAACCAGTCTACTGCAGAAAGCAATGGTAACCTACTGTGGGATAATCTTCTGCCCAGTCAGTCATGTCTCTTTCAAAGCGTGTATCATGTATGGCACTTAACTGACTGACCCTCCTTTTAGAATAAATTTTTTCTTTTAAGTCACACGGTTAAAAACATGTAAAAGAAATAAATAAAACGGATTCAACAATACAAACTTATTTATTATGAAATATCAAAGACATTATTAACAGTGAGCCTTAGTTATAAATAGGTTGAAAACTATTTTAATTAATTGGTCAGTGTATTTTACAGTTTTTGCTGAAAACAGCCAAATTAGCCATAAAGGAAACTGACTTACAACTGAAATTAATTTAAGAAATATGATTAATGTTATTCTATTTAAATAAAAAAAAATGCACATTAAAGTCTAGATCGTCTGCTCTAATCAAACAATATTTCAATTGAAATCTTAAACAAACTCGTTGGAAATGATAAATACATCAAGTGGCAGGAAGAAATAAGGAGAGAACCTTTAAAAGAGTGCTGAAGTCCATAGGTTTTTTGATGACTTCATAATAATCTTTAACTGATTTTTTGTTCACAGGTTGATGGAATGGCCAAGACTAAAAGAAAAAAAAAATTCAGACATTTAAGAACAAAATTATTTCTGCATTAAATCTCATATAGTTTTGGATTAATTTCTTATACTTCAAGATTGTTTAAATAAAAATTCAAAAATTCAAATGATTAGAAGATTAAACACGTGAATGAAATATTTATTTTTATTTTTTGTTAGAGAGAAAATTATTAACATTACAAATTTGTGTAAAAAAACAAAACATTTACTTACATTTTCAACTACTTTCAATTTCTGATGAATAATATTCTCCAAAATAAAAGAGAAAGCAACTTGATCATCATCATCCAATAAAGGATTGATCGCTTTCTCCAAACGCATCAATTTCTCTTCTTTCTGTAAAAGAAAATTGGGAATATTGGATAGAAAATTGGGTTTGGGTTTTTTTTTTCATCAATATTTGGTTATTTTTGGTGAGAAATTAAAATATTGTTTTTACTCATTACTGATATTAGTATACCATAAGTAATGTACTTTTTAAATGTTACATGTTTGGTAATTAAATCAATTTAAGTATGATTTCTATGTGAGTAATTTTTTTTTTTAATCTTAAAAAATTACTAACAACTTTAGTTCAAATTTATTTCTTCAAAATCTATGAAAAAATTTGACTGAGAAAATAAATGTTTTTGTAAGAATTTTATTTAAAAAACTAAAAATAACTCACCTCAGCAAATTTGTTTAAACACAAATCGAGCATGTTTTTTGCAGTAAGTGTAATCAAATGCTTTTCACCTGCAAGAAAAAAATATGCATTCAGGTCATTCCCGTAGCCTTATTGATGAGGCAAGAGAATAAAACTAGCAACATAATTGAAAGCTCATATATCATTAAATAAGAAAAAACTTACCATTGTACATTTTACTGTTGATGGACATTTGATTGACATCAGTCAAAAATTCTTCCCTTGATGTGTATTTCTTCTTCCATACATTCTGATGTGGATGGAGAAAAAAAAAAGCAAAGTTCAATTAAAAGGGAAGAAAATCAAGCAAAACTATTTTAAAAGTATATTTGACTACAACACCCAAAAGAATTCAGTTTGGAGCAGCTGATAAAAACAAAATCAATTGTATTAAAAACATTCCTTTGGATGCCATTAGCATATGGATTACTTTCTTTTCACTCTTAAATTTCTCTAAAATTGAAATACAAAAATCTTTTTTAATCTATTTACAATTTTAAAAGAAAATGACTGCAGTTCTGCAAAATGATAAAATTTAAATTTCATTTAAAATGTCCAAATGAATTTCACTACTAAAGAGAGAAAATATTTATTTTGTTCAAATGGTAAAATATTTTAGGTGAAAATGGATGAACATTGATAGTACAATATTTTGGAATGCTTTCATATAAATGGTTCCAAATGATTGAAGCAACTGTTTTGCTTTCTTGTGAAATCTACCAGTAAGAATAGCAGAGATAATTTACAATTTCAAATTTTCTGATTGCAAATGGACTTACTTCTCTGAGAGTTTGCAGATCCATGGGATTCTTTACAATATCATAATAATCTGTGACTATTTTGGGATTGACTGGAAACAGGAATGGTTGAGTCTAATGATGAAAAAAAAAGTAAATAAATAAAAGAGATAATAAATCAAAATTACTTTTTATTTTTCTATAAACAACACTTAATCATTGTAGAGTGAGTAGCTAGGGTTAATGCAAAATAAATGACAGAAGTGTCTAACAAACCAAATTGACAAAGTTTGCAATAAGCAATAAAAAGAAAAGAACAGGGCTAAAAATAAAATATAAAACAAGCAAAAAATTATATGCAAAGCCAACTAATAGAAATAAGGCAAATCAAGTGGCAAGAGGTTCACAAAGTAAGAATTGTTGTTAACACATAAAAGCAAGTTCAGACAAACGAACGTAGTGTTCTGACTTTAAGACAAAACAGACCGAGTCAAATGAAGCGGAGAACCGACCTGTTTTATTGGCAAGGAAGAAATCTCAGCATGCTTAGAAATTGGGGAGGGAGCAAATGTTTTGCAGTCATTCCAACTTAGATTTGAATCGACAATCATGAAGTTGTCAAAATTCAAAAGATACGCATAAAATTAATTGATATTTTCTGGACATTGTTTATGAATTGTCGATTATCATTTATGTAAGTAAATATTATTAACTTATATTGGGTTGTCTGGAAAGTTCATGCCAATTTTTAAGGGAAATTAGAACACAAAACAAAATTATTACATTAAATATTTAACTAAATATAAATCATTTTGTTGCACAACCTTTCTCTACTTTTCCATCAACTTGAAGATTTCATCTTCCGAGAATTTTGGTGGTTTCTCAACAAGAAACTCATTAAGGTGTTTTTTTTTTTTAATGTCATCCAAAGAATTAAAATTTTTACCATTGAGGCTATTTTGCAAGGACCTGAATAACTGAAAATTTGAAGGAGCAACGTCTTGTGAATATGGAGAGTGGGATGGTAATGCATCCCAGCCAAGATGCAACAATTTTTGCCAAGTTGCCAATGAAACATGAGGTCTGGCATGATCATGACGGAAAACAACACCTTTTCTGTTTGTGAATTCTGGACGTTTTTTCTTGAATTGCTGCCTTTAATTTGTCCAGTTGTGAGAAATACCTTTCAGAATTAATTGACTGGTTACTTGGCAGAAGATCATTTATACAGCAAATCACAGATAGAAATGTGATCCAAAAGATTTTTTTTACTCAGATCATGTGCGACCCAAACATTGTAGCGATTACAGTACCTAAACATTACTAAGTGGTGCTCATGGATGGTGGATTTTGATAAATTTAGTGTTTATGCAAATGCCCGCATTGTGTAATGGCGGGGGGGGGGGGGGGTGCTCAAGTGTTCTTAATCAATAAGGCTACAATTACCACGTGCATTGTGGTGTAGTGGATTTCGACTCGGAACGACAAATCGGGCTGCCAAGTTTGAATTCCAGTTAAATTATTTGCATTCACTTACACACAAATACCCTTGGGAAAGGTATTAATCCGTCTCTTCCCTCCAGTTATGGCTGGCAACCAGTCTACCACAGAAAGCAATGGCAACCTACTGCAGGATAATCTTACTGCCCAGTCAGTCATGTCTCTTTCGAGACATGATCGCCCAAAGCGTGTATCACGTATTGCACTAAACTGACTCACTGAATATAATAGTTGGAAACATTAAGGCGTATAATGGTCATAAAGTGGGAGATCATAAAATGGAAAATTCCCTTGAAGAAGAAAAGGAGATTAGAATGGATACAAAAACAAAAGCCACAATTATGCCTATCTCCAGATCAGATACAGGTACAACAGGAGGTTGAGATATTCAAAGGCATCGCAAGAACACTGTGAAGCAATAAGGGCACAAGCCAGAAGATGAGAGGCTCAGAGGGGAACTAATGAGACAGAAGAACTCAATAGGGAGAGAGCAGACCTGCAAGGGGAAGAATTTAACACAAGAAGAAAAAAAAAGGTTTTGAGTTTGAGTTTTGTTTAATGGCATATCAACCTCTGTGGGTTATTTAATGCCAAAAAGGTAGGGTTTTAAGATATTTTTTTAATGTTCAGTTATAGTGAGAAGGTTGATTTTGTCAGATTTTGTTGATAAAACTTTTTTTTTTATTATTTTTATTTTTCTTCAAAAATGTTTTATGGTAACAATTTTTTTCCTTCAAAAATGTATTGTTGGTCATATTTTTAATTCAAAAACGTATATTTTTCTATAGAAGTCTATTTTATAATTTCATAGAGTTTTGACGTCAGTTTGAAGGTCAAACTATTTGCCCATAACTGGGACCCCTAACAGGTGCTACCACCCCGGGTTAGGGTGGACCTGGGAACAACAGCAATTAAGAGTTGGTTCCATGTTCTTCACAACCTCCCAATCAGAGACCCTACTGCTGGATACAGTTTATTGTCATACCCCACAAAAAAAAAAAAAACAATGGGAGAATGCAAATGAAAGTACGTCTTTGACAAGAAACTGAAGAGTAACGAAACAGAAGAAATGAGAAAATTGGCACCACCATGATAAATACGCAAAACAGAAGTTCAGAGAGTAAATAATCTTCATTTTTGGTGGCACAGATAACAGATACACTAAAAGTTACAATAAACTTCAAATCAAACTGTCTAGAATAATTCAAATGCAAATCTAAAAGCCTTTTAATATGCTAAGAATGATGACAGTATAAAGACTGAGTAATTTCTGGTTCAACAGGAGTAGAGGAGAATAAAATCAGAGTATTGATTGATATGAAATAATCTTCAAAGCATGCTAAGTGGAAGCACAATGTAGATTGTGCTTCCACTTTCTATTCTGCTGTAGATAGATCAGAGGAGGAGGAGGACTGATGATAATGATGATGATGATATGGGTTCAGTTCAAAATCCTGAAGATCTAACCAAGTACAACAACAGACACCTGAAGAAAGCCTGAGAATAAAACAGTCAGAAACGTTATAACAACCAAGATGAAAAATGCTGCTCCAAATAGAAAGACATACAGAAAAAAATGAATAAAAATAAAAATTCTTCTGCGCTTTCAACTTATTGTAAATTAATTTTTTTTATATTTATTTATAAATTTGGAGATTAAAATAGATAGAACAAAATGTCCATGAACAAATCACAATGTTGACCAATTATCAGAGAAAAAAATGAAGTTACATTAGCAAAAAAATTTAAAAAATTAAAATAACTACAACATAAGTAAAAATCAACAAAAATCATAAAATGCTCTGCTTAATCCAAATATATAGCTTGTTTTGTTAAACATATCTGGAAATACTTCAGTCCCTACCTGTATCATTTTATTCATGTAGATTTATTTGAGTTTTCCAACAAATCTCTATTAGTGACGATATTCAAATTACTAGCAATCAATCAAAATTGGTAAATTTTAAAAACAAGACAACAAAAAAAGAAACAAACAAGATAAATTCAAACATTTTGTCTATCAAAAGTAAAAATACATATTTAACAATAAAAAAAAAGGGGTTCATGAGTATAATGGCAAAAGGGGCCATATAAGACAAACAACAAAGAATGATTAATGAAAAAGGAAGATTTAGAAATAATCATGAAAGAAAATCTAGGCTTGTTATTAAACAAAAATATCAATATTTGATGAAAAAGGAAATCAGGAAAATAAAGGGATTTCAGATGTTTCAGACAAAATAATCTCTAACCCCAAAAAATAATCTCTCATCTCTAAATTTTACAATGTGGTCAAAAGATAAGTCTTAAAATGTAGGAACAAAGATGAATTTACTACTTTTATTTCTTAGATAAAGTATTGTCAGTTACTCACAATTTTTTAGTTAGCATTTTTTGAAATTATGATTAAAAATGTTTTATCTGAGAAATTAAAACGTGACTTCTAATACTATTAGTGCTAGTAAATAAAGATGTTAGTCGGGAAGACATTCATGAAAAATAACGAATGAATAATAAGCAATTATGAGGAAAGAAATAGACAAAAAACTATGATGAAAGAAATTTTTTTTAATTTTAGTTTTAACTGTGAAAATTATAACAAAAATGTATTATTGAATTTTAAAGAAACAAAATTTCTCCAACAGAAGTTTATATAAAGCTTACATGATTATTTATTCTTTAATAGAAAGGAAAACAAATTTTATTGACTTTAATGTTTAATTATTTATACTATCTATAATGTTTGGGCTGTTATCCTCATTTTTGTTTTCATATTCACAAGGCTTCAGCCATTGTACACTCCAGCCTTCTTCAGGTGACTGGAATTTTGAACAGAACCCTAAATTTCATCCCCTGCAGTAGATATAATTACAATACCTCATCTCAAAAATATTGACAAATATTTAATTCTTTAATTTCATTATATCATCTTTTTTTGAGACTATCTTCATACTTTTTAACTGATATATAATGGACCTTACCGGATTTGTCAGACATCAGTTTTTCTCATTTGATTGACTGATTGGTTTGTTTTTAACAGTTTATCAAAAGCCTGAAAATGTTTTTAGAATGTCAGAACTATTCCACCTACCTGCTGGAGAAGAAGAAATGGGTTCATGCCTTTCATAAGGAGATTTTTGTACATAAATGAAGATAACAAACCCAATTGGAATTGGAACTTAGCTTTCTAATTTCCAATTCAGAGTTGTTATCCATTACACCATCCACACATTCAAGCTTACACCACCTGGTATTCCCAAGTGGTCACCCATCTGGGTATTGACCACTCTCACCGTTGCTTAACTTTGGTGATTGTATGAGAACCAGCATTTCAACATAATGTGGTTATAAGCCTTTCCTTATTTGAAGAACAGAAGTTGTATTTTCTGTAAAAAGACTAAATATGACAAACTTATAGAATTAATAATTCACGTCACATCTATTCAGTGCAATTAAGCAAAGTGAAGACTGCAAAAAAAAAAAAAAAGATCATGATTATTAATGTGAAGAATTATGTAAAAAATGATTTTTTATTATGACAACCATATATGAAAGGATGTAAAGAATGAAAATTATATAACTTACATTAGGGAGATCTCGCATTTCATTCACAATCAATTCAAAAATCGAGGAAAGTGTAACCAATGGATCAGTTCGTCTACGATTTGATGACTGCTTCGGTTTCTGAAATTGGAAATTCTATAATTGACACAAGATTACTGAATTCTGTCAGAACAAAAAAACTTTTTTATCAACTCAAATTGGAAAATTTAATATAATCTTTTTGTTATATACCTAATTAAGAAAATAAAAAGATTTGAAATTGTATCATTTTTTTCAATTCACCGTGAGAGAATGCTATAATCAGATATAATATAAACAAATATTTACATTATATGATGCTTTGTGCAAAAATTTATATTGAATGATTGTCAAAAGAACACTACAACAGGGTGGTAACCCTGGTTCAACATTTTACTGCATGATTTGATATAATGGAGCAGTAATACTAGTTAAACATTTCACTGTATTGAGAATAACTAATAAGGATTTTATACAGAAAACAATTAAAATTAAAGGCAAATGCTCAAGGAAAACAAATTAAATGTCAAGGAGAATAAGGAAAGAAATAACAGATTAAAAATAATAATTAGAAGCTATAAAATGAGTTCAAAGGAAAAGTTGAAACAGAAATAAAGTAGAATTCATTAAGGTTGTCCTAACTTACCCACTTGATTCTGTGGCAAGATAACAAAATGTTATTGTTTTCTGGATTTCTCAAAATTCCATGTAAGAATTCTATTTTAATACAATATACTATTATTCCTCATTTGTTCGCATTATCAATATTCAGACCCCGAGATTGGTCTGAACATATTTCAAAGAGGGTTATATGTTACTGGACAAAAGGTCATATGAATATCTTATAGAAAAACATGCAATACATCAAAATGTCTCAATAAACTGACAGACAGAGAGATAAGATAACAGAGGTCCATTCATAAGGATTTCCTTGTTTCTTGCTGCTACTGTCACTAATCAACCCACAAACACAAGCCCAAATTAACAAGAATATAGTGCCAGGACAACAGTTTCTCAAATTTCTAAAAATTACTACTACAATAATTTTCCTGACAAAAAATTATCAACCAAGTTAAATAGATTAATAATTCTTCACTATTTACATTTCATTTAGTCTATTATTAGTTAACACCACAGTTGGTTGATTTGGGTTGTGAAATTGGCTTTCAGCAAAAATAAGGACTGTACCAGAGCCCACCGGGTTTTATAGCAGGAATCACAACTACAGTGTAAAATGCCTGTAGATTCTGGTTACTTCCTAGCTTGCTGATGTCACCAGGCAATGGTCATAAAGATTAAAAACAGCACCAAGTGGTGGTTTGTTGAAGCACTAGAACAGGGAATGACGATGAAATGATAATCATGGTTATACACAACTATGAATTTATTTTAATAATAACAATCCAAATCTACATAAATCATGTTTCCACATCTTGTGTGCTGACACTGTCAACATCACACCAAAGAAATCTAATGTGATAGAAATGTACAAAAGAAAAAATCTACACATATTCTTAATTATTATTGATATAGTATAAAAGGAATGAGTAGCCATTACCTTTAGATAATCACAATGTACAACTGTTCCTGTGCGACGTTTCTTCTTAGTCTCCACAGCTTGTTTGGGAAATTTGAGCAATAAAGATTTACGTCGCATTTGGTCGGCACTAAAAGGAAGCAAATAATTATTACTTAAGACTAAAATAAAGACACAATGGGTGATTATAAAATTAAACAAGTAAAGCAATTCAAAATATTTCATCCCTCACATTTACATTCAAAAAAGATTTTACAATTAGTGATTCAATGATATCCAATCATTCTTGTATCACTGATTAAATGCAAATTTATGTTTGTTTTTTTATGAAATTTTTTTAGAATTCCAGATGAATAATTTTGATATTGATTCATTGTAATCCTCCTGTAAAAAGATGAATAACCCAAAAATATTCAATTTTATTCCAAACTGGAAGAAACCAAGATTTATTTATTGAGCCTGATTTTACATTTTAAAATTTTTCTGTACCTTGTTTGGACTGTTGTCCTCATCTTTGTGCCATATCTACATGGCCCAACGCATAAAAGCATTGGTTGGAGTAACCCAATAACTTGACAGAAAGAGTTGCGAGTTCAATACCTAGCTATAAAAACTTGTAGAGTTCAAGGGAAATAATTGATACCAATATAATCCAGAAGAGGCAAGGTGTGTGGAACTAGAACAATCTGCCCTGTTGAACAAAATGAAGGGTTCTATTTGAAATTCCAATTCCATGAAGAAGGCTGAAATATTGTGAATATGGCAACAAAGATGAGGACAACAGTCCTAACAATGTAAATAGTGCAAATAATTACAATACCTCATCTCAAAAATATAGCCAGATATTTCTATGACATCATCAAAATTACATTAAAAAATGAACTTACAATTTGTGATTTAATGATATTCAATCATTCTTGCATCACTGATTAAATGCAAATTCAAGTTCGTTTTACGAAAAAAAGAAATAAGTGTTTACATATTTTTTATGAAAATGTTTTAGAATTTTTAAGTGAACATGATAAACATCTGCATTGTTTTTTTGGAATTTATTTTCATAAAAAGAATAGAAGATGTTACTGACTGTTCAACAAGATTCTTTGAAATGACAATCTTTGTTCCTTCAACATTAATGAGGTCATGGTCAGAAAGTAAATTCTTCTCTTCCTCCTCCTCTTGTTCTTCTGTCATTGCAACTTGAACCGGAGCTGAAGGACCAACCTTCTGATACAAAGGACATTCCTTATTCGTTCGCATATGACCAATTTGACCACAAGCACCACATTTCAGCTGCAATAAAAACAAGTCCAAATGTTTATCAATTTTGTATGAAGCAAACAACGTAAGAACAGAGATTAATTTTTGAAAACGTCATCATGAACATTATTGCTCATTTTCATTATCGACAACCAAAACCATATCAAATCAACACAATGATTACAAACACTTGCAATAAATTTTAATTTGTGTTTTCTCTTAACAACCAACAAATAAAATTGGCATTAACTGTTGACTTGTTTAGATGTTAAAATGTTAAGGTTAAACTGTAATTTACCATTACACCAACTTTGAACAATGCACAGACAAATGAATAATAAATTGACAACTAAACATTTAACAAAGAAAGAAAGAAATGATTTTACTTTTAACATCGGTGTTTCTTTCTTCTTTTTCTTTTTGATAGGAGCAACTTTTTCTTTTTCTTGGTTTCGTTTAATTCTTCGAAGTTGTTCTTGAATTCTGAATAGAAAATAAATCAAGAAAGATTAAATGACAAACTGAGGTTTGCTGATTTTTTTTAAATAAAGTATTTGTCTAATGAAAATCTTTCAAAATCAAGTAAAGCACAGCCATTTTGAATATTTCTAACAAATGTACACGGAAACTATAACAAGAGACATGGATTTTAACAAATTCATAAGCAAATGTGATTGCATTACTGTGCTTAATGAGGCAATTAATTCACTTTGAGACGAGTGTTTATCAAAAATTATAATCATAAAAGAAAAAAAAAATTTCAAATTCAAATGCAAAAACATTTCCTTTCCTTTACCTTCTCCTTTCTTTTTTCATTTCTTCTTTGACTTGCTCGTCTAAAGTGGCAAATTGTTTGCTGCAAACAAAATTTTAAAGCAATAAAAGAAAAGAGTTACACATGGAAAACAATTTCTTTGCTAATTAAATGCCAGTAACTGACATTATTGATGATCAGCTGTAAGACCAATAAATATATATATATATATATATATCTCAATCCATTAATAAGTCTATCACATAAGAAAAAGGCAACAAATATTTATTTTTTAATCTCTTTTTTTGTCAATGTACTTAATTCCATGGTTAATATAGAACAAATTTTCAATTTAAATTCAACTTGTGAATGTATCTTAAGTAACACAAGGGAAACTTACATGAAGGCAGGATCTTTGGTTTGTCTGATCCGAACATAAGTGTCAATCACAGCTGGTTTCCGTACAATCTCTGATCGAGTAAATTCTCTTCCAGACTCATCTCGGAATGTACGTGTAATTTTCAGTTTACGACCGCCCTGTTAAAAGAAGCTTTGCAGTCACAATAGAAAATAAAATTTGGCAGTTTCTCTAAAAGTTAGTTTTTGTGAGGAAATCTAAAAATATATATTGACATACAGGTTGGCAATAACTTGCTATAATATTCATCAGATTGAAAACGTGGTAAATAAAACATAAAATTGTAATAAACTTTTGATTGCATATAAAATTAAGAGGAAAAATCTTAAATCTGCTTAATTTGAAATTCAGCATATAGTTAAAAAAAAAACAAATACAAAAAGAGAAAAGGTAAAATCATTTGTCATACATTTAAAGAACAAGCAAATTTTAATCTTTCTGCTTTTTGTCATTTTTGCTTTTTTACTTTTTATTCAAGTGAAACAAAAAAAAAAATGAAAAAGAATGAAAAAATATTTATGAGTATTCTTCAAGTAGAACTTTTTTTTTAACAGCATTTCAACAAGAAAATGTTTTACTTTTGAAATTCGTTATCATAAGTCAATTTTAAATTATTTTAGATTTGGGAAAATCAAAAGAATATCATTAAACCCCAAAAAAACATTAAAATACTAGATGGAAACATTTTGCCAACTTTCTTTTAAAACTCTAAATAAGATGAAATAGTTGCTTGCTTGTTTCCATTCCTGTTACATTCTATGTAGTTATGTCACTATAAATATACTTCATATTAACTGTAAATCAATTTTAAAATGGCACCAATTTGAAGATTTTATAATAAAAATAAAAAAAACCAATGTCATCTTTTTTCAAAGTATTTGAATGAGTCCTATTTTTGTTATATTTATTTCTAAACAATATTTAAAACTTAAACACATTTAAAACAATAAAAACTGAATTTAACATTTTCCTTGAAATCCCATTCCGAGCAGAACAAAAAATCATGGAATCAGGTGTTTTGACAAAGATATGTGTGAAAGAATGATTGCCATGATGCTAAAAATCCATATTTCCATAATTTCTCTATTCATGAACAATTATATATCTGATAGGAACACAACAATAATGTGTATAACTAAATTTGTAAAAGACTTCAACTAAGTTTTAAAACAGGTCCATTTTTCAAAATGAAGAGAATGTTAAAAACCAAAGAAAAAAATGTTTGAATCTAACCAAAGAAGAAAATGATGATGCATCATCGTCTTTTGATGCGGCTGCAGATGAATTGGATTGAGCATTTGCTGCTTGGGCAGCTTTTTTCTTTTTCTCATTTTCATTTTCTTTATTCGTTTCTTCCATCAACATTTTTTGAAGCTCTTTTCGCATTTGTTCTTCTCGTTCGAGGCTTATCTGCAAGAAAAACGTTTAAATGAAACACTCACTATTCAACAATAAATCATGGTCACTTCTTCAACAAGGTTAAAAAAAAAACAATTTTACAGCTTAAGGACCAAACTAAAAAATGGGTTTGAATTGATATTTTTAATAAATAAATACATGCAAATGAGTCAGGGACACACTTTTTCCATGAACAAAATGTTTTGCTAATACTATATTGTCTTTGACAAATTTTTTCTGATCTATTCAAACAAGGTTTTCATCTTGTAATTGATCAAAAAGTTAAGCATGTTTATTTTCTGATCAGAAACAGAGGACAAAATCTGTTAGATTGCAGTTTAGATCTGAAATTTTAGTATTTTTTTTTAAATATTAATATTCATCCAATCAGTCAGTTAAGTGCCATACGTGATACACGCTTGGGCAATCATACTCTCGAAATAGACATGACTGACTGGGCAGAAGGTTATCCTGCAGTAGGTTGCCATTGCTTTCTGCGGTAGACTGGTTGCCGACCAAGGCTACAGAACCCAATCTGTCCTATTATTTAACCCATAACTGGAAGGAAGAGACGGATTAATACCTTTCCCAAGGGTATTTGCGCATAAGTGAATGCAATGAATTCAACTGGAATTCGAACTCGGCTCCCCAATTTCTCGTTCTGAACCAATATCCACTGCACCACAACGCACATCCAGTACACGGTCCAAAAGCCACTCAATTTAGAGGGTAACTGTATGGTGTTGTATAAGCATAGGAGAGGGCAAGAAGTGCAATTTATGAGGTTATGTAGGAAAGATAACAGTTAACCCTAGACTTCAAGAGGTTAAGATTGCAGCAATTGGTAAAACAAACTGCCAGAAGAGAGTCTGTTCCACAAAGTTCAGACTTGCTCAGTGATATGGAACTTGACTGTTTGAACCAAGATGTATTTTGAATTTTACAAAGGAGAGATCAGCTGTTAGATTCTGGCCATGCAGATATTTGGGAGGTGCATCTATAAACTGTTTTATCATACGCATATATATTTACTATGGATCGAAGCTTGCTCCTCGATCATTAACATAGAACAGAAAGAAAGTAGGACTAAGAGAACCATGAGGAATGCCGGCATTGATCTAGATGTACTTCTGATGACTGACCATCGACAATGACCTTCATAGACCTACCTGTTAAGGACTTGATAACTGAGAAAGCCCTTCAAAAGATTCCATCGCAGTAGAGTTTATGTAGTAACCCCTGATGTTACACTGTGTCAAAGACCTTTGATATATCTAAAGCGAGGGACTTGATGATGAATTTATTGCCTAGTCCCTTGCTGATTCTGTGAGTAATGACAGTTAAGACATCAGCAAAGCAAAATTCACACTAGTTATCACTAAGGGGGTTGTTCATGTTGAGGTACTCAACAATGTTCTTGTTGATTAGTGAAGACACCAAGGAGGTTAATGGGTCAATACAGCAACAGGGATGAGTGTTTACCCACATTCTTAAAAACAGTCGCAAACAGCTAACACCTTCCAGACTTGGGAAGCATCTCTCCTTCAGGAAGCGGTTGAACAGTTTTTGTCAAGATTAGATATTACTCTGAGCTGATATTCTTTAGAACAACTACTGAGATTTTATAGAGACTGGTGGCCTTGTTAGGGTCGAGGCTTTTGATAAGCCTAGAAACTCATCGTGACATGATAGAGATCTACTTATTACTTGAATTAAACTTAAAAGAAATTAGAATCGTTTCTAATTTATAACCAGTTCCATAGCAAGATAACCATCTAAGCTTCTATTATCAAAAGTTATTTTATTTTTATTGCTTAAAAAGTTATAAAAAAATAAAAAAAATAAAAATAGTTTATTTACCTGAGAACTGGTCTTTTTATTTGCTAACATATTCTCAATATTTTTACCCATTTCTTCAAAATCAGAATCTTCTCCAGAACTTGAGTTCTCATCTGTTGATAGCACTTCAGTTGAGGTAAGAACTCTAAAAAAGAAAAATTCCCAAGACAAACCATTCTAAATAAATAGAAATCATCAACATACAAATCCTATCCAAAATGATGTTGTTTTGAAGACATGCATTTGGACAGAAAGATGACAACACAGAAATCTCCATTATTTATGCATCTAAGGCCTATAACAAAAGTCATTTTGCATGATTAATGAAAATTTATATTGAATCAACTAAATAATTAGTATAGATTATAACATTTTATGCTTTCATGTACTAATTAAGAATCAGTTGAAAAATGCAATTACAACATTTGAGAAAAACATTTTTTAGTAATTTTCTGATATTCAAATAAAAAAACAAAAAAAAAACAGTAATTAGTATGCAAGAGAAAACGAAAAAGGTTAGTACTAACTTATTTTGGAGATCAAATATCCGTTGACACTCTTCTTTGTAACGCTCTTGATGTTCAGCCACGGAAAATCGATTGCCTCGAGCAAATTTGCTCCAACCTGAAAGGAAAATTGATGCAGACAAACTGAAGACACATTTTCATAAAACAAATCAAATTTTTAAAAAGAAAAATTGCAAGGGATTTTTTATAATAAATTTGTATTTTAAAATATAGTAATATACACAATAAAAATATGAGTAAAAACTGTTAAGATATGTAAATTAAGACCAAAAGAAATAAAATTATTAAAAAATAAATCAACTTTAGGGAAATATATTTGATTTTCTTGAAGCATTTTACTTGAAAATGTTGATGCACATTTATTTTTATTTTTATTTTATGTATTATATTTTGAAAGACTTTGCTTTTAAACACCCAACCCATTTATATAACTCCTGCCCCAGCGCGTTTATTAGATTTTCTCATTTTTATACTCACCCCATTAACTCCCTCCTTTCATTTTCTGATCTTTCAATCTTCCCCATTTATTATGACCCCACCTATCGCGTATTTATTTGACACCCAAGTGTACTTTGGTTTTTGTTTCAAACAAACAAAATAATCTGTCCCCATAGAATCTATAAATTTTCAATACTGTTATCTGTGGAGATGAAAAATCTATTAGCAAAAGGAAAGAAAGAAATGGAAAAAAAGGCAACAAAAATCCCCAATAGAAAAAAACCCGAAAATCCCCAATGGAAAAAAAGGCAACAAAAATCACCAATGAAAAAAAAGGCGACGAAAATCCCTAATGGAAAAAAAAGCAACGAAAATCTCCAATGGAAAAAAAAAGCAACAAAAATCCCCAATGGAAAAAAAAGCAACGAAAATCCCCAATGGAAAAAAAAGCAACGAAAATCCCCAATGGAAAAAAAAGGCAACAATAATCCCCAATGGAAAAAAAGGCAACAATAATCCCCAATGAAAAAAAGGCAGCAATAATCCCCAATGGAAAAAAAGACAATGAAAATCCCCAATAGAAAAAAAGGCAACGAAAATTCCCAATAGAAAAAAAGGCAATGGAAATCCCAAATAGAAATTAAAAAATAGAAGTATAAAAAATTGATTCAAACAACAAACCTGTACCATCTTGACCAGTTTTAGCTTGAGCAGTTGACATAGTTCGCACAACATCAATAACTTCCCATCGTGATAATTTTTTAATCTAGACAAAAAGAGAAAAATGTGTTTTATAGAATTTCTTGGCACTGCCTTATTTCAATTCCATATTCATCATCAAAAAAGATTGAAGTGTTTAACTGAATGCAATGCAATGCAAGTGCATCACTTTGGCTAAGAAATATAGCACAAATAAAATATGGCTTTCAATAAAACAAATGCTTACATTAATAAATGACAGGTTATATAATGGATTATTAAAATACTGGAACTTTTTAAATCATTACTAATTATTTCCTTTAATAAGGAAAAGATATTTTTTTGATGATTTTTATTGGTTGCTTTAGACTGATTCATTATTTAGGACATTTTCTTGCAGTAACTTGTATGTTTGACTTGTTAGGAAAATAAATGGCTGATGCTTTGTAATAATCAATGAAAATCATGAATTAAAAATGCAAAATCATTACCTCTGATTCCTGAACACCAAATTTTCTTAGTAATTGTTTAGCATCCTTTAGATTAAGCCTTCGTAAATCAGCATCTGTACCTGTGACAGTGCGTTTGACAGGCGTTTGACTGTTGCCTTCTTCTTTAGGCTGAGGTTTGTTAGGGACTTTCACATATGAAAAGCCTTCACCACAGCCAGTTGGGTCAGCCACACCCGTCAAATCGAGTAAACATTTACCCTTCATTGCAGATATAAAGGCTCTTGTTGTATTCCATGGAGCAGTGCGAACCTAAAACAAAAAAGAAAAATTATTCAAGGACAAAGAAAATCCACTAAAATTATCTACATTTCTAATGAATACATAAAACACGTTTAATAGAAAAACATATTATATGCTTTACAATTAACAATAGCAACTAAAAAAATAATTGCAAACATGTAGCTATAAAGAAAAAAATTATTTGGTAATGTCTTACAAAAAATTTACATTTAACCAAAGTCTACCTAATAGAATCAATCTGGTATTTATACTAAGTAGCAGGACCCGTGGAAATTCCACGGAAGGATAATTGATTCTCTGAAAAAATTTTACTTTGTCATACTAGAAATGATAGTAACGTCTTCAAACATAAAGGTATTGGATAATAAAATAACGATAACACAGAGTGTAATTTTATTAAAATATCTATAAAAGTAATGTAAGCGGCGTATGCACAGACCATAACCAAAATACTGTATGCTACTTTGTGAAAGATTTCGAAAGAGAAAATATTTTTTTTTATTACTGAAAAATCATGGCTCCTGTGTCCATTGTAAACAGAAACAACCAACTGAGTAATGGCCAAGAGTGTAGAAGCCAGAAATTTCATTATTAGGTCACGGGATACAACAACAAACCTACCTATTTTTACTATATTGTACAGTACACACACACACACACACACAATTACTGCTACAATTACCAGTTTAAGCTGCTACTGATATGGTAATGCTATCGGCGCTCTCCTCCTATTCTCTCACTCTTTACTACCCTTCCGTTTGGCAAAGGTGAGAGAAAGGCTGAGGAGATTAGCACTTAAAAGGATAGAGGGGAAGGAAAAGCTTGTATAGAGTAAGTGGCAGAACTAAGTAACTAAAGGAAGGAACAAGCAGAATTATTATATGATTAAAGATGTATGTAAATTTGTTTAGCTAAATAGTACACAAAAATTGTATAAGAAGGTAATAGAATAGCTTACTTCATCATCAATTTTCATTTGTGTTTCCTCCTCATTGTCATCTTCTGGTGCAAATAATGACTTTTCACCATATCCTGCATCCTTAAAGTAAAAAAATTTAAAAATATCAAACTAAGTAATGTTGCAATGTAAGTTTGAATTTTAAAAACTAATTAAAAATATCTCTACCTTATTTTACTAATTTATTTTTATAGACACAAACTGGGAAAAACCCTTCAAAAAAGAAGCTTAAAAAGCTTTTATTATTTATAGAAAGGATGAAGCATTTTGTAGAGAAAAAAAAATCAATGTAAGTTTTCCCATTTCATTTATTCAAAGTTGAAAATCAAATCTAAATTCAAATTTTCAATGTGCAAATATGTTTAACAAATTAAAAGAATTATGCTGTTCAGAATGCAAATCATCTTTAATCATTCCAAGTTATTTTAGAGGTTTGTTATACTTTTACAACTCATAAACGTACTCTGCTTATTTTTTGTATTTTCCAATCTTTGTCAAAAAGAATGAGGTGACTTGTTTTTGTTTTTTGTAATCTGCTTTTAACTGTGCCAGAGTTTATAGATTTTGCTTACAAATTATTTTTGTATGACAAAAAAAATTGTTATTGATGTAAATTGATATTTTATTTGTTCTACACAAAATATTTTCATTTTCCCTCACCTGAAAACAAACCTTTTATAATGTAAAGAAATTAAATCCAAGTTAACTAGTTTTCAGAAAAATGAAAAAAAAAACTGCAATTTGTTTTAATTCAACTAAAATAACATTTTTTACATTTGTTTTAATATCACAGAAAAAATAATGAAAGAAAAAAAATTATTTAAGCAAATTTAATTCTTTCAATTAAATAAGTCTTTCAAAAAAAATCCTGGAATATGAGTAATGTTTTTAAGAAAGAATTTATCCAGGCTGAAAATTATTAGTTGGTTGTTTCAATATTCTTTCTGTAGGCCTTTGTTGTTAATAACCTGAAACAAATAACACTCAATTGAAGACAACATCAAGTGAGTTCTTACTTTCAGTCTCTGTTCAGCAGCCAGCATACTGTAATAACCACAGCACTGTTCTGGAGACACCATAGCACGCATCTCTTCTTCTGTTGGCAAACGGAAATCAGGTTTCAATACCCACCAGTTTGAGTCCATCCCTATAGAGAAACAGGCAGAGAAAGCACAATGATCAGATTATCAGCAACAAATTTAAAAACTCAAATAAAATCCTTATTAAAATAGTATTTTTAAACAATGTTTTATTGTTTAAAAATACTAGAAATCCATTTTATTTATTTGTTTTTATTGTTTTAAAAATACTAGAAATCCATTTTATTAGAAATCAAATTTTTAAGTTGAATTTCAATCAGATTTCATTATTCTTAATGTGAATGAAGATGCAATTTTTTATGATATATTCAAGGGAATATTACAAAATTGAAAAATACTTAGTTAAGCAAACCATTTCTTTTCAAATAGATCACACGACTAAAGGATTTGTTAAAGTTCATAAAGAAAGTGTATCAGTTTAACTAAGCAAAAAAAATAATTTCCCATAAAATGTTTCCCTTTCTTTATTTAGAAAAAAGATCATAAACATTACACTCAAATCCTTCTCGACAGCTGCAAAAACCACAACAAAATCAGTGATAAACACTTTCTTGAAAATAAAATGTTTTCAATACATTTCCACACAGGATCTACAGCATGAACTAACCTCCCCCTCCTCCACCACCACCATGATAATCATCATCATCCAAGTTTAATGAAACACTAAACATATATCCTCCATAAAGAAATTAAAGAGGTAATCTAGGCAGATTATATATTAGGTTTCAGCAAGTGAAAACTAAGGGATCAGCACAAGATAGAGTAATAAAAAACATTGTTAAGCAGAAAAGACAAACCATAAATACCTATCAAGAGAGCTTACATTACATCTCTCTGGCTCAATTAAGACTCATTTAAACACACATGAAAACATACTAAACTCCATCCATCACACATTCTCATAGAAAATAAAACTATAACAGCCTCAGCTACAAATAAAATTAAAGTCTAAAATAATGAAAGCATTGATGACAAAAAGAAAGAGCCAACACTCAATAACATCAACTATGAACATGGTCACAATCTGCTGACCATGTTTGGAAAATTTAAAAAAAACATTCTCAGAAGTCTAAATGCATACATAAAAATCCACACATTCCAATAAAAATAAAAACATTCTTAATAATGGCTAAAAGAAAGAGCCAAAAATACTAAAGAGCATTCAGACAATTTTTACATGTTTTAAATCCAGAAAAGTAAAAACTTACATGAACACAAAAAGAATTAAATAAAATTTTAAAAATTTAACCACTATGAAACTTGTATAAAAAAAGGGATTGCTGCCCAAATGGCATTACTGAGTTAAAAGATTATGCAGTGATTTACATCTTCAAAAGAACAAGTAAGCAATGACTTATTCCTGTCAGCCATTAAACAAGCTATTTCGGCACTAAAAAGACATGGAATCACAGGTCAAAGCAGTGTACATAGTGGCTTGATATCCAGTGGTGAGAGCCATGTAGTTGCGTAACTTAAAATGGTTAAACTGTTAGCAAAATTACAAAATATTCTTACCCTTGTTAGAGTCATACCACTATATTTTCTATTGAGAAGGCGATGCATTGGCATTTATACAAAATGTACAAATCTCCAATCAAAAATCAAAAGTTAATAGCAGGGCATCTACAAAAGACACATTTGTTTCCAAAGAAAATCTGGGAAGTCTATAAAGTTAAGAGGCAAAAAAATAAATGTTTACACAAATGAAATTAGGAAACTGGCAGAGGGTTTCACCGTATAAGTAGGAGAGAAGTGTTGATGCGACATGTGAAGCTGGCAATTGCAACCAGTTTCTCACATCATAAATCAGTAGCCTTTCAACATGAGAAACTAACAAGGTTGTCTGTCAGGATGTCCCAAAACCATAGTTATGTGGTAACCAGAAATTGAGTAATGATTGTTTATAAATTCGACATTCATTATCATGCAACATAGTTAATCCAAGCCTGTCAGCAGGCCTCATATAACACTCTAAAGTAAATTGAAATATTCAAAGTAAAGATTGTATAAAAATTTCTCACAAAAGATGTCGCAAAAAATATTTTGAATAAAAGTAATTTTCACTAACCGGTTCTCTTAAAATCAGCACACAACTTTAACCTTTTCCGTATGCTGCTCTCTGAGTGAGAAGGAAAGGCTTTTTTGATATCATCCATCTTTATTCGTCTGGGATTATCTTTACTCTTCCAGAATAAACGATAAATGAACACCTGCAAAAAACAAAAGAATATTTTTAAGTACACCAAGTTTTCAAAAGAACGCTGCTTACAATTTCATCAACATTTGTAAGTAGCTTCCATACCTGGAGGAAATCACGAATAAAATTATTTGCTCTTTTTGAATTTGGACCTGGCACCTCATAAAGAGCACATTCTTGACCAATTATGTAAATAGTATTAAGCTCTCGAATGTAATAACTGCAAATAAAAAAAGAGAATAGTTAATTACATACAGACAGATTTAAACTGAAAATACGGAAAAAAAAGGTATTCAGTTTAAGAAATTAACATTTTTTTTCTTCGTATTCTTCAATTGTGATGTATTACAGTCTAGTAAGGATTATCTCTCCTTATACATATCCTGCAGTTGAAATAGCAGAAATTAATTTTTCTTTTTCGGATTAGAGCAAAATGCAAAATAAATATGTTTAAACTTTGGTAAGTTATCTACAGAAAAGTTTATTTTAATAATTACACTTTTTGCATCTAAGTACAATAAAGGTGATGAATAAAAGTGTTCAATTATGTCACCACATCTTGCATATATTCTAGATTTATTATTGCTTTTTACTGATTTTAAAAACTAAAACAACCAAAAAACTTTTTTTCTCTTGGATTTAAAAAACATAATAAAATATTTACTGAAAATACGTTCAAAAAACAATATAAAAAAATTATCATAATTTATAAAACTCAAGCACTTTTCAAACTTGAGAGTAAAAATATTAAATTCAGAATCTATAACAATGGGAAAGAAAAGAATGAAACAGATTGTTTAAATTGCAACAAAATACGAGCCAATGTTAATTGAGTTTGTTACTTACTTTTGTCTGGTTCTTATGATGAGAAAGTCGGTTTCAGGCATTCGATGTTCATAAATGGGTGCTCTATACAGATTATTTTCGAAAGCCTGAAGACACTGACCAGGTGCCAAACTACCAAGAAATGGAGACGTGTGGGCATATGCCAATTCTCCATATTGAAATTGCGGAGGATTGGAATCTTTACCAGGCTTCTGCAATAACAAAAGAAAAAGGAGTTTTTGTTTTTTTATTTAGAAGAAATTAATTAAAATTAAAAGTGATTTTATTTCTCTAAAAACTGAAATGTTAAAATACAAAAAATGCTTCACTATGACATAATACATCTGTTAGATTTGAAAATAATTATCTAATTTCACATTCTAATAACATCAAGCATTTTTGTTTATACTGTCTAAAAGAATTACTTACTCTTTTATAATAATTTTTGATTTTGGTAGCCATTCCAACTTGCATCATAAGAGGAGGAAATTCTTCTGAATATTCCACTATAATAATATCACCATCCATTCCACTGAGATCTGACATGGTTCGCATAAAGAATATCTCACCTCCGCCATAAGCTTGTCGTTCAACCTCTCTCATCTGAAGAAAGCAAATCAATCAATTGCAAAAAAAAGAAAAAAAGAAAATTGTAAAATTTCATAATAGAGAAGCATTTTAATTCTATAAAAATATGATGGGATACCAAAATTGTATTTCATTCTATGTGGAATTACTGTCCCTATTTCATTGTGATAAACAGCTCAATTTCTGAAAGCCTTGTTCTGTTTCATCAGAGAGATCACTTAACTTTACCATCTTCCACAACACACTAAAATATATTCACTTCAGGTAAATACCTTATCAATTCATGAACGCCAACTGATTTTGCATAAACATTTGCCAACATCAACAAAATGCTAAAATAATTCTGAAAATATATTTTATGATCATTTGTTTTGAATCTATGATTTGTTCCTTTTTTTTTTCATCATCTACTATAATATTGACTTCTATGAAATTGCTGTCAATGTTGTCTATTTCATTACCCCATTACTTAACATTGGCAAACAAATATTGTTTCTGGGGATAATTGAGGAATCTTAAAGATGATGCTTTATCTAGACTTGCAAGAAAAAGTAAGGAATTTCAAACAATTTAAAAACAAAAGAAACATTTAATAAAAAAAAAATCAAAATTAAGCTTTCTATTACATAAAATTAAATTTAAATTATTTTCAAAATTCTCTAAAAAGAAAAATTAAAAAATATATTAACCTATAAATACTCGAATCACCTTTTAAAACTTTTTATATAACTAACACAAGAAAGTAAATTTCCAAGTTATAATCAATATTACATAAAATAAGATTCAAGTCTAATATAATTTATCATAAGAATAAAATTTTAACAGAGTTCTGTGGAAACAGAGAAATTCTAGAGTCCATGTGTATTAAAAGGTAATTAACAATAAATCTGTTCTAATCTGAGTCTTACCTTTGCTTTACGTTTGATTTGTTTCAGTAGAGGCAATACAGGATGTGGACCAGTTGAAGCTAATGTTCCATATGAATAACGTTTTAATTGCGGTCTGTGGAAACAGCGTAATTTTGTTGGCCCCATATGCGTTGGGAATAAAGGCTGTCTTAATTCTAAAGCTGGAGTAGAATGCTGCAAAGAACAGAAAAAGATAGAAAATTTTATTTTCCTCCTATTCAAACTTTATGCAATTGAAAAAAATGAAAATCACACAATGGAAATTTACTTTCAAACAGATTCAAAAACGGAATTTAAAAAGTAATTCAAAATCTCTATTTGAAATTAAATGAATTTTCAAAAAATATATCAATATTTTTTAGTGCAGTAAAAGTTTTTAAAGATTCAAATGTAAAACTGATTATAATAAACAAAAATAAAAGTGATTTTCATAAAATAAATTTATCCTTGGCAAACTATGAGAGAAAACTTTATTAAAAGCCCACAAGATTCTCAAATCATTTTTGAGGGTCAGCCTAACTAAATTTGCTTTCACTCCAAAAATCAGACAAGATTTTGTTTCTTTCAAAATATTTGGAATACTTACATGAACATTTGAAATTTGAGTATAAATTCTAGAATCATGGTTAACAAGTTAGTGTTGTAGACAACTGCTGAGTTGAACGGGGACTCATAACAGATAACTCATAACTGCAAAGTCTATCCTCAACAAATTCTGGCATGTTCATATTTTAAAAACGAATGAATCATAAAAATCATTTTATGTTTTTCTAAACATTTCTAAAATACAAGTAGTTGAGATGACATTTTATGCTACAAATGATTTATGAAAAAGAGTTTTCAGCATTAGGTATTTTCAAACTGTTGTGGTGACCTCCCTGTAAAGAGTCTATGTTGGACTCTTCCGCTTACTATAAGATTAGTAGGAGACGAGGCCTTGGGGGAACAACTGAATTGATTGAACGCTGGACAACCAACACACGCACTAGTTGTGTAATACTCTTCTGTTGTATTTACTGTTAAATACACAATATTTCTATAACAAGTGTTTTTTGTTTTTTTTTCTTTTTTTAATCGTTTCACCTCCAAGCAAGGCAGTACCACCACTGATACACAGGGGGCTACATAAGAGTAAAAATTTTGGATAGGAAGAGAAAGATGAGCCAGTTATAGGGGGTGTCAGAGAAAAGGCAAAAAAGACATTTGCGAAAGTAGAAAGAAAGGAAAAGAACAAGATATACAGGGTGATGTAGAAAGGACTGAAGTTCAGTGGATAAGAGATGGATATTGACATTGCATTTAAATTCCTGGCGGTTGTAGCCATCAGGAAAGTGAGTATATGGAAAAGAGTTCCACGGGCAGGAAAAGAAGCTAACGGAGTAGAATTGTCAGCTACATTTGGTTGATTTAATTATAAATGGATGGGACCTTGTTGCCAGTCTGGTTGCTCAAGTAAATTCTTGTGGCAGGGACACCAGAGACTTAAGTTGATTGGAGCCATGAAAATATTTGTAGAATAGACAGAGGGAAGCCACATCCTGCCAGTGCGAAATTGGCTGGAGTCAAGTTGACAAGTCGGAACGTATCACATTGCAGATTCTTCTTTGAAGCCTGTTGAGAACACTGAGATGAACCGCAAGGGCACCTGACCAAATATGACAGCAGTATTCTATGCACAGACAGATGGTTGATTTGTATATGTGCAAGATGAATTCAGGCGGAAAAAAATTCCTAGCCCGACACAGTGACACAACCTTCCTAGCAGTGAATTTAGCTAATGATTCAATGTAATGATTCCACTTGTGGTCGGAAGATAAGGTAAGGCTGAGGAGGCACAGTATATTGCTTTCAGTGAGACTCGCTTGGTCCATGCTTATGGGGGTCAGGAGAGGTTGCTTGTGATGGTTGACAGCAGTTTCCCTTTAGAAGCATTGAAATTTACAAACCACTTCTTACTCCAGTTCACTACTGAGTGCAGATCCTACTCAAGATCAGCAGTGAGGTTATGTTTGTTTGCCTCACCGGATTTCTTACTGATGTGGGAGTAAATTGTGGTGTAATCTGCATAGAAGCCTACTTGGGATTTGATCACATCTGGGAGATCATTTATGAAGATCAGGAAAAATGTTGCGCTTAGGATAGAGTCCTGGTGGACACCAGCGTTTGTGCAGTAGGATGTGGAGGCATGCTCATTCATGTGGTTAGATAGGAAAGATTGAATCAGATCAAGCAAGTGTCCAGTGATACCATAGCCTTGTAGCTTGCATGCAAAACCCTATCAAAAGCCTTGGAGATATCCAGGGCAACACCACGAGTCTCGCCAGACTCATCAAGGGCATGGTATATGTACTCCGTGATGGTCGTTAGCATATTGGCCTGAGACCTGGCAAAGCGGAAGCTGTACTGCCTGTCTGAGAATAGTTTATGGGCAGTAAGATGTTGAACTATTTCCACATTGATAACAGCCTCAAACATTTTTCCGAAAATTGGTAGAAGACTGATAGGGTGATAGTTGGATGGAGGACTTCCAGCATGCAGGAAAACAGGAAGCAGAAAGGCAGTAATTATAGAGTTTAGAGAGGACAGAGGAAAGTTCAGGGGCACATTTCTTAAGGACAATACAACACAAACTAAAACATAAAATCTCTACCAAAGTAAATAGATTAAAGATTAGTTTAAAATAGAGAACTTGTTCTAATATATTCGTCAAACAACACCAGTTGCATCACAGTCTTTGAATTTGTCTATCATCAAGAATTTCAAGCAAACAAATTCTATAAAATATCTTTTGTCACAAAGTAAAATAATAAATTCCTTTACAAAATTTTAAATTAGATCTTTTATAACAAAATTATTCTTTATGTGAAGTTTTTTTTGTTTGTTTTTTATAGGGTTGCCTTAGTAGGCTTAATGTGAAAGCTAGGCACTATTAAATTTTGAATTTTATGCCTTTGACTGCTTGGTCTAACTTGTGTTACTAATGAGAACCGTGATGTACTAAAGAATTAAATACTTAGCAGACTCTGGGATATAATTTGGTGAATTTTATGAGTGCAACATGGAGTGAAGTTGTCATCAAATGATTTTACAAAAGTAATGACATTTATTCTTAATACAAAAAGAATACAAACAAAAAAGACACTAAATATTAGTGTGTAAATTAAGAAAAAAATGATTTGGAAAACAAACTCAACAGAAGACATTCAGCACCAAATAATCACCCTTTCCCATCTGGAAATTATCAATCTTTTTTATTAGTATGAAAAATAATGTTGAAAAGAAAACCTACCTGAATAAGACTTCCACCCATATTTGTCCGTAGAGCATTATCCATGGTAAGTTTAGGATTGTAGTACTCATCATTAGACAAATTAAATGGATCTTTCCGTTGTACATTAGGAGTGATCTGAAAAAACAAAATGATATATTAATTTCAATAAATGTATTCCCATGTAAAAAAAAAAAAATTAAATCATTACAATTTTGCAGGTGATTCAAAACTTAATATCTGGTAAGAGGTCAAAGTTAATATGCTAAATTATCAGATCAATTAAATAATGTATTTTTTTAGTAGATATGAAAACATTAATTTACAAAAGGTGGAAACGTGTTGCTTAATTTGCAAACTATTGAATTTTGTTTTATGCTTGTTAAAGCTTAAAGCGTAGGCTGTTTTTTCTTATTTAGCAATCCCGGGGTTTTTTTTGTGTTTTTTTTTTAATTCTAAACCCTATTTTCTGTGGCTACTTTTTATAAAACAATTATTGAAAATGTTGTACTGAATTAAGATAAAACAGATTTTAAATGCAACACAAACAGTTTAACATAAAAGCAAAAGAAAGAACAGGCAAAGAGAGAGCGCTTGAAACAAAATAGATTAAAATTTCATCAAGGTAGATAACTCTCTCTCGACCCTCAGTATTTATTATTCTTTAGATACATCCATTATCCACTCTCAAAGGCCAAATTAGAATAATTATCACTTTTTAAAAAGTTGCCAAAATCCAATATAAGCAAAAATACAAAGATAACAAATATTGAAGAGAATGGTAGAAATTTTTTACCTCTTTTTCTTCCTCCTCCTCTTTGATGATTCCTGCTTTACCAAGCAAAATCTTGGACTTTTTAATCTCCTGTAATCAAGTTACAAAATGAAAAAATATTTTTTATACGGGTGATTTTTATTCTTTTTCATCTTACTGACATTCCAAAGTCATGAACTTGATAACCTGTTTATGCAACAGCAAACACTATGACATTACATCATTCATTTCTGTTTGCGGCTTGGAAAAAAATAGGTTTTTACACAAATTCCCTTCAAATTTTCACATTGGAAAATAGTTTGCATACTGTAAAAGGTTTCGTTGTTTTAATTATAAACACTACTCTATTGAGTAAATCTAAGTCAGTTTGAAATGAGTTGGAGACGACAATTTAATTTTTTGAACTTTCTCAGACTGCATTATCAGATTTTATTGAAAAGCCGGGAAATTAAAAACATAACTACATCAAGAAACAGATAAACACCTTTCTAAATTATTTTCAATTAAGTTAATTTACTAATCATGCCTTCATATTGAGAAATTACTGATTTGTGTCAAAAAATCATTTCATATTTTTTGGTTTACATTTTGAAATATGAAAACTAATATAAACACCAAGTTAAAGAAATAACAGTTTTGAGAAACAGTTGGCCATTCTAGAGAAATTGATTTAAAATTTCAATAGTCAAAAATGTTTTTGGCAAAAAACTGATGATTGAGCAAATTATAATGAACAATTAAAAAAAGAAAATATCACTGACCTTTTCCTTTTTGGCAGGTTCTGTCTGTTCGTTGGGATCAATATCTGCTGGGATCTCAAGAATTATATTTTCATCATTTGGATCAATAGTAAATATTGGAGGTGGTGATATTTTGTCCATACTCTGAAATAAACATGTAATGAAAAGACCAAAAAGGCAGCCTGTCAGTCCATGTAGAGGAGTTCAAGACAAATTCTTTATTTTGTCATTCATTTTGATCAAACATATTTTATACTTTAATCTGTAAACTCAAGAAAAATTCTACCAACCCCTTAAACACACAAATTAATCCACCAAATCCTTAAACACACAAACTTTTTATGCTCAGGTTTTCTGTTAGTGAGAAAAATCCTTATTCTGAAAATTAGGATTTGGAAAATTTCATTTTTAATTATTTTAATAAATAAAATGAAAAATAAGAATTTATTATTAAAGTTTGAGCAATCATTTTAATAATACATTTTTAAGAATAAAAAAAATAGAGATTAAAAATAGATTATAAACCAAGTGTTTCTTACCTCAGGGTCCCAGATGATATTGTCTTCCCAGTTCTCATAAACTAGGGCTTCGTTCTCAACAGGAAAAATAGAGCTCCAAGTTGATTCTTTTGACTCCCCATTTTCTAAAATGATAAAAAAATCTATAAACACACACACATTCACAATCAATTAAAAATTATATATTTATCTTAATTCTGATAAGTCTATTTTAACCAAAATCTGCGCACCTATATCTTTCTTTGAATTTGGATTTAAAAACAATTTTTTAGATATTGCAACAAAATTACCCAGTAAATTCTCAGGCCATATATCAACATACATATTTCTACTCATTGTGATTGATGCTTCCTACTGCTTATCAAAACACATTCACTCTACTACTATGTTACCTTACTGCTTGCGAATTTATTACTGACTACTTGGATAGTAAAATTCACTATTTCAGTGATGATAAATAAAGACCAATCCTAAATTTTTGCTAACATCAGAATATACCCAATCTAACCAATATATAGCCACAAACTATTATATGCTACATTTTCTAGACATAGAAATGTGCACAATAAAGTAGAAATGTTTTAAGAGCAGTTTTGTTGTGAAACTCTTAGAAATTAAGATTAGTGGTGATTTTTTTTTAAATCAAAATTATTTCATACATTTCAATTCAAAAGAAAAATATTTTCCATTTCGTTTTATTACTAAAATATTTCTGCTTTTTCATTTACAAGGAAGCACTGTTAAACATTCAAATGACTGACAATTATTTAAATAATGTTATGAATGGAAACAAAAATTTTAATTTATTATTTAATTTCTGTTGACTGAAAATATTTTAAGTTTTGAAATAATTTTGAAAAAAAAAGAGAGATGACTTTAAATGAAATGAAGCTTACCTGAGTGAAACTGAAGACCTACTTTAGAATTTAGTCCAGGGTTTGTTGAATTGCGAGCAGGTACAATGAATGACTTACTTCCTAAACGATCTGAAATTATAAATTGATTTTTTTTTCATTTTTAAAGGTTGTAAAATTTAGAGACTATGAGGTGAGAAACAACATTAATTTTTAAACTGCACGAATTGTAAACGATTATGAAAAATAAGTTTGATAAACACTAAAATATTTGGTCATTTGATATTTTCAACTTTAAAGAATACTTGCTTATTTATAAAAAAGAAATGCTCTGAAAAAATTGTTGCTTAATCTTTTCCAGATGGATTTGGCTATTTCCATAGTCTCTATAAAAACAACCAAAAACAAATATCCTCGATTTCAAATGCATTAAATGAAAATAAAATTTAGTCATTTGCTAACAAATTGCATCAACATTTTTAAAAAAAGAAAGAACATAAAAAAAAAATTGAAAACTAACTTTGTTGTAGAAATTGTCCAGCACTACGGAAGCTTGTGCTTGGGATCCACCCAGCTGCTGGTGCTCGAAGTTTATGAGATTGCAATACTTTAACACGAGCTTCTTCTCCATTCCAAATGACTTCATCTTCCCAATGGACCTGGGTAACCATCTCAAATATTTCATCAGGAAAATTCATACCTTTTTCACTTTCATTTTTAACTTCCTCAATATCTTCTGATATTGAGTCCTGAAAAAAAAAAAAATTTTTTTTAAATCTATTTAATCTTCAAAGGTCTTTTGCAAATCCATTGTGATGGACAGAAATTCAGGGGCTGCTTGATGATGGAACATTAAAAATTTGTTTTTTGAAGTACTGAATCTGACCAGTAATTTTGTTACCCCATTGAATTATAGAGCTTGTTCAGTTGCAAAACTGTGGTCATCCATATCTCATTTTATCATCTGCATGAATATTCACAAGAGATTGGAGTCTGCTCTTAAGCAAATCATTAATGTAAAGCAGACAAAGGGTTGAGCAGAGAAGCAAGCCTTGAAAGAGAGGCCTGCATTGGTCCAATGGGCCTCAGACAGATGGCCATTAATAACTACCTTCATGGACCTAGCTGAAGGAATTGATAATTAAGAAAACTTTTCCAATGATTTCAGCTGGATATTTTGTGTAGTAACTCCATATGCCATAACTTATTACAGACCTTCTAATGTCTTGCAATGACAGTTAAGACACCAGTGATGGACCAATTAGATCAAAATCCATATTGTTTGTCACTCAACAGGTTGTCCCTTTTGAGGTGCTCAACAACTTTCTTATTGATTATAGCCTCAAAGAGTTTTGATAATGACACAGAAGCAGTTGAAACTTTCTGAGCTGTAACAGAAATATTACTATTATTGTGTTCTGTGAGAGGGGGAGTGGCGAAGAGGATGCCTTTACTCATTTGAAACCAACAAAGCTGATAAAAGGTTATTTTGTTCATTATTTTCTTACTTCAAGAATCTCACCCAAAAGACAGAGTTCAAAGAAATCACAACTAATAATCTACAGAACACTCATTAAAAACAGAAAATATTTTATGAATGCAAAACTCAAAGGATTATTTCAAATAAGAAGAGAAAACAAATTTAAAAATATTGAATATCTTAAACTGTGTATTCTAGATGCATCACAAAAAACTGGTTAATAGCTTTAAATATCTGAATAATTCATGACATTTGCAGATCAAGAATAAATAATAATGTGTGTGAATATACAAGGGACATTCAATAAATAAGGTGAATTTTTCAGTATAAGGACTTCTAATACAGATAGAAGCTTACTTTTTTAAAAAACATTTTTCCTTTACTTCTTTTTCAAGGGGATTTAATTTTTTTTGCAGATTGAAAAAAGTTTTGGAGATTAACAAAGATGGCCGATCAAGAAGTATGCTCCAAGATTGAACAGGGGTCAGTTATCAAGTTTTTGGTTGCTGAAGGGTGCAGACCAGTTGAAATTCATAGGAGAATTGTGTATGGTGCCACATGTTTCAGCCAAAAAAAATGTCTACAAGTGGGTTAAATTGTTTAAAGAAGTTTGAAAGTGACGATGAAGTGCTGTGAGCGATTGGCTGAGACATCATTCCAAAGATTTTTACACTGAGGGAATACGGAAGCTTGTGCACAGATGGAAAAAGTGTGTGACACTGCTGGGAGACTATGTTGAAAAATAAAAAAAATAAAAAAAGTAAGCTTCTATCTGTATTAGAAAAATTCATCTTATCTATTGAATGACCCACGTACAAGATGTTCAAAACTTACTTTTAATTTGAAACCATAAGAAAAATTTTCTCCTGTTTCATCAATTCCCATCAGATCATACCAATATTGGGCAGGACCAAAGCGCCAAGGAGGGACTTCAAATTTTTGCTCTGTGTCAGCATTTTTGTCTTGCTTACTTGTTGACAAGTGATTCTCTATTGGACGTAACAAAATTTCCTGTCAAAATAATTATCAAGACATAAGAAAATAATTTCAAAAGAACATATATAAAAAAAATTGTTGGAGAATTAAATCAATCAAATCATTAGATTTTAATGTTATTTTTCAAGCTGATCTGCAATTATAAAATAGTATCTGAAATAAAAACTTTTACAGAATTGATTGCGATTGGTTCAGAATGACTGACAAAGGTTTTCTCTTTTCCAATTATAGATGTATTAATTTCATCAATCACTTTAGCTTTTCCTCTATTTAGAAAAAAACAAAACAAATTTAATTCTCGATAAATGTTTTCAACCTTGAGACAAAAGAAATTCAAACAAATTGTTTTTAATTTGGTTTCATTTTCAAGAAAAACAGAGAAATGCTACAAAAAGTAAATGCTTAAAATGTATGAAAAATTGTCTCTGGCATGTTTAGTGGCTGAGATAGTTGTCTATTTCCAATGGCTCCAACAATTGGTGTTGGAATTTTAAATACTGAATTTAAAGGTAGGCAGGCCTACCTCACCTGGACAAGTGGTGAAGCACAACCTTCCAAATTTATTTTCCTAATGCATCAGACTCTAAGCTTAATAAATATTTGAAAATAAGATAGAACTAATAAAACAATCATCTTTTATGGTGACATTCATAAGTGAAAATGGCAAGCCCACAGTTTAAACTTAGGCTGACTTTTGCTGCATTCACTTCTCCATGACGTCCTTAAATACATACATTTTACTTGAGCTATCAGTTAAAATGTTTGGTAGACTGGGTTCTCTTGTCTTGGTTGACAAACAGTCTAGGAGATGGAAATATGTGAATTCAAAACTGCCATAAATAATAGACCAGAATGAGCTTTTTAACCTTGATAAGGTAAACGATCTAAAATGATAACTCCAAATTAAGAACTAGCCTAAGAGGCTATCTTGTTTTAAATACATCCACAGCTGTTAGAGCCGCAGTACTCATGGTTATGGCACTAATATTTGTGAGAATACAAAGTCAAAAATAAATTTTTTTTATTTTCTCATTTTTGCAAATATGCCACAAATTGCCTTAAATTAAAAGTCAGATAAAATAACTGTTTCTGGCTGTGATTAGATGCAATGGAGCATAGAAAAGATCTTACAATTCCAAATTCCCTGTTACTTCCCAAATTCCAAGGAGATAAAAGAAAAATAATGTCAAGATATTTGAAGAAAACAATTTTTTTCAAATGAGTGCAGAAATTTTAAAAATTAATGACATTAATGATTCAGAAAAAAAAGTTAACACATTTTTTTTTGTAATGTTCAAAAAATGCAAAGTTCATCTGCTGAATCGATTTACCTCTTCATCCGTTAAACAATCATCAGATGATGGTGGTTTTCCCAAATTCAGTTTGATACCATCTTCCTCACTGTCATTGTCCCCATCTTTTGCTCCTTCTCCATCCATTCTGGATTCAGTTTCATCTCCCAATCTTATTTTTTTACCGCTTCCCTCTTTTTCCTCTTCCGGTGTCTTCTTTCGACGTTTTCGTTTCCATACATGAGGCATGTGCACTGGGCGAAACAATCGGGAAAATCGTAAAACCTGACAAAAATGAAAGAACAATCGAAATCAATAACAACAAAAAATCTTTAATTAAATAAATTCAAGCAAATTACTGAGAAAAATTATCTTGATCAACTGTTGTTATTATTTTGATAAATACATTTTTGTCATTCTATTTGACAAAATAATGCTTTCTCCAGTGTCACAATGACAGTTTTCGAATATCAAATGAACAATAATATTCTATATCAAACACTCCGTTATGACACCCTTTATAGGTTTTTTTTTAAAAAAAAACCTTCCCCTTGTTTCTTCAATATTCTTCATTCAAATATGTTACTTTAATGTATACTTGAAGAGGAGGAATCTTATAGAATGATAAATGTGTAGCATGATAACTAGGCATATATTAAGGTGGATTTGTAAAATATGTATTTTATTATAATAGATTAAGAATAGAAAATGGTTAAGAATAGAAAAATAGTTTAAAAACATGTTTCGTTTAACAAAAGTGAAAAAGAAGAGGAAAAAATAAATAAACACTTTTTCTTTTATAAGGAAATTTAAAGGGTATCAGATTACTGTTAAATCCTACCAGTCTTCCAATAAATATTTGACTAAGTGATTTGATGTGATAAAAACGCCTGGTTACGGGTAAAGTGTCAGGACTATAAAAACATCCGGCGGCCTTCACACGAAGCTTTATTAAGATAAAAAGATAAAAAAATCCTGGAAAATACTAAGGCTAAGTGCAGACTGGATGTCTGCGGGAAGTTTACACATCAAAGGAAGCAAAATTTAAGTACCTTGAAATTTTGGACTTACAGTCACCAATGCTTATCTTTTGTTTTAAGCCAATCGTCTAGTGGACTTCCGATTATTTCAA
Organism: Ascarosepion bandense; assembly: GCA_037127315.1. NCBI lineage: Eukaryota > Metazoa > Mollusca > Cephalopoda > Sepiida > Sepiidae > Ascarosepion > Ascarosepion bandense. The sequence goes on from JBBBDQ010001491.1 coordinate 110,788, forward strand.
TATACATACAAGTGATTTTTCCGAGCTGATCAGTTGAATTGAGTTAGTTCAGCCGGGCATGTGCTTAAAGTAGGGAAACTCCGTTCATCTGAGTCGGTCGGTTCGGCATTTGATCTCCATTAATTAGAGTCAGAGCAGAGTGTCACATCGCCTGTTCCAACTGCAAGACTAACTCTAAACGAAATAAAGCATCAATTTAACTCATCCAAGTTGTGGAAGCTCGTTCCTTATAGTTTATCTTGTACCCCCAGCTTGAGACTCCGACTTTTTCAACAAACCCCCGGCAACATCACAGCGTGGAGAACAGCCACCAGAGAAATTGTTCGGACCTCCACTGGGGTGTTACAAATGTAATATTATCTATTCTATAAAATCAAATATAATGTGACTTTATAAGATAGGTTTGCCTATCACCAGGTTCACTCTCCTTTCCAGCTTGTTGAACAGGAGTAGAGGTTTATCCTTTGTTTCATGTTTAAGATTAGGTTTCCAGTTCCTTCTTCTAAAATCTTTATTTCTTTAATTTTCACAGATTAAAGTGTTGATTTTGTCCACAGTAATCCCTTGCATGTTAGTAGCAGTCCCACCTTGCTTGGAGTGAAATGATTAAAAAAAATATAGTGGCCATGCAGCGTGATCTTCCCCTGTGAGTAATGAAATATGTTATAACAGCAGACACTACTCAATACCAATAAGCAAATATTTCATTAGTAAGTAGGAGAGATCAGGTTGCTAATACATCGTTTTCTATTTCTTTGGATATATTTTCTTTAGATGATTTAGAAAGCACAATTCTTTTTTGAGTGACAACAGCGTAGTTTAGTGAAAAATCTGAAATTAATCAGGCAGAATATATAACCAACCCAATTACAAAATTATCTAATATTTTCATCAATTTTCAGTTAAATTATTTGTCAATAAAAGCTATTAATCATATCAATTATCACTGTAACTATATATATATATATATATATATATATATAAAGAACTGAAAAACAGATTAAAACCCACTGTTCATGCATTTACTTTTAAAGAGTGCTCAATACAAAGTAGAGCTATATATATAGTGATATAATAATTATACATATGAGAGTGAACATATGTATAGTATTATTATTCAGATGTTAATAAAACAGAGCTCAATGTATGAACAGAGCTGTATTATATATATATATATTAATAAACATACATATTACCCCACATCTACGGCAGTTTCATGCGCTATGAAATCATTAGGTGCATATTTCAAACTGACAGTTTAATAGATTCGAATTTAAGTTCACTTGATGTTCATGGGAATTAAATCTTATAAAGTTACTGCTTTTTTAATAACAAGATTAAAAATTGAAAACTTCTAAGATTACATGTAGATAATTTAAAATTAGAATAAATATAAAAAATAATAAAACGCAGGGAGAAGAAATCAAAGGGGCGTAAATCATAAAATGTAAAAATTTAAATATCACATGTAGATGAAAAATAAAAATTTTAGATAAAAATAAAAATAAAATAAAAATGAACATAAAAATTAAGACTTAAAAATTAAAATTTAAAATTAAAATAAAAATTAAACAATGTAGAGAGCAAAAATAAAAGGGGTTTAATCCATAATTTGTTAAAAGTTATATTGCGGGGGTGGGGGAAGTAATGAAGAAAGAGGGAAAGAAAGGAGAAAAGTATACAGGGTCTAAGAATTTAAGAATATTTTTTCTATAAGAGCATGTGGTCATTAAGTCACTTTTTTTATTAAGCAAATTAGGATTTTACCGGTTTTTTTTAAATGCTCACGTAACAGGGATTTTTTATGAATGTGCAATTTTCGAAATTAGGAGAAGTTACTTAAAGGTCTCAGAACACTTTCATCCATGGTTTATGATCCTAATAGGTATTTGTTAGAATGGTTACAGTCAGTTAAGTGCCATACATGATACATGCTTTGGGGATCATATCTCGAAAAAGACATGACTGACTGACTGACTGGGAAGGAGATTATCCCACAGTAGGTTGCCATTGCTTTCTGCAGTAGACTAGTTGCCAGCCAAGGCTTTATAACCCAATCTGTCCTATTATTTAACTGGAGGGAAGAGATAGATTAATACCTTTCCCAAGGGTATTTGTGTGTCAATGAATGCAAAGAATTCAACTGGAATTCAAACTCAGCACACCAATTTGTCGTTCCGAGTCGATATCGACTGCACCACAATGCACATCTGGTATGGTTACACTTGGTCATAATTTTTGGTTTGGGAATAACATAATCAACTTTTCTTCCTGGCACAGTCTACATATTTTACCACAGTTGTAAGGCTTGGCTGTTTTTATTATACTCCATGTTATGTTGGAGTCGTTTCCATATTTTAATTTCAATTTCCACATTGTGCAATTTTTTTAAAGTTTTCTAGTTTAAATGTACACTTATGGCTATTCCATCTAGCCTTAAAAGTGTCTTTGGTAGATCCAAATATGTTTTCTTTATAGGATACAAATCCTATATCATCCAAAAATTAACTGAAATGCAAAAAGTAAAATTTTTATTTTTCTATTTTGAACATTTTCCCTCTTATCTGTTATTTTTCACCTTAAACTGAGCACCCCTTTTCCTTTCCACCTACTCAGTGACAGACACAAAAAGAAAAACTAAAAGACATTTTTTTTCTATCAAAAAAAGATAAAAAATATACAAATTGTTTATTCTGCATGTATGTTATTAAATATATGATTTTCTAATGTTTTACAAATATTTCTTATTGTGTTGTCTTTTCTTGAAATTTGCCCTAGTCTGGTTTTATCAAATTTTTTTCAATCATTCTGCGGGTGTGCAATTTTACGTTTTGTATTTCAGTTAATTGTTGGATGATATAAGATGATTTCTATCTGAGATGCTTTGACCATTTAAGTCATGCACTTTTGCTTTGTAAATAACACTTTTTGTATTACAAAGTCTTCGAAGTGAGCATTTATTTTTGTCTCTAAAGTTACATTTCTTTTTAATGATTTTGTTTTGTATGTTGCTATTTAGGTTTCTGTCATTTTGTTTCTTTATGTAATTTTCTAAATTACTAGTACAGCTATAACTCAGTTTGATTGTATTCCTATTGAAAATTTTGTTTAATTTTGAATTTTTCGAAAAGTGTTTATCAATCAGTTTAAAAAATATTTGTCCTGTTTTGGTTTTTACTTCTAAGTTAAATAGTGGGTTGAACCAGATAATGTTTTGATTTCTATTATTGCTTTTTGTCTGTTTAGTTGGGGATTCCATACTAAAATGTTCTTATGGCCAGATTTTCTTAAGGCATCTTCATAATCTTTTTTTCTTTTCATCAAAGATTGCTTTGTTTGATGAATTTTTTGATAGCCAGTGCTGTATTCCTTTATGAATGTTCTTGATTATGCTTGTTGGATGGTTTCGATCTTGTGTTTATGTACTTTAAAGTTGTGTTTGCTTTCATATACAGAGAAACACTCAATTTTAATGAACACTTCTTAATACAAATGTGTACAGGTCTAATTTAATTATAACCAAAAACTAAATAATTATATATATATATATATATATATATATATATATATATATATATATATATAATTACAATAAAAGTAAAATATAGCCCTGAACAATATCAAAGATAATGTTACCTTGGCCTCACTTTTTCAATCAACCTGAAGTGGAACAACTACATTGAATCTATAACTGTGTCTACTGCTAGAAAGGGTGGGTCACTGTGCCAGACCAGATCTTGCCCATTTATAAATCTACTATTCATCTGCACACTGAATATTGTTGCTATAACTGGTCAGATGCTCTTGCTATTCATTTCAATCTTGACTTGGCATCTAAACTTCAGTCACATTCTCACCAACATAACATGGCTTCCCTCTGACTTATCTAGAAATATTTTCATAGCAACTGCTTTGACAAGCTTTTTATGCTGGTGCCCCAATGAATTTAAGCACACTACTAGGTTGGCATCTAGGTCCCACCCTTTTACCACTGAAATAGTTAAATGTAACCATCACTTCTACTCTAACCAACAGCTTCGTTTCTCACAATTCTTGCCTGTGGAACTCCCATTCTTGCTTCCCTGATAACTACAATGTCCAAAAATTTAAATGCAACATCAACTGCCGTCTTTTATCTTCCTGTTTATCTTTTGTCCTTTCCTCAATATCCAGTCTTTTTTCTCACTGTAAATCCCTGCACATTAGTGGCAGCCCAACCTTGCTTGAGGTGAAATGACTATATAAAAAAAAAATTTTTTTAAAAACTTAGGAAGTTAATTATGCTAACAGCTTGCAAATGATTTTAATCCTCACTGGGTGTTTCATTATACTTTATCTTTTGCTGTATTCTAGGAAATTAAATCAATGAATGACAGATCATAAGCAGATAGATATATGGGTTAAGGAACTCTTCTCAAATAACTCACATTCCAAGAATAAGAACAAAAGGCTGTTACTTGTCAAGAAAGGTGCATTCTTTAGTGTTTGAATGAATACTTGTAACTTGACAAAGAATCTGTCAGTTGGTCTAACTTGAAAAGCAATTGAGTAAAAGGAAAATTGCCTTATGGAATATACACAGCTAATGATGATGAAATCAGCATTCAAATAGATTTGATTCCTGACTATGTAACAAAAAAAAAAAAGCATTTTCTCAACAAGCAAAATTTTCATCTATTCTTTAAATAAATCTGGATTATTTGTTTTACAAAAAGTAACTTCACTAATTCACTGAAAAGAACATATCATGATGAAAACAATGCCACAAACTTGATAAAAACAAAGTTTTATCATCAAAATCTTATTTATTACTAAAAGGAAAGATTAAAGTATTTTCTGATTGTTTCTTTTGTTAAAAATGTTGTTTTTCTGTCAAAAGCAGAGGGACTATAAATTGATATAGCTAATTTTAGTGGGTTTTTTTTTTTTTTTGCCATAAAATTGATTTGGAGGTTCTTGCAGAAATCAAATAATTGTTGGATTTTAATGAAACTTTCAGGATTTAGTCACAAATTAATTAAATTTACACTATCTATATTATTCGGACTACTGTCTTCATCTTTGTTGCCATTTGTACAACGTTTTGGCCATTGTATGCTTCGGCTTTCTTCAGGTGCTAGGAAGTTCGAACTGAACCCTTTATTACAACCACTGATAATACCTCAACTTCAACTCTCACCACCCATACAATGTAAAGAAAGGGACCATTCGCTGCCTTCAATATCGAGCAAAAGTCATAAGTAGTGACCCAGAGGCATACAAACAGTAAATGGTCAGTAAAAGCTGTACCCCACAATGAAACAATTACTCAGGATACATGACAACAACTCCAGTATACATAGAAAGGAGGGTGCATGAGGATAACAACTCTCAGAAAACAGCCTCGGTCTGTCTACCCTATGTGAAAGGGTGTCAGAGAAAATACAAAGGATCTGTGGTCTATATGACATCAGGATGATCTTCAGAAGTGGTTCTACACTTCACAGGTACCTCTCCTGAGTAAGACCCCCAACAAAGGACATGACTAAGGACTGTGTGTACGCCATTCCATGTAAATGTGGAAAGAAATACAAACAAGAGACAGGCCGCCCCCTTAATGTAAGGCTACAAGAACATTGGAAGGCTGTAACACAAGGGGAGATAGAAAAATTAGGTGTAGCTGACCACATATGGAGGAAGAAAGGGGATCACCGCCTCCTATGGGATGAAGTTGAAATAATAGAGAACGCCACTAGAAACTATGTAAACTTAAAGAATCAGCACATATGCTAGGCTTCAAAAATCTCCTAAGCCTAAGCATAGAGATGAACACAATATGGAAACCAGTAATACTGAGTGCCAGAGAAAATCATTAGTGTCAAAAATTGCAATATGAGCTCTGGTAAAAAAAAATACTAGAGAAAACCATTAACAAAAGTAATACAGAAAACCATTAACATCAAAAAATTGCAATATGAACTCTAGCAAAAAAAAGGTTATTGGACATTAGGTTTATAAGTCTCAAAAATTCAGTTGTTCTTGTCCTTAAGGACATGTGGAAATAGACATTAGTTCCTGACTTGACTCTTAGAGTTGTGAGTTCAATACCAGGCTACAGCAGTGGTGAACAAGTAACTTGCAAAGTTAGAGATAACTCATGACTTCCAATTGAGGCTTTATGCAAGGAATGAGGATGACATACCCTGATGATTGTAATAAAGGGTTCGGTTCAACATTCTTAACACCTGAGAATGCCGGAGCATACAAATGGCAACAAAGTTGAGGACAATAGTCTGAATAATGTAAATACTACCTCATCTCAGAAATATAGACAAATAGAATGATCTATTATTAAACACCGTACAAATGGCAACAAAGATGAGGACAATAGTCTGAATAATGTAAATACTGTAAATATTACTTCATCTAAGAAATATAGAGAAATGGATTAAATTATTTTAGAAAATTTTGGTGAATATATTTTTTTTTTTACATCTACCCTTCACCATTTCATTTTATGAAATTTCAAGAAAGTCAATGGTGTAATTCTTAATGTTTATATTTATATTAATATTAGTTAAAAGCAGTATTCTGGAGAATATAAATCATCAATTTCTTTGTAAAATTTACTAAAAATCTTCTCCAAATCATAAAAATAAAAATGCACTAAAACTAAGGCATTATTTAACTAGAAAAGCTTTTAATTACTTTTATGAATAAGTTTTATTAAGAACACTATTGTCTTAAAAACAAAGAAAAGATTTTCAATGAATTTTTAAAAAAATTATTTTCATTTTTATAAAAGTTAAATTGAAATAATTTATAAAGTTTTAAATCTTTTAAATTCTGTTTTAATGGTGCAACAGATAATATTGTTATTAAGTAAAAACTATATTTATGAATCATAAATCAAAAAGCTTATTTCAATTTTGAATTTTTTGTATTTGTATAAATGTGCCAATTTTTGTGGATAGTTGTTCATACACAACATTATCAGAAAATAAGAGCAATAACTATAATAAATTCAAGGCCAAAGTATCTAAAAGTCAATGAAACATTAGATTAAAGAATATCTTCCCAAATTTTTAAGATTACTGAGTACTTAAAAATTATATAAAAAGGGCACTCATGTTATTTCTAATATTTTTACAGCAATATCCACTGTAGAAAAACATTAGATAACAATCCACTTGTCATTCAAGACGTCAACACATCAACACCTTAAATAAGCAGCTACCACAGTGTTAAAAATAATGTATTTCTGTGATATTTAAAAGTAATATTTGTTTCAAATCAATTTAATTTAAATCAGCTAATATTCCTCAAATAAAGTTTCAAAACAGTATATTTTATTTTTGGAAGATTTTTTAATAAAGAGACTTACATTAAGATGAATGAAGGCTAAAATGGTGCTGGATAATAAAAAAAAAACTCCTTCCAGTCACTTTAAATTAATTTTGAAATGCAGCAAAGTATTTTGCTTATTGTAAATATTAAATTTAATCTATTAGCTTGAAATTAAAACTAAAATAAAAGCTTCAAGAGAGATTTTTCATTTTTAAAAATCTATTTTCAACCTAAGGTATTGCGAATCTGTTGAGGTACCCATAAAAAGTGTATATCATTGTTTTGATTAAACTCACCTTTCCAGGTTTAAATTTTGGAAAAAGCTGAGTGACATCAACACATTCTAATTCTTTTGGAAGCATGGAAGCCAGTGGTGTACTCAGCTTCTTTTTGGACTCACTCTCCTCATCATTAATTCTGGCAATCTTATTAGACCGATTACTTTCTGGAGTTGTTAAATTACTTCCACACTTCTCAAGTCCGTTTGGTACGTGGACAACTGGTAATTCTAACTGATCAGTTTTAGATTCATCAGTTTGATTCTGAGAAGATTCTAATTCCCCTGCTGCCCCTGTTCCTGTGGGTACCCAGGACGGGGGTGGCATCAATTTTGTGTCTTTAGGAACTTCATCGTAGTCCTCGGTATCTTAAAAAATAAAAAAAAGAGTAATGAGCTTCAATATGAGCAATTTCAAAAAAGGAAAAAAATTCTGTTGAAAACTAAAAACTAAATGTCAATTTGGACTGATGTCATAAATGGAAACATAACAAATTTTGATGTATGACCATTATCAGTAAATTTTCATAAAAATTATTTTTTTGCTAAAATAATTTAGAGTAAAGAAAATAAAAATTACATTGAAGATAAATATGGGAAATACTATACAGTCAAGTCAAGTATATTTTATGTATGTCATTAAATTCATCATTTTTAATGAAAATGATTACAAATTATGGAAAAAATGTTTCGAAAGATTTTCTTGTGAGGTAACAAATTCCATGACAATTTTTCGCATTAACTAAATGCAATTAAAAACAAAAAGTTTGAATTGATGGAAAATCAAATAATTTTTGGATTAATTCTGTGGCCCTGTTCGATAGTTTAGGAGACTAAGTAGGCTGAATCATCTTTTAAACAATGATAAATCCCACACCAGTCCTTCTCAATCGCAAATATTATTTAATTATTATTTAAATATTATTTATTTATTTATTTAATTCACAGAACATTTTATTTAGAAATTTTTCGGTTTCAGTACATGGAAGAATATACTGAATTATCTGACAGAAATGGAGATAAAAAAAAAAACAGTTTGGGATTTTTGATTAGGGAATAACAAGATTCAGTTTATTGGATACAAAATCAATCAGAAAATTTATAGAAAAAGTATCAATGAAAAAACTTGTTAAAAGATTACTATTTTTGTGTCAGACATCTAAACAGATTTTTAAATGCAAATTAATGTTTTTTTTTCAAGTTATTGTATAAAAATCATATTTACCTGTGTGAAGACGATGCAAACTGGACATTGCCTCCTTCATCTTTTTATCATCCTCCTCATCAGCAACTTCACTGATGTCTGAGAAATCCACAGCATTTGCAGCCTTGGCATTAAAATCTACAAAACAACAAACATGTAAAAGATAAATACTTTATTCAAATATTCCCCATCATTCTCAAAATGAGGGTGGTGCTGTAAAGTTCTCAGCCTGACCCACTCCCCAGAATCAGTATTTTAATTAGTAACCAGAATACATTTTGAGAAATGAGTCATTTATTTATTCAAAATTTGTGGGTTTATGCATGTATTAAATATGACATCAATTATGAATGTGCAATTTTCGAAATTAGGAGAAGTTACTTAAAGGTCTCAGAACACTTTCATCCATGGTTTATGATCCTAATAGGTATTTGTTAGAATGGTTACAGTCAGTTAAGTGCCATACATGATACATGCTTTGGGGATCATGTCTCGAAAAAGACATGACTGACTGACTGGGAAGGAGATTATCCCACAGTAGGTTGCCATTGCTTTCTGCAGTAGACTAGTTGCCAGCCAAGGCTTTATAACCCAATCTGTCCTATTATTTAACTGGAGGGAAGAGATAGATTAATACCTTTCCCAAGGGTATTTGTGTGTAAATGAATGCAAGGAATTCAACTGGAATTCAAACTCAGCACACCAATTTGTCGTTCCGAGTCGATATCGACTGCACCACAATGCACATCTGGTATGGTTACACTTGGTCATAATTTTTGGTTTGGGAATAACATAATCAACTTTTCTTCCTGGCACAGTCTACATATTTTACCACAGTTGTAAGGCTTGGCTGTTTTTATTATACTCCATGTTATGTCGGAATCGTTTCCATATTTTAATTTCAATTTCCACATTGTGCAATTTTTTTAAAGTTTTCTAGTTTAAATGTACACTTATGGCTATTCCATCTAGCCTTAAAAGTGTCTTTGGTAGATCCAAATATGTTTTCTTTATAGGATACAAATCCTATATCATCCAAAAATTAACTGAAATGCAAAAAGTAAAATTTTTATTTTTCTATTTTGAACATTTTCCCTCTTATCTGTTATTTTTCACCTTAAACTGAGCACCCCTTTTCCTTTCCACCTACTCAGTGACAGACACAAAAAGAAAAACTAAAAGACATTTTTTTTCTATCAAAAAAAGATAAAAAATATACAAATTGTTTATTCTGCATGTATGTTATTAAATATATGATTTTCTAATGTTTTACAAATATTTCTTATTGTGTTGTCTTTTCTTGAAATTTGCCCTAGTCTGGTTTTATCAAATTTTTTTCAATCATTCTGCGGGTGTGCAATTTTACGTTTTGTATTTCAGTTAATTGTTGGATGATATAAGATGATTTCTATCTGAGATGCTTTGACCATTTAAGTCATGCACTTTTGCTTTGTAAATAACACTTTTTGTATTACAAAGTCTTCGAAGTGAGCATTTATTTTTGTCTCTAAAGTTACATTTCTTTTTAATGATTTTGTTTTGTATGTTGCTATTTAGGTTTCTGTCATTTTGTTTCTTTATGTAATTTTCTAAATTACTAGTACAGCTATAACTCAGTTTGATTGTATTCCTATTGAAAATTTTGTTTAATTTTGAGTTTTTCGAAAAGTGTTTATCAATCAGTTTAAAAAATATTTGTCCTGTTTTGGTTTTTACTTCTAAGTTAAATAGTGGGTTGAACCAGATAATGTTTTGATTTCTATTATTGCTTTTTGTCTGTTTAGTTGGGGATTCCATACTAAAATGTTCTTATGGCCAGATTTTCTTAAGGCATCTTCATAATCTTTTTTCTTTTCATCAAAGATTGCTTTGTTTGATGAATTTTTTGATAGCCTGTGCTGTATTCCTTTATGAATGTTCTTGATTATGCTTGTTGGATGGTTTCGATCTTGTGTTTATGTACTTTAAAGTTGTGTTTGCTTTCATATACAGAGAAACACTCAATTTTAATGAACACTTCTTAATACAAATGCAAAAGATAAATACTTTATTCAAATATTCCCCATCATTCTCAAAATGAGGGTGGTGCTGTAAAGTTCTCAGCCTGACCCACTCCCCAGAATCAGTATTTTAATTAGTAACCAGAATACATTTTGAGAAATGAGTCATTTATTTATTCAAAATTTGTGGGTTTATGCATGTATTAAATATGACATCAATTGACCAATAGACACCCCACCCCTCTGCAGTACACCATTGTTAGAGTTATGTAAGTCTACTCTTGTTACTTAGTAACTACACCTCAAAGATTCACACTAAATAAGAGAGAATTATCAAAAAGAAAAATTTATTTGACTGAAAAACAAAACCTATTTTGTTGTTTTATATTTTTCTATAATAAAGATAAGAAATTTTTGAAATACTGCATAAAGAAATGGAGTTGCAATTAGAAACAAAAAAAAAAGGATTTTAAAATATGAAAATTAAAATTACCATTCTGTCTTGCAAGAAAAATTATTTCTGAGTAGTTAATAAAAAATTAATGAAATAAAAAACGTCACTAAAATTAAGTTATATTTTCTGCAATTGCATTTATCTGAATTATATTTAAAAAAAAGCAACTCTATCAAAAGCATATCTTAATAGCAATCCACAAGACAGTACGAGAACTGTACAGTAAACTAAGAACAAGATTATAGTTAGTTTTTTTGCATTGAGAGATAAACACATCAACCTTGTTTGCATGATTTTGGTAATAAAAACTTTCTTGAAATGAAACTATCCAACTTTTTAAAGAGTAGCTAAGTGTAGTCAGTCTTTTTGGGGTAGCACTTTCAGGATTTTTTTTCTTTTTATTTGCAAAAAGTTAAAATACAGCAATAAAGGAAAACTACTGATTTCAAGACATTGATTTTTTTTTTAAACAATTAAATGAGAAAAATGTATAACAAACTATGGCAAGATCAACTGTTAGGTGTAGGGCACAAGACAGACACAATTGATTGGCTGTTTGACCAAAGATAAATAGGAAATTAGTAAAAGCTATTTATTTAGGCAACAACCTATAAGTAAAAGTTAAAAAAGAACTAATTAGACAGTTAAAGGTAACCAAGTGTTACCCAAGGTATGCATATTGTCAGTAGCTGAACAATAGAGTCACTTTAACCCAAAGAAGGAAAACGTGACAATAGTAGAGGTACGAGGGTTATGAACTGTGCCTTCCTTTATAGTTTTCTCAGTCCAACAGTTATCATTTATCTCGCATAACAAGAGTTGCTCTATCCTTACTGCATGAACATTTATATAGCTATGCCTTAGTTATTCTAATTAGACAGTCATCTAAATATTACTTCTTTTATGTGCCCTGTCCTTTCAGGACATAGGTGATCATGGCTTTCAACATCTCCCTATCCCGGGTGGCTCTTAGCATGCTTTCTCCTGTTACACTACACAACCCTCATTCCATCATCCACCTGATCAGGTTCTTCAAATAGGTTATTTGCTGCTTTTCTCTTTGTTCTCTCTATCTGGCCTGTTATTATCAGGTTCTCAAAGCCCTCCTTCCTCATTGTATGTCCCAGGAACTTTAGCTGTCTCTTCCTGATGCTCAGTATTAATTTCCTTTTCATTACCATCCTTTCCAAAACCTCATCAGTGCTCATATGCTTGATCCATGATATTCACAGCATCCTTCTGTAGAACCACATTTCAGTTGCTTCAAGTTTTTCCTTCATCTTCTATGATATTGTCCAGCATTCACTGCCATATTGAAGAACTGACATCACATACAAAGACAATAAACATAGGATACATATCTTGTCATCCATTTGTTTTTGTAGACTGTCAATCATCTCATTCCTTAATGGTTCCATCTCAAAATGCATTGAAGATATGTGTTTAACTTGTGCTGCACCACCAGTTTCCATAATGTGTTTTTCATTTGACAATCTTTTGAGTCATATTTTAATCCCTAAATTACAGAAGACACAACAGGAAGGTTCATTATGACGAACTCATCAATAACTGTTGCAATTACATGCAACTGAAATTAATCCAATCATTCTTACTGAATCATGAAACAGAGGTAGTTTTGAACAGGCAAGCTTCTAGATATATAACCACCACTAGCATGCAGGTGGCTGCTGTTAGAGAAAAGACTGGGTACAGAGGGTATTGAAGAAAGGATAAAAGATGAATGGAAATCAAGGATGATAGAAGATGGTAATTGATGTTGCATTTAAATTTTTGGAGATGTCAATACTCTCTGTACCCAGTCATTCCTCTCAGACTAACCACCTGCATGCTAGAGGTGGTCCCACCTTGTTTGGGGTGAAATGAAATAAAAAAATATCTATTGGTAGCAAGTAGTTATCCACAGTCAAACAATAACGGCTGAATGCAGATGGTAGTTTAGAATTGCAACAAAGTTTGTTGATGTGGCTAGTAGACACAGTTAACCATAAAATTTACAAAAACGTCTAGGCTCTAACAGAAGCAATATTTATTGGGTAGATCCACTCTCCTCCCTCCTCTAGTACATACAACACTTGTTCCTGATTGTCAACAGGTAGCATCTTTTATAGCTAATGAGGAGAGAGGTTCTAGAATCCCATGTCTATAAACGACATTTTGTAATTTCTCTTCTTTTTTTCTTCTGCATTTTTACAAAGTTGCCATCAGTCAGCCACCAAGTAAGCAAACACATATTAATATTAAAAACCCACTACACAATAAAATGTAGTCAATCTAAAAATCATTACAAAAATAAATGCTGTTTTTGTTTGCAAATGTAATGTTGTAAGCACCACATAATGAAATCAACAAATTTTAATCATTACATGTCAACAAGTTAGCAGAAATGTAAATGCGTTAAAAAAAGACTTACTTTCAAATCCATCTTCTTTTTCAGAATTAATTTCCGTCGCCTGCTCTTCTGTTATTTCTTTCACCAATGATCCAATTCGACTAAGCAGACTCAAAGAACCAAGCTGTTTCTTGGATTCCTGAAATAAAATTAACAAAATTAAGTCTTTAAATTGTTCCTGTTGTAAAACTCAGAGCAACAGTCACATAAAACAAGGCAGGCTGCCAATAATGGTTGAATGATTTGTTCAACCTCCACAGATTATTTAATGCTGAAATCTAAATATTTTGAACACAATTTTATGGCTTCAACTTGGTAATTTTACTATAAATATGCAGTGTCAATTGTGGAACTCTGAAGGGTGGGGAACTTAGGAGCCATGATTTTTCTGAGGAGGAGGGGGGCAAACTTAAGCAGCATCTTCCTTTTCATACTAGACTACAATCGTATACACAACTTAGGAACGAGTTTAAGTATGTTACTTCGCTAAATTAAACGGAATAACTTTTCATTCATAGTAGTAGAGTTCTAATCTATTCTTGCCCTCTTTTCTACACTCAAGCTGTTGAAACACAAAAGAGGTTAATTTCAAAACAAAATCAAAGGGTTAATACTAACATCAATATTAGCAGAACAGTGTGATTTGTCTGCTGATTTTTTTTCCTTCGACAAAACTTTTTTGAAGCAAAAAATGCGAGAAAAAAAATAAATGTGAAAATAAGACAATGAAATGAAATCAATCAAAATGCTGTGGCCACCACAGCTGTACAAAAATTGGCTAAAAAATTAATTTATGTTTTGCAGCAAAATCTGACCATACAATCAAGAAGCTACTTTGAAATAAGAAAATAATTTAAATAACATCATTTCTTCATGATCCTGAAACAAAACATCAAATAGGGCAACTGGATTGATGCAAATCCAAGTTAACATACATGCTATATTGCATTGATTTTTACTTATTTCTCTAGATTTCAACAAAATTTATTGTAAATTATTTTACATCAATACTCAAAGAAATTTACTTCTTAAAGTGCAGACTCAATTTACACTACTACCAGCTCAAAAATGTAAGCTTAATCGAATGATTGGACTCTGAGTATAGTCAGTAACTGGATAATTCACAGACGAGTAATTCATTTACTAGGCCAACTGCAAATGCTTCTTTGTACATTGACGAAATTGATGAAATTACTACTAAGAAAGATGTAAAAAAAGGAAACATAAGTTCATTTATTTTTCTTTATTTTTTCTTTAAAATGAGAAATAATTAAAGAAATACAAAGTTTAAGATAATTTATTTAAAAGAAAAACAGTAATTAAAAAGATTGAAGAAAAGAAACCTAAAGTATTTTTAAAACATAAAAATTAAATAGACAAGTGGATAAGTAAGAAATATTAAATATTTAACATAATAGAGAAGAGTAAACTTCAGGAAATATGGAAATTAGAAAAATTTAATCTATTATTAGTGAAAAAGATATTAATAAATCAAACAAAATTAAAATTATAAAATTTAAAAAATCACAGAATTACAAAGAGTAAATAAAAAAGTGAGAATTATAAAAAACATTAAAACGTGTAATGTAATTGAAGGAGGAATGCAATTGAAGCCCTGCTTACATGGCACTTGATTAAAAAAAAATTAAATTTAAATTCTGCAATTATTGTGATAGCATTGATAGCTAATTTTTTATTCATCAACAAAACATTCTAAGTCTATCCCTTCAGCTCACAAACTTTCAATCGATAGCAGTACAAGGTCACTAAGCGGTCATCATTTACTGAGTTTCTCAAAAAATGTTTTTACTAGTTTCATTTTTGAGACGCTTCTTTCACATGAAGCACTTGTAACCGAGATTGTCACTGAACAATAAATTGTATAAACAGTCAATTTCTGCTTTATAGCTGCAGAAAAAAAGAAAGGAATTTTACAATAGATTTTGGTGGGTCAGGTTGTTTCAATAGTAAGTTCCTAACAAGAGGAATTTCATGTGGTAAATCACCTGCATTAAGCGAGTAAGTGGCTGCATAATCTTTCAAATCTTCTATAAATAAAAATGTGTCTCCTCCCAGACAAAGAGCTGAAATGTCACGAAAAATGACCAGAGATTCATTAGAGAAACAGTTGTCCAATTCATTAACCAAAGAGTCTAAAATTGGATAAAAATATCAATATAAAGATCACTTGATGAAGATACTGTTGGCCTTTGACCAGTGAATTCTAAAACAAGAAAATTCATAGAGCTGTATAGGTTTTCTTTGCTTGCTTGAAATGGCAAGTGAAATGTTGCATTTCTTGTAAAATTCAAGAATCAAATCAGAATAGAGTTCAGTCAAGTTCGAATTTCATACATTAACTAGATTTTCACAGAGCAAAGAAATCAGTTGGGTGGCTTTTCCTAAATTTGTTTGCTTGTCTTGTAGCTGCAGTGATATTTTATTGACTGTTCCAAGAATATCCGAAAGAAACATGAGAGATGAACAAATTCTGCATCTATTTGCAAAAGAAATCCTCTTGCTGATATAGCCCGACCTCCTGTTTCATTTGGAAATGTCTCTTCCAAGAGTCTTATTCCAGCTGCAACAAAACATTTTCGCATGATTCAGCCCAACACCACCATCGTGTATCACTGAAAAGTTGCAGCTCTCAGTATTGTTTGTTGGAAAATATTTCTCGTTGTAGTCCAAGAAATTTTTCATCGACAACAGGGTTACTTACAAAAATACACAAGTTTTCAAGTAGGCTGACAAAATTGGCAGCAACAGGAATATGTTTTGTTGCATTGAGCACTCCTCAATAACAGAAGTTTCATTGAAAGATCTTATCACGAGGGATAGCTGTTCAATTCGGCTGACATCGTTAGCTTCGTTGGCCTGTATTGAAAAATATTTACAAGATTTAATACTTTCTGCTGCTTCCTCCCTCATCATAGATGCAAAAATTGCAATTATCTTGTTCTGTAGCACAGGACTGGTGTATTTTTCATTCTTGGGGCCATCTCTGATATGGTCAGTGATAA
The DNA here is from genome assembly GCA_037127315.1 of Ascarosepion bandense. NCBI lineage: Eukaryota > Metazoa > Mollusca > Cephalopoda > Sepiida > Sepiidae > Ascarosepion > Ascarosepion bandense. The sequence goes on from JBBBDQ010001491.1 coordinate 127,482, forward strand.
TTACATTATGTTTGGCAGCAAATTTGAGAATTTTCTGGGTTGAGGTGACTGTGTCCTCTCTGAGTGATATCCTGAGTTACTGTCATCAACAGAATAATTACCACGATGGTCTTGATGTAATGTTGATTTTCTTGAACTTTCTTTTGATAAGCCCGACTTATGGTATGTGAGACAGAAGTCTTTTCTGTTATGTTATGTTATGTTGGTAGTCATTCCATGCAACACAGGAGAATTTGTGGCATTGGGAATTCATATATTTTTTTAATTACCCTATCTTTTCCGTGTGTTTTTTCCATTGTCAAAATCCATTTTTATTAAATGTGTCATTTGCATTGTCATATGTTTGCAGTGCAAAGTGTCTACATGCAAAATAGAACATTACATCATGTCTTGTGACTATTTGGCCTATTGGTATTTAGCAAACCAAGCACTTACAAATGACCGAGCATGGCTCTTTCCTTCACTGTGCTTAGGATATTCTTGTAAACATGGTTGAATTGGAATACCACCAGTTGATTGGAATATGTCAGCTGGTGTGATATCATTCTTCTTTGGTTTTTGAGATAAATGTCCAATTACAGTTGCAGAATATTCAGCATATAATGTCAACATTTTTGCAGATATTCCCATTGTTTTGGTGTCATTGTTGTTGAAGTGTGATTTTTCATAATTAAAAAAATTATCCATAATGCAGTGTTGGTTTATAGTTGTAGTGTCATGTGTGTGTTTGTGCTATGTTTTATAAAATGAAGTTTGGAAATGTAATTGTATTTAGCAGTAAGGAATCGAATATGAGAGAGACAAAAGACATGGTTTGCTTGATCATTCATTTAAATAAGTATAATTTCGTTGTTCAGTGGTAACCACTATAAACAGGGAAAAAAGAGGTCTAAATTGTTTTTCTACCTTTTTCTTTGATTCTTTTATGCCGGCATTGTCAACAAATTTCAGTAGGGTGTATGAGTCTTGGTTAGAACCATTGATAAACAATTCTGGCCACCTACTGTGTGTAGTTCTCTCTCTGCGGTGATGAACGAGCCAGTCTGCATACTTCAGAGACATAGAAATTTGGTGCCGATTGTCTTCAGTAGATTGGAGAAAATTACTGACCAGTTCTTTCACTTGACCATAAATCACTGACTGCCTATGTATATACATATCAAGTTGGGGACATTTCTAATTAATGTCTTCCTTTAGATATGAAAAAATGACTATTAACTCTTTTTCTCTCTAACAACATGTCTGTTTTTATTTGTCTGATTGTTTTGCTTTGTATGTTTGTCTTTCAAACTGTAGGTGTCCTTAAAAAGCTAAATGAAAAAGAAAATACAGAGAAAAGTGCTGAAGATCAAATCTTATCAAAATCAGAGACTGATCAGTTTCATAAATTTTTGAAGCTTATAGAAGGTGGGGACTAACCAGGGGCCAGCCAAAATTCAGGGTAGGAGACTTGGCTCCTTCTCCCCCCACCCAATCGAATTGCCACTGTAAATATGTGTAGTTGATAATTTTTATATAAAAAAGTATTGCCAGTGTTCCTACTATAAAAATGTATTTCTATGCTTTCATAGTGTTTTGTTTAGGTTGGGGTTCTCTATTTGCCCATAACTGGGACCCTAACAAGTCAGGGTGGACGACCTGAGTACAACAGCAATTAAGAGATGGTTCTCAAAAGTTGTTTCTCAAAATCACCAATTTTACAATCAGAGGCCTTGCTGCCAATAATGAACTCTCCAGACTAAACCATATGAAACATAAGAAGGACACCTTCATCTTTGTTTTTATAAAACTAAGAAATATTGTATGAACCAAAAAAAGAAAGTATATCAAACAAAATGTAATGCTTAAATTGATGCAAAATTAAAATTCAATCTTGCTGTACTTACTGCATCTAAAAAGTCTTCTTCCAATTCACCCTTGTCATCAATATTTCCAAATAAGAATCCAGTAAGGCAAGATAAGGTTGATGAACTTGCTTCACCATGCTCGTCATGTTCCTCTTCACTATCCATGATTAACTGATTGGAAAGACACTCACATCAGCTCAAATTCAAATCCACTGCCAAAACAAAACAATCAAGAAAACTTTGATTACATTGAACTTATAAAAAGACAGACTTACTATCCATATAACAGGTACCTCTACTAATTTGCTGAAAAAAAAAAAAGAAAAAAAAAACAGCATAGCATGAAAAAAAGCCCCAAACTTAATAAAAACAAACATTTTCTATCAAAATGTTTATGTTATTATTAAAAGGAAAAATCAAAATATTTTTTAATTTTTTAAAAAACTTTTTTAATCCTTTCCTAGCACTACATTCAAAATTTTTATAAAATATCTTGTTTCGATTTTCTTCAGCTGGTAACAAATCATTACCAAAGTTTACAATGGATAATGTAGTATTACGTAACTCAATTTTTTTTCTAGTGAAAAACACATTAATTTGGGAATTCTTGCAAAAATCAAATAATTGTTGGATTTTAATGAAACTTTCAGGACTTATTCAAAAATGAATGAAATTATTTTCGAAATTATTATTTTTAGAAAATCTTAGTAAAAACATATTTTTTTATACATCAGTTACTATCACCTCCACATAATTACATGAAATTTCAAAAAATTAAATTTTGTATCGAAAATTTGTTTCATTAATTAAACACAGGACTCCTTGGGAATGTAAATCATCCACTTTTTTTTTCCAAACAGTTGGCAGTTTTTTTTTTTAAATCTGCTCTGAATAGTAAAATAAAAAATGGAATAAAATAAACTTTTAATTACTTTTAAAAATATATGTTTAGGACAGTATAATCTAAAGAAAATTTTCTTTTATGATGAATAATAAATTTTTACAATAACTGTTTTCATTTTTACTTTTTTAATTATAATAATCTATAAAGTTTCAAAAATGTTTTTTTTAAATTCTTGAAAGCCTTATTGTTAAGTTATTAAGTGAAGATTATAAGATTATTTTGCAAGATTTTTAAAACTGAGAATTAACTTTTGTTAACAAACTTGTCAAGTATTTGTCTAGACTTCTGAGATGAGGTAGTATTTACACTTTACATTATTCAGACTATTGTCCTCATCTTTGTTGTCATTTGTACGGCATTTTAGCTATTGCACATGACCTAGTGAATACAAATGTTGGTTAGTTCCAGAGACTTGACCCAAAGAGTTGTGAGCTCAGTACCAGATTACAGCAGTAGTGAACAAATAACTTAGTTAAATTAAAAGGAGATAACTCATGACTATCAGAAGTGGCTTCACACAAAGAATGAGAATGATATACCCCAGTGATCGTAATAAAGGGTTTGGTTCAAAATTCTTAGCACCTGAAGAAGGCCGAAGTTCACAACAGCTGCAACATTGTAAAAATGGCAATAAAGATAAGGACAATAGTCTGAATAATGTAAATAGTGTAAACTTGTCAAGCTGTCCAAATGGACGAAAAAAAATTATGAATTTTGAAAACTCTAAGACTAAAACAGTTGAGATTCCAATCAATATAATTTTTATTTGAAATACACTAAAGTATTTTGCTTACTTAAAATAGTAAATTTAATCATTAGCTTTCAATTAAATCTTCATGAAAAGTTTTTTTTACTTTTAAAAATTCAATTTAAAACTTAGATATGGAAAATGAGTGGAGGTACATCTATTTTTTTTTTTAAGTAACAGGTGGAATCAATAATGAATTAACAATTTAACACATAGTTAAAAAGAAAAGCAAAATAAAAAATAAACATCTTAGATGAAAACAAAGTTTCATAAACTTATTGTTCAATTATAATATCTAAGCCAACATTTAACTTAATTTGACAAAAAAACAGAAAGCAGGCAATTCTTGCATTCTTCAATGTCAATTCATCATAATGCTGGAAAATAACTCAAAATTGATTTCAATATTGAAAACTCAGTTGTTCAGAGAAGGACAGATTTCACAGAAAAAGTTAACATTGTTTTTCTTTCTCTTATTTAAAATCAAATGCAGCATCAGATTATCACTAAAAAACAAAATTATACAAAAATATTCAGAAAGTGATTGAAGGAAGTGCATGATCCTGATAAGAAAAATTTACTGTTTTTTTTAGTAAAACTTCAAAGTGACAAAGCTTGTATTGTATTCACAATACAAAGCTTCAATTTTCATTTTTGAAATTCGGTTATTAAAAAAAATTAAAGAATTTTTTTGACTACCCTTTTGACGGTTGGCCCAAAGTAAACAACAAATATTAATAATTAATTAGGAAAAAATTAAGTGTGTTAAAAATTAGAAAAGTTATGAAAAGATTTCTTGTTTCTCAAAATGTTTCCTTTTTTTATTTTAAATGTTTTAATTTCAAGAAAATCAAAATACAACAAATAAGCGATCAGATATTTTGTAATTACAATTACAATACATCTTGCATCAGATTGACAAACAAACAAAAAGATGAAGTTTTAGATCACTTCAAGTGATCTACACAACAAAAAATTGCTGGGTCTGAGAGATGCTGGGCTTTTATAAGAAAATCAATTTTCAACTCATCTTTTGCAGAAAAATTGACATCGTCATACAAAAAAAAAACAGTTTCTAAGTAAATTTCATCAACATAAAATAAACAATTAGTTTTTAAAAAATAAAAATTAAAAAATCAATTTTGGAAATTACTGATCTTTAAAAAAATTATTTTCTGGTAAAACTAAAAAAATCCTTTAAGTACAAATTAGTTCCCAACTTTTCAAAGTGTTTTTGTACTTTTTTTTTGGGGGGGGGGGGGGGTTTGGGGGGGTTTTTTTTTGCAAGAGTAGTAAAAAATATTTACTAAAAGTAAATGTTAATTTGACACAAGAAGACCTAATGAATGAGTATTTTAAAAAGAGTAAAAAGGACTGTTATTGTTGCACCAATCGTAAGTATTTTTAGGGAAAGTCTGCATGTTTTTAAAACTAATATTTAGTTTTGTTTGATTTTAAGAATAAATCTCAGAAGATATTAATTTCATTTAAAAACAAATGAAGTAAAATAAAAAAATGATGAATGCAGCGGGAAAAAAAGGAAATGTCCCCAAAGTATAAAAAAAAGAGTAACTTGGTAATGATGAAAATAACAAAAGGTTTTGTTTCAACAGGGAAATTAAAAAAAAATAATAATAATAAAATATTAAATTTAAAGTATTCAATTTCAATTGTATGTAAACAAATCACTTTTAAAATTTTAAATAGATTCACAATCACATTAAAAAGAAATGTAATTTTAAACTAAAAAGTAAATAAATAACGTTTGTTACTTACACGAAGGCTAATATGATGACCATTTCCTCATTACCCAATAAACACAACCAAATTATTACTTCACCCAAAGTTGAAAAAAATATCAAATATTGTTTTGGCACATCTAGGAAGCACCATATTATGGTTTCATTTATTGGAAATCTAAACACAAATCAAATACAACTTTCTTTAACTAAACCAACTTTTTTCGGGATTCCAATTTATTAGAATATTGACATTTATCATTGTAAAACAATTTTTTCCTATTAAGAAACGTGTTTTTTATCCCCTTAACTAAATATTCGGGGAGCAACAAATACAAAAAAAAAACCAAACAAACAATATTCTGTCGGTGTGTATGTGTGGGGTAACTGCATAAACTTGACGAATCTCTTCGCCTCTAGACTAAAACACGTGGATAATCAAAACATTTCTAAATCACCTGTCGAGTTTTCATATATAATTGAGGCAGAATGTGGAAAAGAAGAAGAGATGCTGTAAATCGAGGACTTGGTTTAAGAAAACCAATTCTCTTATCTAAATCGACAGCAAAAACAACATCATCTCTTCTTGACAATATTAGCGACGAAGATGTGAAGAACTCGCCCAAATAAACAGAGAGGACAAGTGAAAATTTGGAAGATTTCCACATAATCAGTAACATGAATAAAATGAGTTAAAAATGCATGCACAATAAAACGATGATGCGCGCAAAGGGAGAATGTGGAAATTATTTAAGTCTATGTTTATGTACTTTAATGCATGTATTTTTGCTCATCTTGGTCGAAAGGAAAGACAACGATGCCTCTCTCTCTCGCCTCTATAACTTTAGGCCCAAAACAACCTTAACAGAAAGCTAAATAATTCAAATTAAGAACAACAACAAATTACTACAGATCATAATGATGCTAGAATTTGATGCTAAAACAATATAAGTCATCATGTTTACTCTGAGGGTGTTGAATGCAGAAAACAGAACAGAAACGAGAGCTCACCGTACACTTTAGCTCTTATAATAATTGCAAAGTTAAAATCTCTTTACCCACAATGCACTTTGAGGGCACGTGGTCTCTTTCGACCAATGAAAAGTGTTGTTAGGCAGCGGTGCAAGTAAACATCCGGGTTTTGTAGCAACCGGAATAAATTTCTAACGCCGCTTCTCATTGGTCACAAGAAATTCAACTACAAAATGGTGGATTATTCAGTCAACCGCCATCTTGGTGTAGCGTCAGCACACGTGGGAAATCGGTTTTAATTTCATTAATATATAGAAGCTTTAGCGCTTTCTCGCTTTAGTTTGATTCTTGTAAGATTATAAGTCTGACTGACTCTTGTTTTTATCGTAAATTATAATGATTCGCTTGTTGTAGACATTAAACAGATGTGTACATGTAAACATGAACACATGGGATGCTTACTGACACAGAAATCAACCTTCAAAGAACAATTTAGTGACCTCATTAAACGAAAGTAGCTTTTTAGAATAGAAATCGAGGAGTAAATTCTAAAAAGTAATCAGCGATTAACCAAAATGGAAATTATTTATCTGTAATAATCGTGTTTTTATTCGGAAAAATTTTTTTTTAACTAAAAAGTTAAAGTAAAAAACTAATTTAAATGAAAATCAATGTATTTTAATTTTCTGAATTAAAAATAAATAAATTTTCTCCAGTTTTACACTTTGAAACCTTTATGTTCTAATCATATTTTTAATGTGTAAATGCCAATAATCATATTTTTAAATGTTTTTCCGTGGTTGAATAATGTTCTGTAATGATGGGTTTGCGTTTGTTTGATCATAAAAATCAATTCATCATGTCAAATGCCTGTCGTGTTTGTAGTCGTATCATGATAATATTTAAAATAAATTATTTAAAGCTGGAAACATTTTAAACGGTGGGCTGCAGTGATGGTGTCATTCTTTCTTCTATGCATGAGATCAAATTATTGTACCACCAGAAGTCATCCTTTATAGAAAGGTCAAGACTGTGTGGTTAAAGGGAGAGTTAGGTCCTTGCCCTTTTTATATGGAATGACTTCTTTCTTTTTCAACAGTCTCACGAGAAGACGCTCTGTTAACAAGGTCGAGTTTAAAACAATGACAGAGATACTCTGTCTATTAAACGAATTTATCTGTCATCAAGGCGTAAGGGTTCGAGGAGTGATTAAAAACTGGAAAAAGTAGTTGCTCTAGACAGAGCAATGCAGTTTGTTTTGTGTATGTTTGGCGAAAGTTTTCTAATTTCGAACGTCTGTCTAATTGCAATGTTGTATTGATTTCACAAAAAGTTATTTACTTGCTTCCCCAGAGTGGTAAGCACTGACATGATCTTTTTTAGGGCTACTTTTTTATCCTACTAACTCTTCATCTTTAGTGCAATGAGGGCGGTACTGCCAGTTTTCCAATCTCCGGGACCAGCCACCTTCTAAAATGAGTAGAACAGATGCATTGATACTGGTCCGAAGACTGAAAAGCGATTTTACCAAAAAAGTTGTAAATTTCACCAAGAGGTTGACTTTTGGAAATTAAGACGTGGATTTAAAAATGTTGATGATCAAACGAAAAGCTAAGCTTTCAACTCTAAAAATGGACAAGGCGGTTGGTCACCGTCGCTACTGAGCAACGGAAAAGAGAAGAAATCAAGATATTGGCATTGTCGGCGATTTGAAAACGATTTTTGAAAAATTTCTGGTTTTATAGGCCCAAATTAGATCATACGGGTTGCTTTTTTTCTAGTTTACCAAAAACTCGGAAAATCTTGATTGGTTAGAAAGTAAAGTTTCATTTATTTGAAATTATTATTTATTCTTGGTGAAACAATTGCGTCAAACCGTAAATGCACAGACACCAAATTTTATCAGTTTGATTTCTGTCTGAGGTTTTCATATTCAGTCGGTGTCCCACTCACACTACCTGTTCTATTTTACACACACACTTATATATATATATGTGTGTGTGTGTATATATATATAGAGAGAGAGTAATGTTATTACAATGGTTTATAAACATATTACTACACAAAAATTTTCATGTCTCAACAATACTGTTCTTCTACAGGTAATATTTTAAAATAAATGGTGAAAATGATTTATTTAGAAAATATAAGATTAATTCATGGTTATTTAGAAAATTAGGAAGTGGTAGTTGGAGAACATGCTTGTAGGAGTGTCAATATTGTTCAATCACAAATGAAACTTAGGTTGAACAATGAAGTTGAAGATTTGGGTCGCGAAAAGAAACAGAAGCCTTGATGTCATGGCATGACACTTTTGAACTTTGTCTGGGTAAGATACATAGGGACTATACATTATTTAAATTGATAGACAATAGTTTTAACTGCAAGTTGCATTTATTTTGTGTGCGTGTGTGTTTTTATATCAACAAATATAATATTTTAAATATTAAGCTCTGCTTTGTATTGAGCACTCTTTATAAAAGTAAATGCATTAACAGCAGGTTTTAATCTACCTGTTCTTTCACTTACTTATAATATATATATATATATATGTGTGTGTGTGTGTGTGTGTGTGTGAAAAGTGTATGTATATAATTATAAATATCAATATATATATATATAATTTGTTATATATATTATATTGTTTTTTTGCTTTTGCGATCGTCAAACTCTGACGATCGCATCGCAAAAGCGTGAAACCCAGGGTTACAAACTCACACCTATATATATATATATATAAGCGGGCTGTATTGGTACCTGCAAGTACATCCCATAACCAGCACACTTGCACTCTGTGTGGATTGATTTGTAAGTCCCTTGCTGGACTTAGATGTCATCAGAGGCTGAAGCATGGATGAAGTCAGAGTTGTCGGAACCTCATACGTCGAGATCGACGGGGGAGAGTCCATCATATATATATATATATATATATATAGCTGGTGGGTGTTCCATTAAGGGCTCGTAATCAAATATTGAAAGTTAAATCAAAGCTTAACATTTTGTACTGGAATGTTCGAAAGCTTTTTTCTGGAAATATAGGAAAGCAGATGTACTTATGGGTGTGGAGTTTAAGGGTTGAAATGAACAGTTAATTTACACACGCCAAGAAAATTAACGAAGTATGATAAGGACGAAGAAACATACAGGTAATTTTAACAAAACAAGAAAAAAAATATTTACGAATTTACACGCTTGAAGTATTGTCAGTAGTTCGTTTTAGGAAAAATTAATTCGTTTTTTTTTTTTAATCATTTTAATCATTTCACCCAAGCAAGTCGGAATCACCACAAGTAGGCAAAGGGGTGTGTGAGAGAAAAGACTGGCTAAGACTGGATGTCGAAGAAAGGATAAAAGATGGCAGTTGACGTTGCATTTGCATTTTTAGAGATTGTAACTGTTGCGACCCCACAAACAGCAAAGACAATAAGGAGACGGAGGTGAAAATGTAGAATTTATCAATGATAATTTTTATTATGATAAAAACGACGAGCAAACAGTCGGAAATCGGGAAAGGCCGTAAGCTGGAACTTCGTCGGTCGGCAGGAACGTCGTCAGCGTTTATCATGAACAGCACAGGCTAGAATGACGTCGTCGGTAGGAAGTTTGTCAGCATATGGCAGGAACGGCAAAGGCTAGAATGTCGTCAGCGGTTGGCAGGATCGGCTCTGGACTGGAACGTCGTCGTCGGAGGAGAGGTTCGGTTGCGACTAAGCACGCCCGGGCCACGGCAATTGAACTTGAACATATCGACTGCGGATAACGTGATCTCAGGCGAACTAGACCGTTCCAACTCCGAAGAAGAGTTAAATCTAAAGCTGCTAACTAAAACGTAATCTCTCCAGGAATCAACCGCGGGTCGCGGAATCGCAAACGAAGCGTACGGCTAGCTGGAGGTGACCAGAGAGCGGAAAATGAGTATTTAAGTAGTGTACGTATAGATCCGGCCCTTTGTTCAAATCATGACAAGTGGGAGGAGCAGATTCCGATATAACTATCAGGGAAGCAAGTAAACAGAAAGGCGGGAAATGTGAGAAAAGAAGCTGTTAGAGTTGAAAAGGGGGTTACATTTAACTATTTCAACGGTAAAAGGGTGGGACCTAGATGCCAATCTAGTAACACGCTTACATTCATATGGTCGGGTCACCAGTGGAAAAGCGCGTCAGAGGAGTTGCCATGAAAATATTTGGAAAAAAGGCGGAAAGAAGACGCATCACGTCGGTGAGAAAGTGACTGAAGTTGAGATGCTAAGTGAGGATCGATAATATTGCAGATCCTTCTTTGGATTTTGTGATTGATTGATTGATTGAGTGAGTGAGTGAGTGAGTGAGTTTTGTTTAATAGCATATCAACCTCCGTGGGCTATTTAATGCCAAAAAGGTAGGGTTTTAAGGTATGTTTTATTAATGTTCAGTTAATGTGAGATACTTGATTTAATTACATTTTGATTAATTTTTTTTAATTATTTTAAAATCTGAAGACGTCTTCTAGTGTTGTATTAAAAATGTATTATGGTAATTATTTTTCCTTCAAAAATGTATTATGGCAATTTTTTCTCCTTCAAAAAAGTGTTATGGTAATAATTTTTTTTCTTCCTTCAAAAATGTATTGCTGGTAATATTTTTCCTTCAAAAATGTATATTTTTCTATGAAAGTCTATTTCTATGCTTTCATGTTGTTTTAACTGCAGTTTGGGGGGTTAACTATTTGTCCATAGCTGGGACCCTAATAGGTGCTACCATCCCGGGTCAGGGTGGGCCTGGGAACAACAGCAATTAAGAGGTGATTCCATGCTCCTCACAACCTCCCATTCAGAGGCCTTGCTGCCGGATGCAGTTTATTGTCAAGCACCTCGGGATGAATAGCAGTAGCAGCCGACCAGATATGGCAATAGCATTCTATGCACGGACAAATGGTAGATTTATAAATGTGCAAGATCGATTCTTGCGGGGAAACCATTTTTTAACCAAAAGTCTTAGCAGTAGATTCAGCTATAGATTTGATATAGTCGTTCCACTTCATATCGGTTGAAAAGGTGAGGCCAAGGAGGCGCAGTGTGTTGCTCTCTATGAGACTAGTATCATCCATTCCTAAGGCTAGTAGGAAAGTTTCTCTTTCATGGTTTTCTTTTCGAGGCATTGGAATTTATTATCCATTCCCTACCCCATCACTGATTGGAGGTCATTTTCAAGAGCAGCAATCAGGTTTACTTTGTCAACCATGTCAGCATATTGAAACGAAAGTAAATGGTGGTGGTGTCATCTACATAGATGCCTACTTGGGAACTGGTTATATCAGGAAGATCATTGATGAAGATCAGAAACAGATAGAGCCTTCCTCTTAAAGTCCGTAGTTTTAGCGTTTTTTGTTTTTTTTTAATCATTTCACCCCGAGCAAGGCGGAAATGCCACTGATGTGCAGGGGGCTACATAACTGTAAAAAGATTAATTAGAAAAGAGTGAGGAGTACAAACTAGTTAGAAAGTAGAAAAGAGTGAGGAGTACAAACTAGTTAGAAAGGAGCAATAGAAAGCTGAGAAAGCAGGTGCGATGACAGATACATAGAAGGAGAGAAGGGAAGGTTATACGGGGGTGGGAGAGAGCTAGAGTCCAGTGGTTAGTAGATGAGTATTGACTTTGCATTTAAATTTCTGGAGGTTGTACCCGTCAGGAAAGCAAGAATACGGGAGCGAGTTCCACAGGCGGGAAGTGCGAGAGAAGAAGCTGCAGGAGTAGAATTGTCGTCTGCATTTGGCTAACCTGACTGTGAATGGGTGGGACCCAGTTGCCAGTCTGGTTGCACGAGTAAACACCTGTTGAGGAGGCACCAGTGGCTTAAGTTCGCTAGAAGCAGAAGTCACAAAGAAGAACTGTTCAACACAACGGATGAAATAATTAGACACAAATAATATTAAAAAAATGTTTATAACAAAGCTAAGAGAGTTCGTTGCTCACTGAACGGATAGATGGATTGCATACGTTCAAAATTAGACGAAGAGAGATAGTTTGAAATATTTAGCTTTCTTGGGTTGTGAAGTGAATATTCTTTGAAATGCTATGTGCTGGTTAAAGGCCGATAATGTAATTGTTGAGTAATTTTATCCTGGTGAGAACTTTAACGCTGATAGTGAGAAATTGAAATGAAACTTTTTACATGACTTCAGACATTCTTATTAATTTATTTTTTCTCTTCATTTTATATAAAAAAAAGCATTTCGCATAGGCTCGTTACTTTCTTTTCTTTGTTTTCTAGGCTGACCGACTAATTTCTGTGAAGCCAAGGTTTCCAAACAATTTTACACAGGATCGCGCATTCATTTCCTTTTTCGCCCTCAATCTTCACAATATGAAGGGAATGAATTAAGTGAGCTATCATTTCGCACCCGCTACAAAGGAAGAGAAGATTGTGTAGAGCGTGCTGTAGCTTTAGCCAGCTACTGAGTACGAGTCTAAGTAATAGGCTTATGATACTTATGTTGCAGGTAATCGATATGCTACACTAATCAGTGCATTTGCCGCTACACTTGTTTCAGATGTAGCTGTAAATACGTTAACCTAAGCCAATTAAGCTATCTGCTTGAAATAGCACTACTGACAAGTGACGACAGTGCTTGGATGTTGCAAACCTCCATTCCTCAGACACTCGACAATCACTGCAAACACAGTTAATTCCTCTAACTAGGAAAAAGTTCTTGATCAGATCGACAATATGGCAAAAGAGACTCTGGGGTTCGATTCAGATAAAAGTTGTGAATCGTTCGATGAAAACAACCAAGTCAAATAAATTACGAGAACGCAGGATACAAAAAGGACTGCTCACTAAAGAACAACTAGAAAGGTAATTCAAAGAAGCAAAGCTCAATAGGCTCCGTGAAGCGGAAGAAGCTTGGCGTTCTGATAGTCGCAGAAATGCAGGCTGTTACAGACAATACTAAAGAGCTGTACGACTCCATGAAACACGTCTTTGACCCAGGAACAGTTTTAGTAACTCCTCTTAGGTAAAAAAACGACACGGAACTCCTTACTAGCATGGTGTAAATTGCTAACAGATGGAAAGTGCGGTGATACTGAGCAAGCGAGGGACCGGATGTTTGCCCTCAGTGGTCTAGATAGCAAATGACCCAAACTGGTCTTTGCGCATCTGGGCTCCACGCAGAAGTTCCTGTGGAAATCCCAAAATAAATAAATATATAATTCCTTTTATGGACCCTTTTCGCGAGCCGAAGTGAATTTTGTTAATCGTTTAATGGGAAGCCCAGAATGAAATCCGGGTGTGAATTCCCAAATGACTTGTTCGGAGCCCCGAAGACGAAAGAAACGGACGACACAGGAAGCATCGCCAGTTGAGAAAATACGAACATAATTAACACGTCCCTTGACATACGTCAAGCGATCGTATTAGGCTTGTCTCTCCTTTCTCTCTCATCTTCTTCACTGTTCACTGATCCACTTACCCGATGGACTGAGCGGAGACTTCAAACACACTCCTAATAAACAAACGCTCACACATACATACGCACAAACTCTTTTCGGCAATTGCTGCTATGAACACTTTTAACGACTTTTGTAGCAACCAAAAGACATTACTTTAATTTAAAAAAACTTTAATTGATATATATTTATAAATGTTGTTTCTATACACAATTTGATTTTCTTGTTTTATACCCCTCTTATAGTGGGCTATCTACTAACAAGGCCAAATTCAGTTAATCTGTTTCAACACACAAATACACGTCACCATAACGGATAACCCACTATAAAAGAACACTTTTCGGATCTGCTCAACAGGGATAGCCATGTGAACCAATCATCCCTTCACCTCCATCACGCTATACAATGGACCACTTACAATAATAGTTGAAAAGGCAATTCAAATAAGCAAAGCTTAATGCGAAGATAAAGCTTTGTGAGATAAGAAACACTTGTTGGTCTGATTTTATTCAAGAAATACTGGCTTCTGCAGACAATAAGAATAGTAATGAATTGAATAACATTATTAAGGAGGCCTTTGATCCAATGGCTTTACACGTTTCGTTGCAAAAATAGCACGATGCTCGTTACTCGCTAAGAGATGTTAAGAACACTTCTTGCTTCTTCTCAAGAGAGATAGCCACGTAGCTCAATGTATTACTAACCACCTTCAGTGAAGACCCATTGTAGAATCTATTAATGATCTTCCTACCTTGGGAGAAATAAAAACATCTATCATCAAATCGAACATGGAGAAGGCTGCCAGAAAGGATGGCATTTTTATTAAAATCCTTCAGTATAGCTTACGGCCATATCACGTTGAATACACCGCTTCTCGCTCGATCACCGAAGTTAGGCACCGTTGAGTCTAGTCAGTACTTAAATAGGTGACCGCTTGAGAATACCAGGTGCTGTAAGCGTATAGTGACGGATGTGCGTTGTGGTGCAGTGGATATCGGCTCGGAAAGAGAAGTCGGTGAGCCGAGTTCGAATTCCAGTCGAATACCCTGCATTCACTTAAGCACTGGTACCCTTGGGAAAGATATTAATCCGTCCCTTCCATCCAGTTATGGGTTAAATAACAGGGTAGGACTTGGGGACCCTGCCCCTTAAAAACAAATCCCAATGAATCTTGATACTCGAAAAGAAAAATGTATTACTAAACACAAAACTTATATAAAAACAACAATAATTGTTGAAAGAAAAAGGTTTTACCAGCAATAAATAAATAAAAATTTAGTTTATATGCCATAAAAACCAAGCAACCAACAACCTTCGGTATAGTGGCGATTATTTGGCTGATATCAGACATACAATCATCCTGAACACCTGAAATGCTAGCAGAGTTCCAAAAAGCTGAAGGAATGCAATCATGATACTACTATACTAAGCCAAAGGTACAAGAGAGCTGTGTTGGTATTATCGCGGTATAGCTTTACTTTCGCCGACGAGTACAATCCTAATTATGAATACGATACTGCCAGAATCACAATGTGCCTTCAAACCTAATAGGGGAACGATGGATATGATTTTTACAGAGCAATAAATCCCCCAAAAAGTCGTATAAACAACAAAGCCAATTTCAGGACTTCGTAGATCTTGCCAAGGCCTTCGACACGCTAAACAAAGAATTTATCCTTCTCGGCATAACTCTGACAACAGACCTCAAGTGGAATGATTATATAGAATCCATAGCTAAATCCGCTGCTAAGAAAGTCGGTTCTCTGTGTAGAGCCAGAAAGTTTTGTATTTTTTTCGCCTGAAACAATCCCGCACACATATAAATCTACCATCCGCCCGTGCATTGAATACTGCAGCCATATCTGGTCGGGTGCTCCTGCTATCCACCTGGGTGTCCTTGACAAAATATAACGGAAAATCTGTAATGTGATAGATCCCGACTTGGCAGCTCGAATACAGTCACTTTCTCACTGGCGCAATGTGGCTTCCCTGTGTCTCTTCTACAAATAATTTCACGGCTTCTGCTCCGATGAACTTAGCTCACTGGTGCCCCCTATATATAAATTTGCAATTATTGCAAACCACCTGAAGACACCACTCATGGTAGAAAACTAGGTCGCGTAATAACTCGTTTACAAATGGAATATAAGAGCGGCTCGAAATCAACCGAGAGTCGATCTACGAACACTGCTACCTTAACGACCATTACGAGTCCAAGTTCTAAGGCCGAAGGTCGAATCATAGTATTCCACACTAACTCGTATTATCGTTCCTACTAACATTGTATTCTTTTCCGTATTTAATATATATTCGTATTTTCCTATTTGGTTGTTTTTGTGTTATTCTTGCTGGACCTTTAACCAGATCCACGACACACACACACACACACACACACATTTATATATATATATATAAAAGAATGAACATTGTCGTCAACACTCAGGGGCGACAGAGTGATGACCTGATGATTGCGTTTAGCATGAAACAGTCTGTCGCTCCTGGGTGTTGACTTCAATGTTCACTCTTTTATATTTACATACGCTCTATCTCTGATATCGAGCACTTTATCCTATAAATATAGCACACCCTAAAACTATATATATTAGATATCTACAACTGGTAAGCTCTTCTGCATCTGATGCTTTTCTACTCAATCTAAGACATTCCAAGCTCTTGTCCGAGATCTTCTTCATGTCGATGACCGTCACTCAATCATCCACATAGAAAATGCTGGATCTGATTGATAATCACTGGCCTTCTTTCAAAGATTTAGGCCTTACTATCAGTCTGGACAAAACAGTGGTCATATTTTAACCCTTTTTTAACATGACGGTTTTCCGATTTTACCTCTGACCCCTCCACCTTTATTTCTGTTTGCAGTCGCCACATGATTTTGAACAGAGTTAAAAGACATCGAAGAGTTCATTTCATTACATCTGTATTGTTGAACTATTGTCATAAAGGCTTGATTGTAACATATAAATGCCTTGAACCTATTCTCTGTGCTAGTTAACACACAGAGAAAGGCCTCATGAGTTTTTAGTTTCTACTTCCATTGTGAACTGGATCATAATGAATTCAATAATTCCAGCGACATTTTATATCTTTCTGGTGAGGATACAGTTTAAATGTGTTATTTATGCATCTCAGCCGTATAGATGGATTTTAGTGGTGCCATTTTCTCGTCGTATTACATGTATGTTCTCTACCACTGGTGATAACTGTGAACCCATAGTCAATCCCTTCTCCTGCTGGTATATACCAAATCCGAATTGGAAAATTGTTGTCTGTGTACAGAATGTCAACATTTTCATCGTGTTATTTATCGGGATATTCTCCGTTCCTCAAGAGTTATGATTCTAGTGTGTATGAATTCCTCGACAGAACCTCATTTACAGGAACTCTGGTGAATAGAATCACTACATCCAAGTTTACCATCCAGTTTTATGGATGGGAACACTTCAAATCTTTTTTTAATCATTTCACCGCTAGAAAGGCAGTAAGTCCACTAAGACGCAAGATGTTATTGAGTGATACAGAATATGAGAACAAATACTATTAAGTATAAAGAACAATAAAAAAAGAGAAATGAAGAAAACAGAAGAAGAAAAATTTAAATTGTTGAATATCAAAGTTGAATGGGAGGCAAGAAGTCTGAAAAAAGTTTCACAAGATAGAGGTGCGAAAGAAGAAACTATCAGCATATATCTTACGGCAATTTTGACTGTAAAATGATAAGATATTGCTGCCAATCGAATAATGCGTGTAATTTCAAAAAATCTAATTATCAGTGAAGAAAGTTCACCCGCACAATTACCTTGAAAGGTTTTATAAAAAAGGCACAGAGATGCTACATTACGGCGGTGGAAAAATGACGGAAGCCGAGATGCCAGATCAGGACCAATAACATTGCAAATTCTTATTTGGATTTTACCAAGAATCTCTAAATATATAGCAGGAGTATCAGGCTAGATGTGGTAATAATATTCAAAGTAAGGACAAATGGTAGACTTATAAATATGTAAGATAGATTCTGTCGTGAAAAATTGTTTAGCACGAAACAGTGAACTAGCTTTCCTAGCAGCAGATCTAGCAGTTGATTAAATCTAATCTTTCTACTTCATATCAGCAGAAAACGCTAGCTCTAGAAGGCGTAAGGAGTCACTTTCCTGGTGGCTAGCATTAGCCATGTTGATGAAAGTTTAAAAAAGGTTCTTTCACGCGATTAAAAGAGAGCAGTTTCATTTTAGAGGAGTTAAAATTAACACGTTATTCCTTGCTCCCGTTAGCAACAGAAAATAGGTATTTTTTGGAACAGTTGCCAATTTGATCTTATCGATCAGATTTACCATTACGACAAGAATAAATAGTTGTGTCATCAGGATAGATACAGTGATGAGGACTGATGATATCAGGGAGGTCACTGATGAAAATTTAGAACAATTTATGTCCAAGGATAAGGCCATGGAGAACGCCGGCATTAATGAAAAAATATCTTTAAGAGTGGCCATTCAAGACAGCATTCATTTTGCGATTTGATAAGAAAACATTCAGTTTTGTCTTCATCCTGAAATAACATAAGCTTTTAACTTGTGAAGAAGACCAGCCTGCCAAAACCTAACAAATGCTTTCATGATATCCAACGCACCAGTTCGAACTTAACCATTCTCATCTAAAGCTTGATAGATTGTTTCAACAATAATCATTAATACATCAACAGTTGACGTAGAAAAACAAAAGCCATATTGCTTATTTAAAAGAAGACTCTGCGAAGTGAGGTGCTTAACTAATTCAGAGTTAATTAGAGGTGTTTTGTTCTTGTTCATCTTGTCCAGTGCCGATCTCACTTTTTGTGTACTCTCTCTTTCCATTTTTGGAGTATTCTTTTCTTTTTCTATGATTAGTGTTTCTTCTTTTGATCTGATACAGTCTGTTGGTGAGCATACATTTTCCCAAGTTAATTCTTTTATTCCGTTACACAAACACCCTTTATCTGTGATATTCGTTCTTTCTCTTTCTGCCCACTTTTCATTGAATCATTTCTCTTTTTGTTTGACTACATTTGTTTTTCATTTCCGTGTTTAGTATTCTTTTCCATTCCTAGGAATTGTTTATTGTTGCTGCATCATCTCTAGAATTTCATCAGTTATGTAATCTTTCTTTTCTTGTCTCATTTCCCTTTGAATTTTCTCCAACTTATGCGTTTTTGATGGGCTCTCTTTAGTTTCCGTAATTTTACTTTGACACAACATAAGACTGGAAGACTTTGTCAAAAAAATGAAAGACACTTTGGATTGATATTATTAGTACAATGTGAATTAACTGGAAAGTAATGATTTATTCTTTCTATAACTATAATTTTTAATATATTTTGATTATTATTCATTTAATCATTCAGACGAAAGTCACCTATAATAATAAAAAAAAACTTTCATAATCATCTTCATCTTTCTCGTGACTGAGTGTGAGCGTAAAATCAATTTGCAACTGAGCACCTAACATATCAGGACATAATAACGACTTAATACACGAACGGAACGGAGTAGCTGAAAAATGACTTTCTTCTCAGAGGGAGTTTTATAACGTTAAATCATACACAAAATGATATACAAACTTTCACACGTGTCCCAAGGAGAGAAACTATAACACATGCATGCAATAACAGGCAGTGTGAAAGTGTCAAAGTGAGATGGGGTATGACATGTAATAATTCCCAACAGGAATTCGAGCTGCTGGAACTTTTTCTATGTTCCTGATGAGGCCATATTTATCTTAACGGGAAAACGGCGAGGCAATGTGGTGCGGTCATATTTATATTTACCCAACAGGGATTCGAACGGGGCAGATTTATCTTCTATGTCACTAGCGAGGATATATTTATCAAAATGGAAAACGACGAGTTATAAATATTTCCCAACATGAGAATTGCGAGCCTGAGATAGTTTCTATAATTCGAGCGGGCTGAATTTATCATTTTCTTTGTCTCTAGTGAGGATATCGGAAAACGGCGCCTTGGGCTTGTGGGTTGGCCTGGTAAAGGCAAGGCTTCGTTCGTGCTAAAAAACGCATACTGCTCGGCTTAACTCTTGGAAGCTAAAATACTGACGACTGACAATCTTCGTCAATCTATGAATTGATGTCATTCTTTACACGCGACTTCAACTAATCCTCGGGGGTATAATTGCCTTTTATTTCCCTACAATTCCATTGGAGAAATTCTCTGCCATGATAGTTGACTTCAGTCTTGGAAGCCCTCAGTCAAGTGATGCCAATAAATTATATATTAGTAATAAAAACACTTTTTTAACAATTGAAGAAATAATTCCTAACATATATTTTTTCAGAGAGGCATTTACAAGTAGTTACTTTAAGGTTCCAAATCATATTGAAATTATAGAATTGGTTAGTTCTGTTAAATTTCAAGCCATTTCTGATTCCAAATGGTCAGGTTAGTTTTAATAAAAATAAACTGACAACAAGTCACCGTACAGATTCACAAAACCACAATCCGCAACATCTAAAGACATTATTCAGCCAATCAAAATTAAATTAAAATTATTTATTTTAGGATACATTAAAACAAGGGAAATGATTAGCCTTTGTTGAACAGATTTTAGCATTTACCAAACTATAAAAAAAATAATTCTGTAATGGTTAGTCGTGCCGCTTATATTTTTCTACACAAAGCGGATGTTGACTGCTCGATGACCCAAAGAAGACTGCGTTGTTTGCGCATAGGCTCCACGCACGCATCCCTATTAACCAAATATATGAATAATTTATTGACCAGTCAGAGTCTCTCCCACTTGAAAATTCCTAATTTTAATATGAATCCTATTGACGGCTATATATATTTTTTTAATTCAAACAGACCTAAGACAAAGGCCAGCTTCGACGTCAACACCAGACAAGCTGAAAGAGACGCAACCCAATTCATCATTCAACATCGATCGTGCTGAGAAAGAAACAACAACGATATTTATCAACAATGACGATCTCAAATTTCACCATTCTCTCTCCCTGTTGCCTTTGCAACAGCAACAGATAGATGTTACTAGTTTTGTATATATCTAAATAAATTATACATTTATTTACCCATACTCACTGTAAATTTTTATTTGCCTTTACGTTTGCCGAGGTGGAGAAAGAATTAACCTCCACAGTAGTACTAACAACAACAAGGTTCTGCCTATTTTGCTAATTTAGAAGCAACGAAAACTTGGGTTTCTACTAGGGACCTTTATTCATTTTTCTTTTCTTTTTTTTATAGAAACTGTAGGAAAACACAGTTCTCAATGTCTCTTGCGTATGCCCGTTTTCTTTTGAGGTTCAGAAGTAAGTTAGAGTAAGCAAAGATAAGAATGGTTATAATGATCGATAGCAAGCCAGCTTTGCGCTGAGATGGAATAACCAAAGTACCTATTTCATGCGAGAAACTGCAAAACACGTCCGAAGTGGTAAGAGAAAAGTTCTGTTCTTTTGGGTAGTGGAGTTGTAAAAATTGTACAGATAATAAATAAGACTTTCCATAATAATTGTAATAATAATAATAGAGAATGGTGATCATTTTTATCCCAACTATGAACACCTATGTCATCAGCAATACATCTGACTTAGGAGGGAAAGAAAGAACTTTGTTTTCTATTAGTTGATTCATTTGGAGTGTGGTATGGAATGCTTAAATGGTCAGTGTCCTTCTCTTTACATGTGGATATTTTATCGAATACTATCACTTAAATGCTATACTTGAGAAGACATATAATCAAAATATCTTCCATTTATTTGTTTCGTCTTCGTTTAGTTTTCTTTAGATATGTCATTTTGTCAGAAGTCACTCTCCATCTATCTATCTATCTATCTATCTATCTATCTATCTATCTATCTATCTATCTATCTATCTATCTATCTATCTATCTTCCAAGTTGCCTCTTGAGGTTAAATAACGCTTCCATTGTTATTTAAGTAATCTTGGTTTTCAGTACAATATTTATTATCAATATATATAAAAGGCAATCTGTGAGTCTGTGTGTGACCGTTCCCTATGCACGCCTACATTTTTTACGCTACGCCATTCAAAATTTCTAGGGACACATATCTACAGGGAAGCCAGGTCGACACATACTTTTTGAGTTTAAGTTCAGCAAGTTTCTCTTTCGCACTTTTTGGCCAATGGACACGATTGTTTACAGTTGCTCCGTAAAACATATCTAAGATCGAAGATGGTTACTGAATTACATCACAAAAATCAAATCACATGTATCAAACACGACTAAAATATTTTTTATAAAAAAAATAAATAAATAAGCCTTTATATTTAATTTTTATTCTGACGTTTTAAAAATTTATTTGGCCAACAAAAAAATGTGAATATTTTTATTCTGACGTTTTAAAAATTTATTTGGTCAACAGAAAAATGTGAATATTTTTCCCCGTAATATTGAAACAAAAGAAATATTTTTAAAAAAGTGTTTTTTCAAGCAAAAGCAAAATATGTAAAATAAAAAGTGGCATTTTCTCCTACTATGATGCTAGTATTCCTATAAGACATAAATTATTGGAAAGCTAAAAGTGGGTATTAGATTGTCTTCGATTATAAGATAATACAAGAAATATTCTCAAATAAGGGATTTTGTTTTATGAAAATTTTAAGAATCATTGAAATACAGGTTATGTGGATGTAATGGTTATCGATGCAGAAAATAGAAAGGGTAGACTGAGTTCAAATTCCAGCTGAGACTGTTGCCTTTACATACGAATTCATTTCCTCTCGCTTCAACTATTGATAAAACAGTAGAGAAACTTGATCTCTCTAGACATGATAGACTTTATACCAATCTATGAAAAAGAACTATACCACCAAGAAAAAGTAAATCACGAATATTAAAGAAAAGGAAGATGTGGAGATCCTGGAAATTCTACATCCTGAAGAGATATGGCATTTAAAAAAAAAAAAGAAAGTTACCTTTTAAAAATGCTTATGATCAATTAGTGCTTTGCAATTTACAATACATCTTATATGACAAGATTGCCTTTATAGAAATTTTGCTTGAAATTTATGGGAAACTTTGACAATGTTTTCCACAAAAACCGGAAGTAGAGCCGGATTATCCTGCAGGCCGAGTATAGGGTGCAGCCAAGGGATCTTCAAACGTTTTTTTTCTTTGTTTTCAGTTGTGCTGAAATATGTGCTAATTTGATCTGCAATAAATATCAAAATAGTGATATTTTCTTTGTAAAAAAAAAATACACCCAAGTTGGTCGGTTAAATATGTTGCGTCGTCGGGTCACCAGTGTTAAGAGAATGCAGAAAGGGAAACGGATTGATAAAACGCTTGTTCTCAAAGAGACTTTTATATGCTATGACGTATACAGAATTATACGTATATAAAAGTGTCCACACGTAGAAAAAACATATATACCACAAAGCAAAGTATAAGGAGGAACAAAAGGAAAGGTTTTACATATAGTTGAAGTTACTTATGGTCTGGGAAAGTCATTCTTATGACTTCCAGTTATGTCCCAGCGGGGCGTGTTCGTAATCATCTCTATCCCTGCGGATAAGGAATCTATGTGATTGTAAACTGTTTGTCTCAGTGGGATGCTGCAAGCTTTATATGTGTTCCTGAAAGCTTCAGGTGCAGGCAGATTTAGCTTGGATCCGCCTAGGCCAACAACCTTCTCCTTTGATTGCTGTTCATAAACTGTCTAATGACTAGCGCTTGGGTCACTATCTAGAGTGACGTCACGAAGCGGCTGTTATGTGGCCGCGTGACTTATTTTGACAAAAAAGAGATATGAGCCTTTGTATCCTAAAAGAATATTTCAGTTAACAAACAAAAGATGGCTATTCTGGTTTATCTAAATAATTTGCAATAAGTTTATTTCAAGTTACGTAAATGTTACTAAATATTTCACGAGTAAAAAATATAAAAGTATGATGTGGACGAATGAGAATGTCTCTCTTTGAGGGCGCAGTGGGTGGGGGTATCATTTTATTAGCCTTGGGACCCCAAAAGTTCATAATTCAGCCCTGACTGGAAGATATATGGTATTTGTGGTGATACCGACCGAGCAAAAGCGAGCTGACCGGACGTTTGCTCTATAGCAACCAAAAAGCGAATGAATAAAAATCACCTCCGCGCAGGTGGATTTGCGCAGATGTTCAGGTTGAAAAATAAAAATTAACCAAATATCAAATTTCCACTTCGCGAGCCTACGCGAATTTTATTTACCAGCCAATGGGAAGCCCAGAATCAAATTCAAGTATGAAAATCCAAAACAAGCAGTTTGATCCAAACTGCAGATATAAAAAGCGGAGACAAAGCATCGTTAAACAGACGGGAGAACGAGGTAGAGTGTAATTAATATCCCCTTGACTTAAGTCGAGCGGCTACTATGCTGACCCCTTTCTTTCCTCCTCCCTGTCTCAAAAGTACTTATTGACCTCTTCAAAGACATTCCTCAAAGTACTTACTGACTTACTGACCTTAGAAGCGGCAACTTCAAAATGAACATCCCCTTACCTTCAAGACGCTTCCACACACCTAAGCCTTTAATCGCTTTCAGCTCATCATTATTTGTCATGAACAATTCTAACCTCCGCTGGACTTTTATTTCAAGTATTACTTTATTTGTAAAACATTAATTGAAATGTATATATATAAATGCTATTTTATAGTCAAAATTGCCTTTCTTGATTTTATAATCATTTTATGAATTATAGTGGGCTATCTTCCCACAAGGCCAAATTCCGTTAACCTGCACGGTATACAATTACCCTTCACCAGAACGGAATCCTACTACTAGAAAAGGAATAAATAAAAGAAGATACCCCCTATATATTCAATGAGTATTGTATTGGGTCATTCGATATTGAAGTTTCTTTTGTAGTTTTAAAGATGATAGAAATTTAAAGCCAGAAATAATGCCCCCACTTTTTTCTCTGCTAATCATGGGATATAAAATATGACACATTTTTTTATCTTATTTCCAATGACTTTGTTGTTTCTTGTCACTTGATGGGATAAAGTGTTGGTGAATATTGTTTTTTTTTGTTTTGTTTTTGTTTATTTTTACATTATTGCAAAATAATATTGTAAAGCAAATTTTACTTAAATATAAATGCAGCATAAAATAGCGTATCAACAGTTTAGTTTGCATGCTTATTTTACAAGCGATTGATAGTTATTTTGAGCTAAAAAATTTGTGGCTGATATTTATCCTAGTATCAAATTTGGCAGGCGCTATGTGTTTGAGAACCAGAATAAGAATTAATTCAAAATTTTAAATAAGACCGTAAAATAAACGTTTTTATCATTTTCACCTCAAATGTCGAACATCCTGCTACAAAACTAATAACTTGGCAGCAGAATCTCAGAAACTATAAGAATTTGAATTGGGAAATTATGTAGAAATATGGCCCTACTACTTGGCTTACTACTTGTATACTAAAACTCAAGGCTTCTAGAAGCTTGCAGTAAAAAAATTTAGCGCACCAACAAAGTAAAAGAAGAAAGTAGATAAAATGTAAATCCAAATTTGTTATGTACCAGAAATTATTAGGGTGTTTTACAAAAATTGTTTTGGATGGTTGAAATAATAGATAGAGAATACCACTGAAAACTAAGTAAACTTAAGGAATCAGCATATATGCTAGGCCAAAAAAATCTCCTAAGTCGACCAAGCATAGAGATGAATACAATATGGGAATCAGTAATAAGGAGTGCCAGAGAAAATCAATAGTGTCAAAATTGCAATATGAATTCTGGTAAAAAATACTAGAGAAAACTATTAACTTTAAAAATACTACAGAAAACCATTAACATCAACAAATTGCAATATGAACTCTGGTAAAAAAAAGGGGTTACTGAACATTAGGTTTATAAGTCCGAAAAATCCAGTTGTTCTTGTCCTTAAGGACACATGGATATAGACGTTGGTTAGTTCCTGTGACTTGACCAGGCTACAGCAGTGGTGAACAAGTAACTTACAGGGTTAGAGGGAGATAACTCATGACTTCCAGAAGAGGCTCTAGGCAAGGAATGGAGTTCATATACCCCAGTGATTGTAATAAAGGGTTCGGTTCGAAATTACTAGCACCTGAAGAAGGCCGAAGCGTACAATGGTTGAAACGTCGCACAAATGGCAACAAAGATGAGGACAATAGGCCGAATAATGTAAATACTGCCTCATCTCAGAAATATAGACAAATACTAAAAATTGTTTTCTTTTTTAGGACAATAGGAAGTGACTAAGCAAAACTCACTTTGTGAAATCAACCAAATATTTTAGAGTTTGTATTGTTCGTCCGTTTCCAGTTTGTCCAGTAGTTTCTTTTGCATTCTTATTTGTTTGAAAATCTTTGTAATGACCACAAATTGGTTTCTTTCTCAGAAAACTATTTTCGTGAAAATGAAATGTGTTTCCTATTTCTTCTGAAATTCTCTTGATTAGTTGTCACAATATACAATCTGTTGTCAGTGGGTGCTGAATTAATCGTTCCTCAAGTGATTCAATATTTCTCTAATCTTATTCGAACTTTATCTCCTTTATTTTCTCTTTTTAAAGCTTGTAAATTTATGTGGTGCAGGTTGTGCGTTAAGGCGCAATGGATATCGACTCGGAACGACAAATCGAGGAGTCGAGTTCGAATTCCAGTTGAATTCCTTGCATTCATTTATGCACAGATGCCCTTAGGGAAGGTATTAATCCGTCTCTTCCCTCCAGTTATAGGTTAAATAGCAGGACAGACTGGCTTCTATAGCCTTGGCTGGCAACCAGTCTACTGCAGAAAAAATGGCAACCTACTGCGGGATAATCTAATGGCCAGTCAGTCATGTCTCTTTCGAGACATGATCGCCCAAAGTGTGTATCACGTATGGCACTCAAATGACTGGCTCTAGAATCATGGAATGGTGGCTTGAATTGGCGTATTCCAGTACATCATTAATGATTGGAATATCTAAACTTATTTATAAATGGAACTTTGTGTGTGTGTGTGTGTGTGTGTGTGTGTGTGTGTGTGTGTGTGGTTCCTTTATTTATAGACTCCGAAACGGCTGAACTGATTTTCTTGAAAATTTACACAGTTGTACTAAAAGAGTCTGCGAGTGTTCTTAGCTAGGGTTTGTGTCGAGGTACCCCCGATAAATATCGATAATCGATAATCAAAAAATCGGGTTAGAGAAGGAGTGGCCCGATTTTAATCAAATTTGATACACTCATAGACAAAGACATGAAACGATATTCAGAAATTTCAAGGTTGCAGTTCTTACAATAGTGCAGAAAATCGATAATATATATATATATAAAAGGAAAGATGTTTGTGTGTGTGTCTGTTTATCTGCCTGTATGTCTGTATTTTTTTCAGCCTTTTTATTTTAGTTTTTGTTTCGGGTTTGGCTCTAAGTAGGTATAATTGTAGTTCTTAGTCTCGGCCATGATACCATTTACCCAGAGGACTTATT
This sequence comes from Ascarosepion bandense, assembly GCA_037127315.1. Taxonomy (NCBI): domain Eukaryota; kingdom Metazoa; phylum Mollusca; class Cephalopoda; order Sepiida; family Sepiidae; genus Ascarosepion; species Ascarosepion bandense. Next base: position 154,585 of record JBBBDQ010001491.1, read on the forward strand.
TAGCCTTCAAAATTCAGTTTACGACGAAAAAACCTTATTTGATATCGATACCAGGAAATCAAAATTTGACTTACATCCATTGATTTTTCTTTCAGTCTACGGTTTCGCTTTAACTGGAAACAACTATTGCTTTTTAGTCTTTTGTGCCAACATCCAAAGAGTCTGAGCTTCAAGACCATAGATTAGTTTTAAAGCTTTCATTACACCCGAGCAACGCCGGGCTATACTGCTAGTGTTTAATTGTTTCAAAACTTTCTTATCTATTTTAACAGCGCTTTCCGCTACTCCATTTGTTTGAAAATAATGTGGACTTCATATTATGTGTTTAAATCTACATTTGCGCTGACGACACTACCATTTACTCTTGCCTCAGTCAGAAATCTACCAAGATGGACAAAAATAACCTCGCTGCTGATCTTGAGAAGGACCTCCAATCCGTGGTGAACTGGAGTAAGAAATGACTCGTAAACTTTAATACTTCCAAAACGAAACTGCTATCCGTCAACCACCATCAACCTCCTACCCGCCATTAACATGGACCTAGCTAATATCCCAGAAAGCAATAAAATGCACCTTCACGGCGTCACCCTCTCAGCTGACCTCAAGTGGAACGACTTCATTGAATCAATAGTTAAATCTACTGATAGGAAGGTTGGATCATTGTCTCGGGCCAGGAAGTTTTTCTCGCCTGAGTCCATCTTGCACATATACAAATCAACCATTCGGCCATGCATTGAATACTGTTGTCAAATCTGGTCAGGCTCCCCTGCTATTTATCTCGGGGTTCTCGACATGCTTCAGAAGAGAATCTGCAATGTAATCGACCTCCATCTGGCAGCTCGACTCTAGCCACTACCGACTGTATGTGGCTTCCCTCTGTCTCTTCTACAAATATTTTCATGGCTTTTGCTTTGACGAGCTTAGCTCCCTGGTGTCCCCTCCACAGAAATTTACTCGAGCAACCAGACTGGCAACAAGGTACCACCCCTTTACAGTCAAAACAACCTCTATTTCTACTCTATTATCTTCTTTTCTCGCACTTCCCGCCTGTGGAACTCCTTTCGGTATACTTGCTTCTCGGTTAGCTACAGTCTCCAAGAGTTTAAATGCAGCGTCAATTGCCATCACTTATCCCCGTGACTCCCATACTTCTCTTATCCTTTCCCCAACTTCCCATGAATCTTGTTCTTTTCGCTTTTTCACTCTACTCTCACGCAACTCTCTTCACACCAGTATTTCCATCCTTCCCTTGCTCATTCCTGACACCCACTGTAACCGGTTTCTGATCAGTTCTTCTTTCTATTCGCTCTCCACCTATGTAACCCTTCACTCTCCTCTTATGTAGTCCCCCTGCGCACCAGTGGCAGTACTGCTTTGCTTGGGGTGAAATGATTAAAAAAATAACTGTCTTTGAAAGCTTAAATTGTAAATTGTTTCTCATTATCACTGACAAGTTCAACAGGAATTCCTCAATGCGGGAAGAAAATTTTCTACTTCCCTATAACACAATCACTTGTCATTGTAATAATCTTTGCTATTCCTATATATCTTGAAAAATAATCTATTGCAACAATATATCGGTGTCTTTAGTGAGTCAAAATATCTGTACCAATACTTTGCCATGGACCTTGAGGAAGTGGTGCTTTTTTAAAAATTTTTATTTGATGGACGAGGTATGTTATAAAACGAGACGTTTTAGATACTCCTCCAACTCCCGAAATATTTTCGTCCACGACAACGATTCTTTTGTGCTCTTTCTCGGCATTTGTTTGAACCCAAATGACTATTATGAAGTGCCTTTAATATCTCTGCTCTAAGTTTTTCAAGTATGACAATTCTGCCATGAAACCATAATAAATTGTTATTTTTTTTTTTTTAATTATATCACCCCGAGCAAGGCTGGTACGCCACTGATGCTCAGGGGGCTACGTAAGAGTGAAAAGACTGGAAAAGAGAAAGCCGGAAACCACATCCTAAACAGGGAAAAAGGGATGAGCCTCTTCACCTGTTCAATAGACGTGGGTGGAGTGTGAACCGGGCGATAGAAACTGACGATTCATTCCGACCTGCGAAATATAGATTTCTGCCTTCTTTTGTTCTTCTTTCTTTATGTGTCCATCCATTTAGTGTGAGATGAACGACTAATGCCTTCCGTGGAACGTGTTCTGCTATTGGGTTATATTGTAGTGCAATAGGAAATTAAGAATTAAAATCAAACTTCTTCTTCACTTTTACAAAAATTCACAATGACGTGTGAAATCCTGGTTTTTCCCAAATAGAAAAAGGATTGATCATGTGCTTAAGAAAAAGTCTAAGCCTGATTTCGCAAGTAGATGTTAAATTGATTTTTGATCAATGGGAGCGACTTGCAAGAACAAAAAGGCCTTCGTGAGTAAGTGTGAATAATATAATGACAATAAAAGGATCCCGATCAGCGCCAGTCAGTCAAGGATGGAAGCAGCAAAGACGACAAGCTAAAATGTAACGAGAGAAGCTTCAAGCTGACCCGGACATTCGTCCTCTTTCTCTTTCCTTCTCGCGTGCTGATTTCTTTTACTGTTTCTTCTCCACCCAAAGGCATTCCTACCAAACAAACATATACATACGTACGTACGCATATACTCTTTCAACAATTACTACTACGAACATTTTCTACAAATCAAGATACCCATAACTTTATCATTGAACACGAACTCTACCCTTAATTTCTTAATAATGTTTCTAATTGCACATTAACTTCTACAACTTGTGTTATTCTTTCCTTTTAATAAATCTCTATTTTAAAATGAAAAATGTATATTTTATTCTTACATTATTCCGCACATTCCAATCTGCCGACAACCAACCAACCAGATGATGAAAACCTTCTGATAATCCTGATCATAACTCGGGATAAAACTTGTAAGCTGTAGGGAGTTCGGTTATGTCTGACACAAGGCCGAATAACATTAACCATTCCTCTATAACTACAATATCTTTTCAGTCTCATCAGAATCGTAACGAGGTATTGTATAGACAATGTGTGTTTATTAACGGTATAAGTAGTTTGTGGTTCATTAATAAAAAATATTAAAAGATTCGAATCCTGCTGCCTGATTGCACAAAAATTTTCCTGACCAAAAGTAACTTCAAACTACATGTAAGACCCTTTCCTTTTGCTCCTCCTTTTACATTGCTTTGCGGTAGATATACTTTTTTTTTCCGAACCATTTTATTTGGGCCTCCATTCATATATCCACCAGGGTCAAATGAAGTTTCCTCTTCTATTTTGTTTAAACGTTTCACAAAACTAATTTTATACCCGTTTGTCTAAGACAATAGATTCTCTCCCTTTATTTACTTAATCATATATATTTCCAAATATTTGTCCTTGACTTCTTTTATAGCCGCATGAAATTTTCCAATGTACGGACTATTCCTCCAAGACTTGTGAAGATGCCAATTACTGGTTTTAAAAAAGTTTTTCTCACGGATTTTTGTACGTTTCGGTTGAGATAATGTTTATGCCGGAGTCTGTGACAATTTTGATCATCATCACTGTTTTACCCTTTTTTTAAATTTTTGTACCACGGGTCGTTTAAATCAGTTTCTGTTAGCTTGTAGTGATCATTGGCTATTTTTGCGAGATTACCTTGTGTCAAACGTATCCGAGCCCACCACATTTGAAAGTATTAGAAGGTTGAACAAAAAATAAAACTGTCTTGTTTGTATAAATAAGTGTAAATTTATCATCCAGAAGAATGACATCAGTTTTGTCATTTTTGAAGTAATATATATATTGGAAAATCCTGCATAAAATGTTTTTTGTTAATGTGTGTTTTAGGAGTTCAGTCTTTTTTAAAGTCAGATGAAATAGATTAGTGGAAAAAAGAAAAAAATGATGTCATTGATGTGTATGATGTCATTGGTCGTCTTTCTTTTGTGAAGAGAAAACAAATCAAATGCCGCTAATAAAAGTTCGTCGGAAGTGTGAAATGAAAGCGGATATGATGTTTTTGTTCCTACTTTTTTTTCTTTTGTTGCTTCCGACAAGTGAATGAGGAAAAGAAGAACAGTAAGAAAATACAGGTCACCCGAACTTGACATCCGGTCAGACGACCTGTGATTCTGCTGAAAAAGGCAACAATATCGCGTATTTATACGATTGTAGAAAATGGGATCGGCTCAACTATTAAGATTTCTTCCTTGCTCCTGATTAGCCACTAAATAAAAGGTTGTATTCATTTTGCCTTTGCAGATGTCAGTACATAGTACAATTTAGTGAGCCAATGATCTTTACGAAAACATTAGCGAATGTATAAATATATGTGCTTTTTTGGGAGGGGGCTCGTGAAAATATGTAGTGGGTGTAAGCTCGGATTTTCTGTGCAATTAAATTTGCGAGATCCGACAAGCTCACTTAGGAAATATTCCTTTTCTTCCTTATTGTCTTTATCGTATTAGTTTTAGTTCTGAAGGTGACAGGGAAATGATTCATTTTCCTGAAATTTTGGCACTTTTTCTACATTTACAGCAGTTGTTGAAGCTGATTTTTCCCGTTTTTTCTTCTGACTGTGTCTAGATAGACTGAACTATCTGTTAGGTAATTATTAAAAATGAAACATAGCTTCACATACCTCGTATAAAGGAGCTTCAACTGTGTTGCATACTTATTGTCGTAAAAATAATGACAGAGACATTTGTTTTAGAGCGGACAGACGCACGCACAAAGCGAGCCTTTATTTACATTAGAAACAAGAGGGAAGAGTTAGGTAAAGGGAGAGAATCCCTACAGAAATTCTAAAAGAGAAAGAGAGATAACCTTTAACTGACTGACAGTTATTGATAATTTCAACACTATCCACCCACTATCTGTGTCTAGATAGACTGAACACTCCACCCACGTCTATTGAACAGGTGAAGAGGCTCATTCCTTGTTCCCTGTTTAGGATGTGGCTTCCGGCTTTCTCTTTTCCAATCTTTTCACTCTTACGTAGCCACCGCGCATCAGTGGCGTTACCGCCTTGCTCTGGGTGATAGGATAAAAAAAAATACTTCTTTTGAGTCTTTAGTTTGTCTACACGTGTATTTATTCCATTTGAGATTTTATTTGTTCACAGCTTCTAGCTATCTCCATAGCTTTCTCGTATTTCATATCAGGAATTAGTTGTAATCTTTCGAACAGGTCCTTATTCTGTAGTCCTAACCCAAGACGGTCTCTAATTTAGCCATTTTTGTTTGGAAACTTACAAAAAACAAATAATATTTTACTATTGTAAAACTGTTACCCATGATTAAATGTTTGTCGTTTCTTTTTTTTTTTAAATACACGTTCTTTTGAGAGAAATGAAGGTGTTATGGGAAAGTATGTATTAATAAAAGCATGCAATAACAATAAAAAAAATTAATGACTAAATGTTCGTAGAAGTCTGAGAGAAAACTATAAAATTGAAAGTGAAGTGAACGTGCCCCAGAAGAGAACACATTTTCCCCACGTGCGATTACATCTTATAGCCGGAGTTGTAAAAAGGGGAAAGAGAATGACTGAGAATATCATTGCCTATTTATAGACATAAGGGGCGCCCCCCCCCCCCCCCCCCCTAGCGACGACTTTTTTAATTTTTAGTAAAGTCAAGTGGGGTAGCCCACAAATTGCTACAATTGTATATCTTTTCCAGCTCAGTGATTAAAACCCGCTTACATTTGTGAAGGATCCATTTACAGTTTACGAAAATTATTTTTTCGTATATAATGACCAATGAGAGACGTCGTCTCAAGCACTAGTAACATAAATAATAGTGGGGCAGTTGTGAGTCTAGTTTTATTTAATATACAGAGCTCAGGGCAGTAGATGTGAGAAGACTTTTTGATAGCAACGAGACAAGGCATGTTAGCAACAGGGCAAAAGGCATTTGATATTAAGAAGGAATCAGTTAGCAGTCATCTGCAGGGAGGCTAAAGAATGTTTTAGTTCAAGTGAAAATTTTCCTGTGGTTAGACAGCCAAGATCGAAAAGAATTATAAGAAATTTTCTTAACTGTGTAAATTTAAAGGAACTTTTCAAATTAAAAAAAAATTACTGTATGTCCTAGAGACACTGGTAGGGTAAGTGAAAGCTGGTCTTTTCATTATTCCTCATAGGTGGTTACACCTTTGTTTTTTTTTCTTTTTTTTTTCTTACTGCCTTTGTTTTCTCCTTTTGTCATTTTCAAAATCCTTGTCTTTTCCCAAACTGTCATTTTTTCCTTTTTTTCTGTATGAAATGGAGATCCTGCCTTAATAGGCACGCAAAAGAAATTTTTTGTGCAAACTTTGTATTCGTACTTTTGTGTAAAAGTAGCTGTTTTTATTTCTACGCAGATCTCGAGTCTTATATTTGTGCGTTTGTTATGATTTGCTATTTCTTGTAAGTTTTTTGTGTTTGACACAAGAACTTGCATTTGATAGGAAACATTTTTTTTATAAACTAGCATGTTTCTGCTAACTTGTGCAATTCTCAAATAAATGTTTCCACTGGTTCTTCTGGTATATGGACTCTGATAAGATTTTGCCTATTCTTATGTTTCTTTTAGGTTATAGGGGCTTCTTATTTATTCTTTTTCTGTTGTAGTGGGAGTCCATTCTAGTGAAGGGTAATTGTATACCGTTGCAGGTTAATGGAATTTGGCCTTATGATAGATAGCCCACTATAAGTCATAAAAATGATTATAAAATCAAGAAAGACAATTTGAATAGAAAATAACATATATATATATATATATATATATCAATTAATGTTTTACAATTAAAGCAATACTTGAATATAGGTCCAACGGAAGTTGAAATGTTCATGACAAATATAATGCTGAAAAAGATAATTAGTGTTTAGGAATGTGGGGAGCGGAGGTAGGTTAGGAATGTTTTTGAAGTAGTCGCTCCATAGGTCAGTAAGTACTTTTGAGACAGGGAAGAAGTGATGAGAGATGAAGGGAGGCGAACGTAGTAGCCTCTTGACTTAGGTCAAGGGGATTGGTTACATTCTTCTCCTCTCGTCTGCCCGTCTGCTGGGGTCATGTCTGCATCAGCTTTTTATATCTGCTTTTGGATCAAAAGCAGCTCGTTTTGGGATTTCATACTTGTATTTGATTCTGGATTTAGCTATGGATTCTATATAGTCATTCCACTATATTGTTGTGAGAGTTAAGCTTAGGAGGCGCAGTGTTTTGCTTTCAGTCTTTTGTGTAATTCATTCATTATTTTGTGTTAAAAATAATTTTATCGTTTGTTCTTAAATTCGTTTCGTAACGTCTATCTTTTTAATGTGCCCTTATAAATTAAACGTTTGTAAGAACGTCGGTTATGTCGGGTACAAGACCACTTGGCTGGTAAATAAAATTCGCGTAGGCTCGCGAAATGGAAATTTAATATTTGATTAATTTTTATTTTTCAACCGGAACATTTGCGCGAATACACCTGCGCAGAGATAATTTTTGTTCATTTGATTTCTGGTCGTTATAGAGCAAACATCGCTTTTGCTCGGTATCGGTATCACCACAATATATAAAGTAGACATTAATTTTTTTTCAAAACTGGAGTGTATACATTTGCGTTTTTTCGTTGTGAGAAAGAAAATGACAGGAATATATTTTCGTTTTCGTTTCCCATGCAATATATTAATATATATATTAATGTATATATTAATATATTTCCCCTGGAATATATTAATATATATATTAATATATTTCCCATGCAATATATTAATATATATATTAAATATATTTCCCCTGCAATATATTAATGCACAGATTTGAGTTTTGTTATCTTTTTCCCCAGAGTTTCGATGCATCTCGAAAGCGTCGAAATCTTTGCAACCATTTCTATTAGTTTCTTTTTATTTATTTATTTATTTACATTTATCCCGTACAGTAAAAATAAACTTATTTATAAATGGAACTTTGTCTGTGTGTGTGTGTGTGTGTGTGTGTGTGTGTGTGTGTGTGTGTGTGTGTGTGTGTGTATCCGTTACCTATAGACTCCGAAACGGCTGAACTGATTTTCTTGAAAATTTACACAGTTGTACTATAAGCGTCTGCGAGTGTCCTTAGCTAAGTTTTGTGTTCTTAGCTAGGTTTTGTCTGCGAGTGTTCTTAGCTAGGTATTGTACTCTCGATAAATATCGAAAATCGATAATCGAAAAAATCGGGTTATAGAAGGAGTGGTCCGACTTTAATCAAATTTGATACACTCATAGACAAAGACTTAAGAAACGATATTCAGAAGTTTCAAGGTTGCAGTTCTTACAATACTGCAGAAAATCGATAATATAAATATAAGGCAAGATGTTTGTGTGTGTCTGTTTATCTGCCTGTATGTCTGTAATTTTTTCAGCCCTTTTATTTTAGTTTTTACTTCGGGTTTGGCTCTAAGTATGTATAATTGTAGTTCTTAGTCTTAGCCATGATAATCAGAGGACGTATTTAGCCTTCAAAATTCAGTTTACGACGAAAACAACTTATTTGTTATCGATACCAGGAAATCAAAATTTGACTTCCATCCATTGATTTTTCTTTCAGTCTACGGTTTCGCTTTAACTGGAAACATTTTAGTCTTTTGTGCCAACGTCCAAAGAGTCTGAGCTCCAGGACCATGGATTAGTTTTAAAGCTTTCATTACACCCGAGAAACGCCGGGCTATTCTGCTCTAGTAATATACATGCAACGAGAAGTAGTGCGAAAATTTCATCTTCTATGTCACTAGCAAGGAGATATGGAGGCGTTTAGCTCCAGGCCAAGCTGAGGGGTCAGGCTGAAAAAGCAATTGCTTAGTTTGACTTCTGGGAACCTGGCTGAAATACTGACCACTGTCGTGTAATCAGCAGTCTATGAAGTGACATCACTAAGCGGCTGTTACGTGGCCCGCGTGATTTCCTCTCGACCAAAGGGAGATAATCACCTTTTGTATTCCTTCACATGTATTATTTTTTTTAGGCTTGAAGTAGGCATTGAATTTTTCCCAAACTGAATCATATACATTTATATCTTCTTGTTGTGTGAAAGAAAATGCCTTAAATATATTTTTGAAAATTTCCATGGAATATACCAATGTAATGACGTGAGTCTTGATACTTTCTTCCCATAGTTTCAATACTTCTTGAAAGCATTGAAATCTTTGAAACCATTTCTGCCAATTTCTCAAATTTATATAGTCAAACAGCCCTGGTGTCGTTAACATGAACGCTTTTCTTTTCTTTTTTTATTTTAAATAAAATGACACGATGTTTCACTAGGCTTATACTAAGCAAGAAGTATTTTGTATCCAATGATTAGTGATTTTATACAAATGTATGCAAATGAATTAATAAAGTTTTTTTTGTTTGAGAGGGGTACCGCACAGTTTGATAAAAGAAAAAAGAAAAAACTCCCGGAAAAAAAAAACAAAAAAACAACAACAAAAAAACACGTTCCAACAAATGTTTCCTGTAACATATAGGATACAAATCCTATATAACCCAACAATTAACTAAAACACAAAAAGTAAAATTGCACACCCGCAAAAATGGATCTGAATGACTGAAAACATTTTGGAAAAACCCAGACCAGGGCAAATTTCACAAGTCAGTGTGAAAATTAAGATTCTGGATTCTGATTAGATAGGAAAGAGCAATTTGATCTATGGCACTGTCAAATTTTCTTAACACCTAAGAAAATGGGTATGCGATTTCGAGCTGACCACATGACCTGATAAGTACTTAATCACGTCCTTTAACCGGCAAAACTCAGTCCGATATGGGAGCGGTAATCTGATAAGGACCTTGTCGCAATGTAAGAAAGAAAATTCAAGACGCTGACCCTGTCATGCCTCATCGACATACATTCGTTCTTCCTTCTTCCAATTTTCATTTCTTCGTCTTCACTCACACGCCGTCAAAGAAACAACAAGATACTTGAACTGACTCAATAAAACTAACGTCCAATAAGTAAAATTTCCTTTATTGCTTCACCTTCCTTTTTTCTATCTCTCGCGAGCCAGAAAAAAGGAAAGAACAAAATTTTTATTAGTAGCCTGATTAATCTTTTTACATACACGCATACTGCTACTATCAACTTTAAGGATTAATTTAACCCCTTACTACTATTTCTCTCGAACATTTGACTACGGACATTTTTCTCTTTGAACATTTTTTTCTTACAAATTTGTTATTCTGTTCAGTTAATAATATTCCACTTATTTTACAAACAAAACAATTTTGTTCTTCCAGCCATTCTTTCAACGATCAGATATCTTTAAAATATGGGGATTGTCGGCTATGTTTTTTAAGTGGTCTTGTACCCGGCATAACCGACGTTCTTACAAACATTTAATTTATAAGGGCACATTAAAAAGATAGACGTTACGAAACGAATTTAAGAACAAATGATAAAATTATTTTTAACACAAAATAATGAATGAATTACACAAAAGACTGAAAGCAAAACACTGCGCCTCCTAAGCTTAACTCTCACAACAGACCTCAAGTGGAATGACTATATAGAATCCATAGCTAAATCCACTACTAAGAAAGTTGGTTCTCTGTGTAGGGCCAGGAAGTTTTTTTTTCCACCTGAAACAATCCTGCACACATATAAATCTACCATCCGCCCGTGCATTGAATACTGCTGCTATATCTGGTCGGGTGCTCCTGCTATCCACCTGGGTGTCCTTGACAAAATCCAACAGGGAATCTGTAATGTGATAGATCCCGTCTTGGCAGCTCAGATACAGTAACTTTCTCACCGTGAATGTGGCTTCCCTGTGTCTCTTCTACAAATACTTTCACGGATTCTGCTCCGATGAACTTAGCTCACTGGTGCCCCATATATATAAATTTACTCGAGCCACAAGATTAGCAAATAGGTCCCACCCTTTTCCTGTGTGACCAATAAATTGTAAACGCAAATTCTACTCCAACAGCTTCTTTTCTCGCACTTCCCGCCTGCGGAATTCCCTTTCATTTACTTGTTTTCCCGACAGCTATGATATCCAAGAATTTAAATGTAATGTCAATAGTCATCTCCTATTTCACTAACCTGCATCGTCTCTCCCATGCTTCTTTTTCCGTCCACTCCACTCTCATCAGTATTCTCATCCTTCTCTTACCTATTTCCTGACACCCCCTATAATCTGTCACTCTTTCTCATAACTTTCCTTCTATATAACCCCCTAGAAAACAGTGGCAGTAAACTGCCTTGCTTGGGGCGGTATGATTATATATATAAAAATTCTATACATTTATATTCCAGAGAATGTAATAAATCTGAAAGACATGCATGTGTAGCTAATAAGTATTTCATTGACTGATTGATTCGTTTTCTACGGCTTATCAATAAACAAGAAATTATTATGTGTATAAAAAGTGGGGGATCAATTTTATATTACAAACAATATATAAATTGACCCCTCACTTTATGGCCACAGTCATCCTTCTCTTACCCACTTCCTGGCATCCCCTATAACCAGTCACTCTTTCTCATAACCTTCCTCTTCTGTAACCTCCTGCAAAACAGTGGCAGTAAAATGCCTTGCTTGGGGCAATATGATTATATATATAAAAAAAAATTAAGTGAACTGTGTACCAAATGATGACCAGTAACATGTATATAAAAATAATCAATGCAAATAAAATATTAATCTTTACAATAAAAATCATGATGTTGCATAAGGTCATTAAAAAAGAGAAAATACATATAAAATTCAGTGCACACCATTCGAAGACTTTTCCTTGATGTGGGAGCGACTTTGATGTTCCTTTTAATTCTCGTCTAATGGTTGTAATTTTTTTCTGTATTTTAATTTTTTCTGGCTCAGAGTGACCTGGGTACAACAGCAGATGTTCATCGACTCCTCAAATTAACTCATGGCCCCCTTTTATTACCTACAGGTAGGCTCTAAATTCACTTAACGGACTTTAAAGGGAAACCTTTTGATTGGTTCTGGATTAAAAACAAATACAGCTGTTTTCTCACAAATCGAAATGTACTAAAAATATTTTTGAAATTCAAAAATTAAGAAAGACTCCAACGCAGCGTCTGATTTTTCTCGGAAAAGCAGATGGTACACGCTCAAGCAGCTAAAATTAAATACTAGCCTAAAGGATAATCTGGCCCTAGTTAAACAAGCGTAGTGATCGAATGCCACGCTCAACCCTGAAAGAAAATGAAACATAAAGGCATCTGTAGGGGCCTTATTTATGTTTATCAAATTGGCCTTGTGCCAAACACAACCGAAACCGCCACAATTTAAAATATCAGAAGTTTGATTGAAGGTTGGAAGAATAAAATGTTTTGTTTGTAAAATAAGTGAAATTTTATTTACTGAACAGAATAACAAATTTGTAAGAAGTAAAATGTTCAAACAGAAAATTGCTGCAGTGGATATCGACTCGGAACGACAAATCGACGAGCCAAGTTCGAATTTCAGTTGAATTCCTTGCATTCACTTACGCGCAAATACCCTTGGGAAAGGTATTAATCCGTCACTTTCCTCCAGTTATGGGTTAAATAATAGGACAGATTGGGTTCTATAGCCTTGGTCGGCAGTCAGTCTACCGCAGAAAGCATGGCAACCTACTGCGCAATAATCTTCTGCTCAGTCAGTCATGTCTCTTTCGAGACATAATCGCCCAAAGCGTGTATTACGTATGGCACTTAACTGACTGACGTAGTTAAATTTTCCAGAGAAATACAAGAAAGGAGTTAAATGAATCCAGAGCTTATAATTGTAAGTAGCAGAATGTGTGTATGTAAAGATTAACAGTTTACTAATAAAGTCTGTTCTTTTCCTTTTTATGGCCGACGAGAAAGTGAAAAAGAAGGCGAAGCAAGAAAGGAAAATGCTACTTATCGAAGTTAATTTTTAGGCGTCAGTTGAAGATGACTTCTTGTTGTTTCTTTGACGGAATGTGAGTGAAGACGAAAAAAGGAAAATTGAAAGGAGAGGAAGAACGAATGTATGTCGACGTGTTTCGGTGTTTTTAAATTTCTCACTTACACTGTGACAAGGTCCTTATCAGATCCCTGCTTCGATCGGACTGTCTTTGGCCGGTCAAGTGACGTGGATAAGTAGTGAAATCTAGTCACGTGATTGGATCGAACAGCATACCCATTTTTTTAGGTGTTAAGAAAATTTGACCAGGGTCATAGTTCAATTTGCTATTTCCTATCCAATCAGAATCCAAAATCTTAATTTTTACACCGGCTTGTGAAATTTGCCTTGGTCTGTTTTTTTTTTTTAACAAAATATTTTCAGTCACTCTGATCTTATTTTGCGGATGTGCAAATCTACTTATTGTGTTTCAGTTAATTGTTGGATGATATAGGATTTGTATCCTATACATCCCATGGGTAAAAAAACCAAAAAAAAAAACCAAAAAAAAAACCAAAAGAGGACAGGATGAAACTTTTGTGCCCTTTTTTATATTATGACATAAAAATTTTATTTTTATTATTTTAAATATGTTACCTTTGTAATTGTCTTGATTGTTTATTTTATTTTATTTTTTTAAATGCGCATTCTTTTGAGAAAAGTGCATTTTAGGTCGGACGGTTTGTGTGAAGTTTGTTAAAAATGTATGTATTTTTTGGCTCACTGGTTAAAACCCACCAAAATTTAAAAAATCTATTTTCAGTTTATGGAAATTATTTTTTCGTATATATTGACCAATGAGATATGCAGGTTCATAATCAAATAACAACCTGAATGGTGAGGTAGGGTTGGGCTTAAATTTTCTGCATAAATTAGGCTCAGGTCAGTAGATAAGACATTCCGAAGGTAAAAAAGATAGAATATCTTTTCAAAACGAGCAGAAGACCTTCCAATAGCGAGGGCCTTTGACTGCAAGAGAAGAAGACAGGTCAACATTAAAGAAGGCACTGGCATCAAGAGTACATCAAGTAGGCTCTATTTTCCAGTCAACCACATAGAGTCGAGAGAAATTGTAATTTAAGTGAAAATTCTCCTTTGGTTGGATATGGACAGCTTAAAACGAAAAGAGTTCTGAGAAATTTTCTCTGAAACGAATTGCGTAAAAAAGGGATTTTAAAAAATTACTGTGTCCTACAGACGCCCGTGTGGCAATTTGTAGGTAGGTCTTTTACTAGTTTTTATCAAACGTGTTTTTTTTTTTTTAAATGACCTATTGTTTTCTCTCTTTTTTTCATCATTTTAAAAAATCCTTGTCTTCTCCCGAAATTAATTTTTCCCCAATTTTTCGCTGGTGACCCTTTAAATCGTTTTCCTGCCTTGATAGGTGCACAAAATGAAATTTTGTGCGTTTTGTTTGTATTTTTTTTCTAATTGTAAACAAACCGTAATAAATAAATGTTTCCTTTTAAAATTTTATGGCATGGTTGTCTTATTTTTATTTTTTATTTTTTGTAAAATTGCGCCTCATATCTTGCTATTTTTTATGTTAGGCACAATAGCTTGGATTTTAGAGAAATAAAATTTTGATAGACTTTGTCAACAAGCACCATCTATTTTCATTAGCAGACAAATGAATTAATCCCACAATATATCGAATTGTGTGTGTGTGTGTGTGTATGAGAGAGAGTAAGTGAGAAAAAAACGTAATTACAGTTAACAATTACTCAACCTAAATACCAGGAAAATATTTTAAAACAAGTTTAAAGCTGAAACATAAAAATTAGGTTTTCTTAAAATTTGTATTTTTGAAAATGAGGTCGCTTTCAAGTGTGAAAATTATTTCCAGATATTCAAAACTTTCAAAACCTTGTTGACTTATGAATAAAATATATAGATATTTAACAAAACCTAAATTTTTTTAAAGTCATTACAAGTACATAAATGATTGGAGTTTATTTTCATTTATAAGTTTACATTGTTTGTAAAATAAATTCTCTTTTAAATATAAAGCCTTATATGCCATTTTTGTGATAAAATGCTCTTTTAGTTTTGCCATTTAAAAAAAATGTGACTGATTTTAAAAAATATATATTCAATAATTTTTCCACGTTCTTTTAGGCTAACGGTCAATTTAAATTAATTAATTTAGTTGTTCTTATTTAGATTGAAATTTACTTAATTTTAAATATAAATAATAAAACACCGATTAAAAAGAAAATTGTTTCAAAGAAGAAAGTTATTGAGAAAAGAAAAAGTTGAAACTGTCTTCCCAGCCTTCAAGGGAAGTAATTACAATCAACCAATCATCGTCAAGCAGCCCAACAGTTTTCAACCAATCAAAAACGCGTACCAACTTTTTAAACATTAAAATAACCCAGCGAATTACGGTGTACGCCATTTTTTCACTCTCATTGTTGTCGAGAAGTTTTAAATATTGTTCCTAATGGCTTCCAGTCGCTTTAGCGTGTACAAGAATCTAAATCGGGTTGACCATAAAGTAAAACGTCGACTTCGTAGCTCGCAGGAATGGCAAAATAGACGTGATGAAGAGGTGAATAAACGTCGGCACCTGGAACTAATGACTCCATGCCGAGAACTTGATGTCGATCTCTCCATGGATTCATCTCTCTTGGATGCCTCAGCAATTACACCTCCGAAAACGGCATTTGTTGTTGAACACAAGAAAACAACTAACACAAAACTTTCCTCCCCTAAATTAAGACAAAACAGAAATCAAGGAAAAGTGGATAAATCAAAACAAAAGAATGCAAAATGTAAGTAGAGCATTTTTTTGTTTGTTTGTTTTTAACTTTTTAGCCAGGAAAATGGATTTTTTTTCGTCTTTTTAGCACGACTTTTTTTTTTTTTTGTAATTGATAAAATAACTTTAATCAAGTGTTTAACTTCAAGTATTTTGTAAAAGCAATGATTATTTCATCTAATAAGTATGCTTTTTTTATTAAGTAAAAATAAAAGCAAAAAAAGCACTTGTTTATTTTGAAAATGAAGTCTTCGGTTCTGTTCCACTTTTTTTTTCTTTAATTTTTCAGTGTGTTTCTTAACTCTGAAGACTTTTAGTTTTCTTTTTTATATTAAGTAGAATACTTTATCTTGCTATGTGAAGCTTAAAAATGTTTACTCCTGTATTATTTATTACAGAAAAAAAAAAGCAAAAAAAAAAAACACTTATTGAAACTTATCGAAAACCGTTTAACTGTCATACGTCTTAACTTTTTTTTTTTAAGTCACTTACCGACTATTAGTGGAATTACCGATTCGGAAACATTCCTAATTTTGTTACTCCTTCTTAATTTCCACATCTCCAACTGAAAATTTTATTAAAATCTAACTACTGATTTAACTCGCTTTTCGTTCAAGCGCCAACCCAAACAAAACTATTTTTTGAAAATCTTAAGGTTTTTTTTTTTTTTGTCAAATATCATCTCTGCCTCTTTTTAAGCAGGATTTTATTTTTGAGAAAAAAGTATTTAATTTCCTTTTGTCAGTAACTAAGTAGTTTTGTGAAAATCGAACTTTTTAAAAAAATTTTATTTAAAATAGTTTATTTTTATTTATTTACTTATTTTTTTTTAATTGGTTAGTACCAAATTAACTTTGGTTCTTTAATGTTTCAAACATCACACGCAAATCTCTCGAGTCTAGTAGTATTGTATCGAAATGCAATATAACTAAAAGTGAATTTTCCTGAAGAATGCAATGAAATGCTGTTTAGCGACTAATTAATATCGAATTAATTCCTATGTCTGTGTATTTGTCATGTTACTTTTTAGACACTTAGCTTATCTCGCATCTGGAAGACGTCACATATCAAAAAAGAAAAAATTCTTGCAACTGAAGGGCGGAGCATACAACGGCCGTAACGATGAGGACAATAGTCCGAAAAAAAAAAATTATTTTAGTCTCTACACATGAGTATGTAAATCAGATTAATAATTCAACATTAAATTTGCTAATTTTCTAAATGTGTCACAGATGCAATTTTATTATTGCAAGATTTTTAAAACCGAGAATTAACTTTTTTGTTTACAGTTTTATTATCGCTCAAAAATAGAAAAGTTGAAGTGTTTTTCTGATCCTTTCTTCTTCCTGAAAGGAGAAGAAACCGTAACACGCATGATCTTTTTATACACACAGAAATTGGCCCTAAAAAAATTAAATTATTTTTAAAAGTACGATGACTCAATGATTTGTATTAAACTTCTCAATTTTTCATTAATAGTCATTCTTAATCTTCACTTAATGATAAAGAAACATAACGTCTACAAAGTTTTTGAAATATTTTAAAAATTATATAATTATAATGAAAAAAAAAAATGAACAATTAAAAATTTCATTATTAATATTAATCGAACGAATTTTTTTAAGCCTGGCCTTACTATCAAATTAAAATGTAATGAAAAAAAAAAAGCTTATCTAAAATAGTTGAATAATGAGTCATCATAATATTTATTTACCTACAAAATTTCTTAAAATTCATTTATGTGGAGCGGGGTGATTGTGAAAGTCAGATTTTAATAAAACTTTCAGGACTTTCTCAAAAATGAAATTGGCGGACCTGAAGCAGACTACCACAACGTTTGATTTCGTTGTTTTCACTTTTTTTCAGCGCAGTCCTATCGATTGTTAAACTTTCCGATTATCAAAAAAAAAATTACAATATTTAAACAAATTGGGGGGGGGGGTCATTTTCTCATACAACGTTGTTATAAATCGATCCTCTAATAAGGTTCCCCCCCTCCCCAAGAGATAGTTTAAATTGAAATTTTTGCAATTTTTTTTTCTTTTTTTTTTTTTTTTTTTTTTTTTTTTTTTTGTCATTCGTAAAGTTTAAGGTAAGATATGACAATATCACAATAATAGAATAGCTGCAATAGCACTTATTTTTCAAATGTTGTGGGGAGTGGCGTTCTTTAGTTCATATGCCAGCTGAAATATATAGAACTAAAATAAATCCATCTGAATTGTCCCAATACAGTATGATTAATTTCTGTGCAATTGGGCAATATCTTAATCCTTAACGTGATAGCTATTTTCTCATTTGTGGCTATGTCTCTCACTAAATTGCATCATTTTTAATTACTTTTGTGGTGATACCGACGGAGCAAAAGCGAGCTGACCGGATGTTTGCTCAATAGCAACCAGAAAGCGAATGAGTAAAAAAAACATTTCTGCGTAGATGTTCCGGTTCAAAAATAAAAACTAATCAAATTTCCATTTCCGTGAAATTCAAAACGAGATTCTGATCCAAAAAGCAGGTATAAAAAGCCGAGACAAAAAGCATCATTAGACAGACAGGACTCACAGGCTAGAGTAACCAGTGCCTCCCCTTAAGTTGAGCGGCTACTATGCTGACCTCTTTCCTTCTCCCTGTCTTAAAAGCACTTATTGACCTTAGAAGGGGCCACTTCAAAATGAACATTCATCACATTCCTAAGCCTTTTATCTTTTTCAGCTCATCCTTATTTTCCATGAACATTCTAACCTCTGGACCTTCAAGTATTGCTTTAATTGGAAAATTATATATATATATATGTTATTTTATCCTCAAATTGTCTGTCTTGATTTTATAATCATTTTATGACTTATAGTGTGCTATCTTCCACAAGGCCAATTACCCTTCACTAGACGAAATCCTACTACAACTACAAACTATAGTTTCAATAGCATGAATGTGACTTATGAATTTGAGCTCAGACAGAGCCTTACTTGCTGTCAATGATTTTGATGATTAGTCTCTCACCTATACTTGTTTTTTTTTTTTTTTTTTTTTTTTTTTTTTTTTAAGGAAAATCTTCCCTCACTTACAGATGTAAGAGAAAACTTAACTTTTTTGCATTGTGACAGATAGCAGCTGTGTGGTAATGTGACAAAATGTCATCTGGTATGAAAGTGCATACCATGAATGCCATTAAATTCTATGCAGAAAAAATGCATTCACTGATATTCGTGTATTCTTGACTTCTGTTCATGGCGATCAAATGGTGGTTGTGAGCATTGTCATGTGTTATATAATGTATTTTAGAAATTTGTGTGAATATCTATTTTCAAGGTGTCACTGTACATTGGTTTTTTTTCACCTTTGTGAAATAAATATCTTTACTTCTGCAATTGATTTTGCTGAGGAACTGTTTATGCTTCCATACGTTCTTAACAATGTTTAAAAGATTGTTCCAGATTTGTCTGATGAATGTTCACTAAAAAAGTACAAAGACCACTAAATGAGTCATTCAGACGCTGGTGAACCATAAGGCAGAAATTTTTAGGACTTTTTTTTTTTTTTTTCAAATCGTTTCACTCCAAGCAAGGCATTTCACTGCCACTATTGCGCTTGGGGCTACATAGGGGAAGGTAAATAGAAAGAGTGGTTAGATATAGGTAGTTGGGAGGATGGGAAGAGTGTTTGAAAGAATGGAAGCGAGTTATTGTATTAGGTGTCTATTGACCTTACATTTTAAACTCCTGGAGATTGTAGCCGTCGGGAAGTACGAGAAAAGAAACTGTTGGAGTAGAAGTTGCGGTTGCATTTTATCGGTTTCACTGTAAAAGGGTGGGATCTAGTTGCTAATCTAGTATCTCGTGCAAATTCGAACCTAGGGGGCACCAGTGATCTAAGTTCACACAGAGCAGAAGCCATGGAAGTATTTATAGAAGAGACACAGGGAAGCCACGTTGCGCCGGTGAGAGTGACTGCAGGCGGTCTGCCAAGTCAGTATCGATCACGTTACAGACCCTCCGCTGTACCTTGTCGAGAAGCCCAAGGAGAATAGCAGGGGCACTGGACCAGATATGGCAACAGTATCCAATGCACGGGCGGCTGGTAGATTTATAAATGTGCAGGATAGATTCAGACGAAAAAAACCTCCGTCCGCTGAAAGAGTGAGACCAAGGAGGTGCAGTGTTTTACTCTCTGGGAGGCAAGCCTGGTCCATGCTAATGGGAGGTAGGCGCGGTTGTCTATGATGGTTAATTGATAGTAGCTTCTTTTTTAGAAGCATTAAAATTTACAAACCATTTCTTACTCCAGTCCACTACTGATTGGAGGTCCTTTCCAAGCTCGGCTGCAAGGTTGCCTTTGTCGCCCACACCAGATTTTTGATAGAGGCGAGTGTGGTGTCATCGGCGTACATACCTACCTTATAAACCAATGTTATTTTCACTATGTGCCAGAGTCAAGACAACAGTGGCTACATGTTCTTTTTCCATCAAGAAAAAAAAATCAAAATGCTGGTACTGTTTCTTCAGATGAAAAAAAGGAAATTATTCTTCTGGATTACTTGGAAAAAGGACAAACCATTAATTTTAAGTTATATTGCAATACTATCCTGAAGATCCAAATTTACTGAAAGAAAATTGTTTGCAATAATATTCTAGGATCATGCTAATTTGAAGGAAAAGGATCTTGTAAATTTTAGAATGTTCTCTCATACCATCTATCTGAATTTTATGTTTTATTTTGGTGCTGTGGGGACATTTTACTGATATCACTACTGGGGTGGAGAAAGGTCACCTTTGCTAGTGCAAATACTTACAAGCATGCCATGCAATCTCTTGTGCATTGTTGTCAAAAATACATTGTCAGTTGTGTCTTAAAAAAAAAAAAATTAAATAACTTTCTCTGTTCCAGTGTTCTCAATATAAATATTATAGATCTTAATATAATTATATAGTTATGAATTATTCATTACACTTAATTCATAACTAATACATATAAAAAGCCTTATTTAGTTCTGAAACTTTAAAAATTCTGGTAATGTCACTCTTGACAAGAACAGTTTCTAAAAGACTGATACAACAGTTCTCAATTCCAGAATATAACTTTTTATCATGAATTTGAACATTCATGATAAAAATTAATGTTCAACTTTTTTTTCTACATGTTCATTTTCTCTCAAATAAAGTTATAGAACAAAAACTGTTAAATTAGTATTTGACTATATTTCAGAAATGTAGTCCAATGCTAATTTAAGTTTTTGTTTATCATTAACTTTTCATTGTGCAGTTTTGTCGCCAATTGATTGTTGGTATTGATTTCATTATCCTAATATGTGGTGCAGTGGATATCAGCTTGGAACAAGAAATCGGGGAGCCAAGTTTGAATTCCAGTTGAATTCCTTGCATTCACTTGCGTACACCCTTGGGGAAAAGTATTAAACCATCTATTCTCTCCAGTTATGGGTTAAATAATGGGACAGATTGGGTTCTATAGGCTTGATTGGCAACCAGTCTACTGCAGAAAGCGATTGCAACCTACTGTGGGATAATCTTCTGCCTAGTCAGTCATGTCTTGAAAGACATGATTGCCCAAAGTGTGTATCACATATGGTACTTGACTGAGACTTTGAGTAGGCCATGTCATAATATTGTGACTTTCAACTTCAAAGAATTCTTTCAACATCATTGCAGATGACCTTGTTCAATAAAGTTCTTGCACATTGCAGTATTTACTTTTCTGTGCATCTGAATTGGTGAACATCAATGCTGAAAGGTCCTGGGTATGACCGTAAATTGCATCCAGCAGCAAGGCCTCTGATTGTGAGGAGCATGGAACCACCTCTTAATTGCTGTTCCCAGTTCCACCCTGACCTGGGGTGGTAGCACCTGTTAGGGTCCCAGCTATTGGCAAATAGTTAACCCCCTAAACTTTAGTCAAAACACTATAAAAGTATAAAAATAGACTTTTATAGAAAAATATACATAATACATTTTTGAAGGAAAAAAATTCTCAGAACATTTTTGAATACAAAACCAGAAGACCTCTTCAGTTTTCTAAAATAAAATAAACAAAATTCTCATTAAAATCCGATTAAGTCAACCTTTAAATAACCCACTGAGGTGTTGATATGCCATTAAACAAAACTCGATGCTGAACATCCTTTCTATGCCTCCATAACATTTACTAACTTCTTGCTTTGTTCTTATAACCAATTAGCTACTTAAATTCAATCAATACTTTAATGCATTCATATACTTTGTTTCTGAAAAAGTATGTTATGACATGAATATTTAGGCAAACTTGGATATTTATTTGTAGTCATTTTGGGTTTACATTTTAGGTGACAATTCTTTTGTTTTTAATTTTATTGTTAAGAGCTGAATGCAAACTAACTCCCGATTATCATCCGTGCATTGTAAGTTTAATTTTCTTACCCTGCTGTATTTTTGAGATTTCATATTGAAAACATTTGTGAATCAGTCGTAAAACTGAATTAGCCCACCTTTCCATAAAACATTGAAATTCAATGAGAACCTTTCATGATACTCGTGTTTGTCAACACGAGTAACTGTATGAACTGTATCCAAATTTGATGGTGGTAATAAGTCTTTATCTAGTAAGATAAGCATATAAAAGAGACTTAAACTTCACCCACATACACACTGACATTTTTTCTGATTCTTAAAAATGAATGTTTTATTCTAATTTGTTTTGTCTTTTTTTTTTTTTTTTTTTTTTTTTTTCCTCTCATCTTGTAATTCTGATGAGATGGTGCTATTTCTTGTTTGTAACCAATGAAACAAGGTTTCTACTCTAAAAGCTTGAAACAAATGAGGCAAAATGTTTTGTATTTCAGCTACTGAAGCCAGTTTTGAAAGATTGAAAATGTTACAAAAATGGAAACAGGAAAGAGATTTACGGAAGAAACAAGAAGCTTTGGAGAGAGCCAAACATAAACCATTTGTAGTTTCTGTCGGCTGTCATATTGCTACACAAAAGACTAATTTTGAGCGCATATGGGAACAAGAGCAACAGAAGGTAAAATGCTCTTTCTTTCTGTGAATGCATATGAGTGAGTAAACATTCAGAAAATCTTTAAATCTAATTTCTACATTCTAGTTGCTTGGTGAAGCTCCTTTCCACTTTCCAAAAGTCATTACTTTGGATTCTGCCGGTATCAATTGTTTTTGAGGGTGAGGAGGAACGAAGAATTATCATTTAAAGTATTTGCTTGAATACATGAATGTTAACTTGAAAATGAAGTGGGTAGAGGGATTGAAAATAATACTTGCTTTAATCTTATTTGTTTGGGTGGCAAGTTTATCTGCCTTTTAGTTTTACCTGGGTTTGATCATTGGTACTTTTTGTAAAGTAGACATTTTCAGCCATCAAGAATGTTGCTTAAAAGAAACTTAGTTCACTCTTTGAAAAATTGACATTTTTTAATCCAAGATCAAATACACCTGCAGAAACCCTTTTCATTAGATTTACATTTATTTTTGACAGTATAATTATTTTAATTGTAGTTAGTAAATTTTGAATATCTGAAAGTATTTTGCGCAATATAAAAAAAAAGTAGTAAAAGTCTATGTAGGCTCGTGTTGAAAATAAACAAGAAAAACTGTTGACTGATTTGATATGAATATAAAAACTATTAAAAAAAAAACAAAAAAAACTTTACTTTATTTGCAAGTAATTTAATTTGGCGGATAGTTTTCTTAGACACTTGTGCCACTGTCAGGGATCGTCCACTGCTTACAACATCTAGCAAAATTCATAAGTGAATTTTGCTAGATGTTGTAAGCAGTGGACAGTCAGAGATGTATGAACAAAAAATGGTCAGTATAAGCAGTAACCCCAAACACAGATGGAATGGTGCAAGAAGGTATTGACACTCGGCCTCAATCTGCCTGCACTATATGAAATGATTATTGCAGAAGAATATAAAACATCTGTTCCATATAACGTCAGGATGGCCTTCAACAGTCATTCAACACTTTGCTGACACCTCTTCAGAGTAAAACCTCCCATAGCAAATCTGACTAAAGACTGCATGTACGACATCCCATGCAGCTGCAGGAAGAAATATAAAGGAGAAACAGTTCGCTTCCATTAGATAGTTACAAGAACACCTCAAGGCTGTAACATGAGGGGAAATGGAAAAATCAGGTGTAACTGACCACACATGAATCGAATAAAAGGAGATTACCATCCCCTGTAGGATGTGGCTGTTTTGAAGCCACGTATCTGACCCCCAATAGGTGTCTATTTACCTCTGCTCGTAATGTGTGATGAACAGCAAATCCTCCATCCCTCCCTTAATCAATAAATTTGAGGTCCTCACAGCATCTGTAGACAAGACCGAATGTTTTGCTCATAGATTCTCATCCAACTCCATATTTGACTCGTCTGGGGTATCCGCATAGAACTGAGGCTCAACTGAGAGATGTTCACATAACCCCCTCTTTGGTATTTAAGATAATTTCAAAACCTGAAGAAATGTGTTCCCTGAACTCTTCACTGTTCTTTCTAAACTCTACAATTACTGCCTCTCTGCTACCTGTTTTCCTGCCTGCTGGAAGTGCTCTTCTGTGGTTCCTGTATTGAAGAACTCGGAAACCCTCAGACCCATCCAATTATTGCCCTATCAGCCAGTGGTGGTACCATTTTGCTTGGGGGTGAAACAATTAAAGCAAAAAAAAAAAAAAACACCACTGGAAAACATGGAAACTTTGTGTTGTGGTGCATTGGATATCGGCTCGGAACAAGAAATTGGGGAGCAGAGTTCGAATTCTAGCTTAATTCCTTGCATTCACTTACGTGCAAATACCCTTGGGAAAGGTATTAATCTGTCTATTCCTTCCAGTTATGGGTTAAATAACAGGACAGATTGGGTTCTATAGCCTTGGTAGGCAACCAGTCTACCGCAGAAAGCAATGGTAACCTACTGTGGGATAATCTTCTGCCCAGTCAGTCATGTCTTTTGAGACATGATTGCCCAAGCGTGTATCACGTATGGCACTTAACTGACTGAAGGCATCAGTGCAGATACTGAGTCACAAAAATCTAAACTGTCTAAGCATTGAAATTAATACAATATTGAAACCAGCAATACAGTGTGCTAGAGAAAACCAATTACAAATACCAAGATTGTAATATGAGTGCTGTTAAAAAATCGTTACTGAGATATTAGGTTTGTATATCCCCAAAATTCATACACTGATGTCCTGAAGGACACATGGCTCCAAGGATAAAAACCTTGGCTGTATTCAGTGAGTTCAATACCTGACAACAGTAGTGGCAAACAAAAACTTAGTTGAGTTAAATGAAGATAACTAAAATATTCAGAAGTGGCATGAGTTATGGAACAAGAACGATCTACCCAAGTGATTAAAACAAAGGGTTATATTAAAAATTCCAGTCACTTGAAGTGTACAATAGCCAAAACATCATGAATATGACCATAAAGATGAGGAAAACAGTCTATACAATGTAAATATCTCATCTCGGAATATAGACAAATCATTTTATTATCGAATTTATTATTAGGCAGTTAAACTGCAAAGTTGTGAAAAGTAAAGTGTAATCTTGAGTACTTAATTTCAGATCACAGTAACTGCAACTCTTAATATGGATCGTAAATATTGCAGTTTTGCTAACTTAATAAAAATACATTGTTATAGGAATGCAATTTTCTTTACAAGAATTCCTTCAGTTGTATAGTTTAAGCCATGAAAAAAAAATACAGCAAAGATGAAACTATCAATCCAATGTAACTGATAATTCTATTTTCTTTTTAAAGATTATTCATTTGTATAGCAGAAGTTAATGATGGAAACTAATTTAATCTAGGTTGTTCCAAGTAAATTTGCTAGCAAGAAAATAAACTAGAACAATAAAATTAATTAGGATCATTAAGAAAAGGTCAATAAAATTCTAAGATATTCATTGCGTGCCTACGTGTACACACAAACACCTGTTTCCTTAATGATAAATAAAACATTTGGACTGTTTTCATGCACTTCATGTCCAGAAAACAAGTCCTTTGTATGAGCAAAAGAAAAAAAAAAATGAAAGCTTAATTGCAGTACCTTTTATAAAATGTTTAGTTTAATTGCTTCTAGTACATGTTATTTTCTACTTATTAAATTTATATATTTGTAGGTCAGATTTTAATTTTATCTATTTTTAGTAGGGGTGGTATAATTTTTTAGTTTATAAGTTGCATTGTATATAATATTTTCTTAGTGACATTTACTTATCAATTTTTTAGTGCACTAAAATATTTCTTCATTTTGAGAAGTTCTGATCCTTTTAGTCATTTGTGTTGGTTTGAGAAATCAATTCAAGCTGTGTCTTTTTTTTTTTAATATATATATATATATATATATATATATATATATAGGTTGGCACTGTTTTCCTTATATAAATTGTGTGTGTGTAATTTTGTTTCTAAGTTCCCATACGTTTAGAGTGTTAAATCGTTCATGTATTTACAGTTGTGAAAAGATGTTTTGTGTGTGTGCATACTTTGTATTCAGGATCCTACAGTTACACCTATGTAACTGGCTTGGTATATTATGTTTTTGCAACTAATTGCTGTTTAACATGCTTTACTCTGCTGTTAAAGGTTGGTTTGATTAGTATAGGTGATTTGCTTATGTTGGCTTTTTTTTTTTTTTTTTTAACTTGGTGAAAACTCACTATTCTTTTGGTGTTATATAATTTTGGGGGGCTTCATTAAAACTATTTCATTAGAGTTGTGAGATAACCTATTGTCAGATCTGCCTGTGGGAAATGTATGTACGTAAAGGGGATTTGTCATTAGATTTTCTGTATGGCTGATTGTTTTTTTTTTTTTTTTTTCCTTGTCAGAAAACTTCAAAAAAACAAAATGTAGTGCCTGAGGCTCCTCCTGCCAGAACCAGGGCAGGAAGAACCACTGCTAGATCTGCTGCATCTAGCCAGAGAGTTGAACGTCAAACTACTACTGCAGTTAAACCAGCTACTGCCCGTGTAACTCGGGCACAAACAAAAAAGGCTGTCCCTGCTTCAAGAACAGCATCTGCTACTAGACCTATTAAAACAGTGTCTGTACCTAAACCCGTTGCACCAAAGGTAACTTCCGCGAGAGCAGCAGCTTCGGTCAGTTCTCAACCTTCTGCATCTAATACAGTCCCATCGAAGATAATAGAAACACAATCTGTTAGACGATCTACTCGGATTTCTGCCAAATCCATTGCTAAAACTGATCTTCCTTCGAAAGTAAAGACAAAAAATCTGATACCAAAAAAAGATTTTGAACAAACTGGTAAGTTGCTCTCCACTTTCAATTCTTTATAATTTTATGAATCTTTCTCTATTGATCTTATTTACAAATAGGATATGCTCTTGGAGTTTGTCCCAAATACTAAATGTATATACAATGTGCTTTTATTTCTGATGCTGGTCTGCTTGCAGGTGTTGATGTTTAAATAAAATTAAATCTGTGAAAGATTTGTTTGCACACGAGTCACTTTGCAACTTGTTCAGTCGTTTAGAAAGTTTTATTATAAATATCTGCACATTTCTTCCTAGGTGTCTTTATTCATCAATAACAGCTGATTGATTGATTTCTAACATGTTATGTCTTATTCAGCCCTTTTCTGATTTTTAAGATCTGCTCAGAAGAGAGGTTAAAAACCCGGAAAAAAAAAACCCGAAAAAATCATGGTACCAGATATTTAAACAAAGGATCTCTTAAAATTTATTTTCTTTTGATAAGCTCTTAGCTTTTATAACACACACAGCCACTAAAGTTGTGTGTGTTTTAATATGGGGATATATGTAGATATGTGCATTGGTGGTGCAATGGATATCCCGTTGTGATGAGAAAACAGGGAGCCAAGTTTGAATTCCAGTTGAATTCATTGCATTCACTTATGTGTAAATGCCCTGGGTGGGGGGGAGTATTAATCCAATTCTTCTCTTTCCAGCTATGGGTTGAATAGCAGAACAGATTGGTTGCCAACTAAGGCTATAGAACCCAGTCTACCACAGATTTTCCTGTAGTAGGTTGTCATGTCTTGAAAGAGACCTGATTGCCCAATCATGTATCACATATGGCACTTAACTGATGTGGATATGTAACTGTTGGGAATAGGGTTTTTCTATGACCTCTTCAAAGGTCAAAGTATCACTACTCCCTATATCGGATCAATTTTACCGAGAGCATAGGCGTCTAAGGGTGCTGAATCTATTTATCTGTCTTATGGTTCTCTTTGGAAATACAGAAATTCAGCTCTTGGTGAGGAATTACAAAGTTTAATAATTCCTTCTTGTAAAAAAAAATATTGTTTACAAAGGAAGCTTTATCTGTGTTGAAAAAGTGCTAAGATTTCACTGGATCAAGGGATTGGACCTTCATAATGAAAAGGCCATATGAGTAAAGGCTTACTGAAAGGTATGGAAATACATGGTTGCTACTGTAGAAAAGTCCTAACTCTCTTGTCACAACATAAATCATTTAAGTTTCACATTGAAGCACTATTTGTTTCTAATCAGCAAAATGTGATAAAATTGGTGCCTTGAATTCTAGTTGAAGAAGAAACTGTACTTAATATTGTCAACAGCAGGTATTACAGTTAGTCAGTTTATGTTGTCAAGAGACCAGCATTTAAGGTGAATTATTTTGATTGTGAGGGGAATGGTTGGTCTATAACCATCTCATTAATGAAGGTGTTCCTGATAGACTAGTAGCTGTTAATTTCTGCCATTATGGATTCAACATTACAATCCTTACTTAAATGGATAAAGAGGCTGCTTAGTAAAGTGATCCCAAATTGTGTGTATATAAAATCCTGCTTGCCTTTATCAGTAAAACTACTACCACCCCCCAAAAAAAACAAAAAACTCATCTCTCTTGGTAACTCACTCACACATGGCCTCTCTCTCATATGTTAAGTGTCATGTGATACATGCTTTGGGCGATCATGACTGACTGGGAAGAAGATTATCCCACAGTAGGTTGCTATTGTTTTCTGCAGTAGACTGGCTTTCCACCAAGGCTATATAGAACCCAATCTGTCCTATAATTTAACCCATAACTGGAGGGAAGAGATAGATTAATACCTTTCTCGAGGGTATTTGAGCGTAGGTGAATGCAAGGAGTTAAATTTGAACTTTGCTCCCTGATTTGTCCTTCCAAGTTGATATCCACTGCACCACAATGAACATAGGTTTCTTAAATGTCAGTCAAGGTATCTTTTATTTGATCTTTTTCTTTTCTGAGCATAAGTTATTTAAAAATTGTCCAAATGTCACCCCCCACAATCCTTTTGGCTATACTTTTAGCCATTATCAAGCATGAATTTTATTTTACATGTAACTGTATATGTGTAGTTGTTTTTTTATATTCCAAGCACATTGTTTTGTATGGAAATCAATATGCATATTGATATACACACAAGTATACTTTTTTACGTTAATAAAACTGCTTGTTGTAATATATTGAGGCAATGAAGTATACATTAATAAATATTATCTTATGTCTAAAGCATGACTCGGAGTTTCATGCAGGTGCATATTATGAACTAATTTTTATTTTTGGTTCTTGTGTTTATTTTCATCATAAAATATAAATGTAGGGTGTCTTTTATGTAAAATTTAATTTGGTTTATACTGAAACTTAAACATGAAATTGTAAAATGAAATCATAAGTTAATATTAAAGGGAAAATTTGTTAGGGGGCAGATTTTATGTGTGCAGTCTGAGAGAGCACTTGTGGTTTATTTGGGTAATGAAGAACATTAATGAAAAGTTTGAAAAATGGGTAAAAAAACCAAAAAACCCTGGATCTATGCTAATCAGTCATGTATTTGAGCAGACATAATTTGTCTGCATGTCATTAATTCACTTTTTAGTAAATTAGGATAACAAATTTTCTAAAATGCATAAGTTACATCTATTTTCTATTATAAGATTTGTTTGATAACTGGGGCACTTATTTCTTTTAATTGCCAACAATATTCGGAGAGGGGCAGTGCTATTCTTGTATTAATTTATGATTGTAAAATCTGTATGTACATTGATTATTCAGTGGAACCAGAATAAAATTAAACATTGCCATGAGAATTGATGCTAACTTTGTAAATTATACATTTGATCATAAATCAAGTGGGGAAAATCGATTTTAATTTTTAATTTTTTTTTTTTTTTTTTTTTTTTAACACTTTAGTGGAGGTATCTAGATTGTCTCTATAGACCAATGTTTTTAGTGCACGAAACTCTGTGTGTGTTTGAATTGTTCAATATCAGAGATGGTGTATGCTAATATTAAAGTAGACATTGAGGACAACACTCGGTGACAACTGTTATATGCTTCAGCACAAAGCTATAATCTATATGTATATACTTCTACTTTTTGGTTAAAGCAAATTGTGCTGAAAAGAACTTAAGTGTCAGCTTTAAGGCTTTATTTTCCTTAAAAGAAAAATCTGAGTGAAATTCTATTCCAATCTCAGATGTGTAGAGCTGTTCCGATTTTTGAATCGGATCAAAACAAATGATAGTTGATGTATACATATCAAATAGGAAGTTTTGTTTCTGCTTGCATTTTTTTTTTTTTTTTTTTTTTTTTTCCTTGTAGAATTCTGAATAAGATCAGGTTCAGATTTAAATTTGTACTTGCAGCTAGAAATCCTGATAAAGACTTCAGATATCAAAATAATGGTTGGAATTTGAAGTATTGTTTGACAATATGGGAAAGCTAAATTCCAGAGTGCTTTTCTGATATGTATTCATGTACCTCGAGGCACACATAATTTGTTAATCTGTTAACTGGAAATAAGTTTATTTTATCAGGTATTTCAGGAAGTAATGAAGATATCATACTATGTGCCAAAATTATTTCATATTGCCAGTCTTTGGCAAACATCACTGATTTTTATGTGTACCCCCCCTTCATTTCTCTAGTAACCTTTTTACCTTTTAATATTTTTTATTTTTATTTTCTATAATTATTATTGTCCAAGAAAATGTAAACTTTTTCTCATTTAAGTATTTCACTTCTAAAGTATTGTGTACCTTTCTATTTTCTCTTAGAAGCTGAACAATTTGAAGAGGATTCTTTTCCTGAATCAAAGAATGAAAGTCAATATAATTTTTCAAAGTATGTTTCTTTTGCCCCAGATAATTTTATCTTTACTGGTTGTATTGGGTTGAAATCCTTTCAGTCTTCACCTTTAAACCAAACCTTACTCAGTCCAACCAGTGCAGACAACTTTTTCTCTGACAAATTTCAAAGGTAAATCTTTCACTTTTCACCCACCCCCATATCAAGCAGAAACATTTTTGCTCTTGCAAATCATTAGATAAAATGTTGACTGTTCATGCACTTGTCTGATTTTTTACTTCCCTGACTTGAATGTGGTGCGCCAGTAACTAAGGCGAGTTAAGGTGATTGGATAAGACATGTGGCAAATTGAATTTTATTTTTTACTTTTAAAGACTTCTGTTGGTATTAATTCATCTGTATTATAAGTGTAACCGGATAAATTTAAGTTTCTCATCAGGTTTCTTGTAAGAAAGTTACTTCAAACAAGTTGTGGATCCTGGGCGTAACGGTAAACTGCATCCGGCAGCAAGGCCTCTGATTGGGAGGTTGTGAGGAGCATAGAACCACCTTTTAATTGTTCTCAGCTCCACCTTGACCTGGAGTGGTAGCACCTGTTAAGGTCCCAACTATGGGCACATAGTTGACCTCCAAACTGGGGTCAAAACTATGAATTAAAAAAATAATTTTATAGACATATATACATAAAAAATTTTCATCAAAATGTGACTAAATCAACCTTCTCACTATAACCGAACATTAAAACTCTGCCTTTTTGGCATTAAATAACCCACAGAGGTTGATATGCTGCTAAACAAAACTCAAACAAGTTGCATTTTTTAATTTTTTTTTTTTTTTTTTTTTTTTTTTTTTTTTTTTTTGACACCTTGAAATATTTAATCCCGTATTTCTGCATGGAGCAATTTTAACAAGCCAAAGTGTGTTTGTGTGTGATAAATGCTGACTTTTTTTTTTTTTTTTTTTTTAAGCTATTCTTATCAAGATTTTTGTAAACTATTTGATGCAAATTGAAGCCAGATATCCCTTTTCTTGACTATTGTTGACCACAACATAGTTGTCTATGCAGCACCCCCCCCCCCCGCCTGGGGTGAGTAAATACATAGAAAGACTGGTTTAAAAGACCTTGACACGTAGTCCTGAAAACTTATTTTTTGTTTTCCTTTTCCTTCAAAATATTTGCTGTAAAGTTTTTTTTTTTTTTTTTTTTTTTTTTCCCCCAAAACTTATTTGAAATTTAATTCCCCTTTTCCTGCAAATGATTTTTGTTCTCATTTCTGTACAATTAAAGTGTTTTTTAGTGTTTTGGTTTTCGGTCAAGAAAACCAGACCCTTGTACACAGTAATATACCACTTGCTATTTATTCTTAAATTACCTTCCCCTCTTCAGGAAGGACTCCAATGTCCATATGCATAGGCTTGGTGTTTGTCAGCAAACACCTCCCTCTAGCTAGGGTGACATCTCTTGAATCCTTGGATCATTCTTTCATGTGCTTCTGTCTCTCACTTCTAAGCTCGGTTAGCTATCTCTTCTTTCTCTATCGCTCCCCTCTCCTCCGACTGTTTGGTACTTGACAGCATCTCTGACAATATTGGCAAGGCCATTTCTTCCCATCCATCTGCCCATATATTTGTGTTTGGTGACTTTAACGCCCACCACACCAAGTGCCTGGAGAACTCTGTCATTGACCTTGCTGGTGTCCACACCATGACTTTTCCAATAACTCAATCCCTTACACAAGTGTTGGACTTCCCCATGTGTTTCTGCAATAACTTTAATGGAAGGAACTCACTACTAGACCCCTGCTTCATTTCCATCCCAGACTCTTGTACTACCAGACAGCTCTACCCTCTCAGAAACTCTGACCACATTGTAGTTTCCGTCAACGTTACATTCCGCTCCCACCCTACCCAAGAAACCCAGATGAGTAGAATATCCTACTGCTACCAAAGTGCAGAGTAGGATTCGTTTCAAGACTTCCTCTGTGACGTCCCTTGTTTTTAGTCTTCCCGTCGAAGACTGTACATCCGAGGTCTCCTCTTGGGTTAAGGCTGGCATCAATGCTTTCATCCCTGCCAGGAAATTTCAGCTTAAATCTCGTGCATCTCCCTGGTTCTAGCCCGCTTGCTCGGCTGCCATTGCTCACCGGAATCATTTCTTCTGGCTCTTTTGTAGCTACGCATCAGACCAAAATGGGCGCCTTTTCGCCTCAGCTTGTAATAAGTGTAAAAAGATACTTAACGAAGCTAAGATGTTGTTTGCTGCCAGAATGAAGCAGCACATAGCATCCTCAAAGTTTGGTGCCAAAGACTACTGGCAACTCTGTAAAAGCGTGTTTAACAAGAGCAAGTCTTCAATACACCCAGTAATGAATAAATTTGAGGTCCTCAGCGGACAAGGCTGAATGCTTTGTTTGCAGATTCTCGACCAATTTGAGACTGGATTCGTCTGGAGTTCCTACACCTGACTTCCCACCTTGAACTGAGGCTCAACTGAATGACGTCCACATTACACCCTCGCTGGTTTCTAACATAATCTTAAAAATTGACCCTCACAAAGCGATTGGAGGGGATGGAATCCCAATAATAATCTTGAAGAAATGTGCCCCCCGAACTCTCCTGTCCTTTCTAAGCTCTACAACTTCTGCCTATCTGCTTTCTGCTTTCCTGCCTGTTGGAAGTCTTCTGCTGTAGTTCCTATATTTAAGAACACTGGCGAACCCTCAGACCCCGCAAATTACTGCCCTATCAGCCTTCTTCCAATCTTTGGCAAAGTGTTCGAAGCCATTGTCACTGCCGAGGTGGTTCAGCTTCTCACAGCCCACAGGCTCTTCTCGGACAAGCAGTATGGTTTCCGCTTCACCAGGTCGACTGCTGATATGCTAACGACCATCATCAAGTATATATACCAGGCTCTTGACAAGAATGGCGAAGCCCGAACTATTGCCTTGGATATCTCTAAAGTGTTCGACAGTCTGGCATGCTGGCTTTCTACGCAAACTGCAGAGCTATGGTATAACTGGACACTTGTTTGACCTAATCTAATCTTTCCTCTCTAACCGCACATTGAAGGTGGTATTAAACGGACATGTCTCCCAGAACTATCATACGAACGTGGGTGTCCCTCAAGGCTCTATCCTAGGTCCTACGCTCTTTCTGATCTACATTAATGATCTCCCTGATGCCATAAGATCCCAAGTAGATATTTATGCCAATGACACCACAGTTTACTCTCGCCTTGATCAAAAATCTGGTGTGGGCGACAAAGCAAACCTCACAGCTGAGCTTGAAAAGGACTTCCAATCCGTAGTGGACTGGGGTAAGAAATGGCTCATAAATTTGAATGTTTCTAAAATGAAGCTGCTATCAATTAACCATCATAGACAATCGCACCTACCTCCCATTAGCATGGAACAGGCTGGCCTCCCAGAGAGTAAAACACTCCACCTCCTTGGTCTCACACTCTCAGCGAATCTCAAGTGGAATGACTATATCAAACCCATTACTAAATCTGCTGCTATGAAAGTCTGTTCTCTGTGCAGAAGTTTTTTTTTTTTTTTTTTTTTTTTTTTTCCCCCCATCTGAATCTATCCTGCACATATATAAATCTACCATCTGCCCCTGTATTGAATACTGCTGCCACATCTGTTCAGGTGCCTTTGCTATTCTCCTTGGGGTTCTTGACAAAATACAATGGAGAGTCTGTAACGTGATTGATACTGACTTGGCAGACTGGCTGCAGTCACTCTCTCACCGGCGTGACGTGGCTTCCCTGTGCCTCTTCTACAAATACTTTCATGGCTTCTGCTCCAATGAACTTAGATCACTGGTGCTCCCTAGGTACAAATTTGCACGAGATACTAGATTAGCAACTACGTCCCACCCTTTTACAGTGAAACCGATAAAATGTAACTGCAATTTATACTCCAACACCTTCTTTTCTTGCACTTCCCGACTGTGGAATTCCCTTCCACATGATTGCTTCCCCTAACAGCTACAATCTCCAGGAGTTTAAATGTGAGGTCAATAGACACCTCCTAATACACTCTCATCCATTTTCTCAAACACTCTTCCCATCTGCCCAACCCTCAGCCTTGGTATCCTTACCTGTCTATCACCCTCCTTCTGACATTTCCTATATCTAAACACTTTTTCTCTTCACCTTCCTCTATGTATCCCCCTGCACAATAGTGGCAGTGGAATGCCTTGCTTGGGGTGAAATGATTTTAAAAAAAAAAAGTTTTACGAAATAATTTATGTATACAGAAATGATTTGAGATAAACAAACTTAGTTGAAATTACTTTTCTACAAAAGTAAAATTAACATCTTAACTTTTTTCAGTTCAAATTCTCCTCAGATGAAGAACTTCCTAACAAGAGATGGTGAGTAATTGTTTTCTTGAAATTTTATGATTTTAGTCTCATTTTGATAAAACAAATATTAAAGGATAAAGCTTGAATCAATCCTTTTCTTTGCTGGAAAGAACTCATTATAAAGGACTTCCTTTAAATTCCATGCCAAACTTACACCATCCACTTCTCATTTCTCCAATTGTAGCTTTAAATACAATCCAATAATTTTCTGTTCTTTATTTCTTACTTGATGAGGAAATTGCACCTCAAAGTAACTAACGTATCCAAACCTCAAATCTTGCACCTTGCAAACCACTCAAGTCATTTATGCTACTGTTTCCAAAGTTTTTTTAATGTATATTATGCACAGATCTTTTGTCTTGTGTTATAGATCTCGACGAGCCTCCAATTTTTTACGTTTTAAGTTGTAACAAAAGAAAAATGATTGACAAAAACACAGCTAAATCCAACGAATTTAATTTACAGAAAAAAAAACACGGAATAAAATTTACAAATATACAATTTTTGCATTCAGAGAAAAGTTTACTATTGGAAAGTGTTACAAAGGGGAAGGAAAGTGTCAAGTATCTTTACCCAGTTAAGCTAAGTAGTCTGTGCTATGCTTTTTGGAAATCCTCAATTGTGTTTGTAAAGAATAATTCTTTGGTCAATGAAAGTCAAAAATTCTATTTACCTCATTTAGTTCAATGAGGTTCTCTTTAGTTGGTTGGCAACTTTTAATAGATTCTTTTGGCTGGATATACTATGTAATGTCAGCAAATCCTTTTTACAACTAACTACTCTCTTCTCTAAACTTATTTTTATAGAGGCTAGTACCTAATTTGCATATTTCTCGAATCATTTTGAATTAGATTTTTTCAAACATTCTAGGATCTTCCAAACATTCTATTTCTAATTTCCCTATTTTTACAACTACTTCCTGAATTAAAACGTTTTGTAATAACAAGTAGGACTCAATAGAATCCCTTACTATAAATTTTAACCTTTTTATTTATATATATATATATATATATATATATATAAAAATGCATCCTTGTAACACTTGTATGAAATCTTTTTCACCATGTTATCTTTTATAAGTATCACATTA
This sequence comes from Ascarosepion bandense, assembly GCA_037127315.1. Lineage (NCBI taxonomy): Eukaryota > Metazoa > Mollusca > Cephalopoda > Sepiida > Sepiidae > Ascarosepion > Ascarosepion bandense. The sequence goes on from JBBBDQ010001491.1 coordinate 190,750, forward strand.
TCACACGCACACACTCTTTTTTCCAAACTGCATTATCCTTATGTTTTCTCTCTGGTTTTCCAAGCTGAAGCTATAGTCGGTTATCTAGTCTTTATTCTGTCTTCAATTGTGGATGTGTTTTAATGCATATCCAAATGTGATTGTACGTGATTTTTGCTTAGCGTTTGATGTTGATGACATGTGCTTCTTTTATTGCACTAGAATAGCATAATCATTACCAGTGTGCTTGAAAAAGAAAATAGCAACTGATTCACTTACACTACAAACTAATGGCGGTCACTTCACTAAATGAAAGCCTTGGCTTGAAATTCTTTGAAGCCTAACTAATGTCTGTCATCTGAAGGTTGAAGATGACTCAATTTGACTGATTTATTTTATTTATTTTTTTTTTTTTTAAATAATCTGTAAAAATTCATTGATAATTTTTAGTAATTTTTAGTTTTATATAAATCTTCATGTTAACATCTATGCATCTTGTGGATTGCTGTTTTTGATTTCATATTTGATGCCTACAAAGTTTTTCTTTAAAATATTGTAAAAATTTTTCTTTTCTAAACTGAAATCCATTTTGTGATTAGTTTTATTTTCACAATTTGAATATTGAAACTGGTTAATGGGTTTGCTTTTAAGATTTTAGTCTGAAAACTTAATTTTCAAAATCTGATTTCTTTTCAGGTGCTCATTTCAATGATAAATCAGAAATGTGAGTGGATTTTTTTTTTTTTTTAACAATGATCTTAATATTTCTGATTTCATGTAAAATTTGAATGTTTTTAATTCACACAAAATATCGCCCTTTATGTGGTCAATTAGGGTTATTAAAACATACTTAGTAGCTACAAATCAGTACTGGCTGATGGTAAGTACAGATGGCACTATGATCAGATATTAAAATACATAGTAGTTAATACAGCCATCCATATGAACACATTTAATTCTAACAGGAAGGTTATAAATTTTGTTGAAGTCGGCATGAAACAACCCAAAGAAAATGATTGCATTGAATTGTCTATTGTGTGCAACAGACTGGGAATTTAGACTAGATTTAGGAAAAAGATTAGGCTTCCTGGATCACATCTTCAAGACCTTATTCTGTCCAGACATAGTCCTCTTTTCAAGTAAGTTGGTCATTATGTGGGAATTAACAGTATGTTATGAGGACATTGCAGAAGAAGCAAATGAACGGAAAAAAAACTGACAAATTACTGAAAAATTGGAGGAGCAATGGATAGAAGGCAAGCTGCAAGCCAATTGAAGTAGGTGCAAGAGGTTTAGTAGCAAAATCACTAGTCAGCGCCCTAACAGATATTGGGATAGTGGGTACAAAAAGACGAAAGTAATCCAAACTATTACTGAGACTGCAGAAAAAACAGCTAAATGGTTATGGCTAAAATGAGCCATTGCATGGACAAGCAATTAAGAAAAATGTCCAAGTTCAAGAAAGACAAATATATATTTTTTTATTTATTTTATTTGTCTGTTTTTTTTTTTTTTTTTTTTTTTTTTTTTTTTTTTTTTTTTTTTTTGTAAGTTATTTTTCTATTTTGTCACTTTGTTGCTTAAATGTTGGTAGGGGTATATTGCATATTAACTTTTATTTTTTAATTTTTTTCTCTCCATTATGCTTTCTCATTTTCATCCTTTATTGCTTAATAGAAGTCTTAAATTTTTTTTTTTCTTCACCAATACGAAATATTACAAAGCATGTCTTTAGGATGTGTGTGCATTCACTCAAGTGAAGGAAATATATCTAGGAAAATGTAATTTTATATTTGATAAATTCAAAACTGCATAGAATTTAATTTAAAACTTCCTTACACTTGAAAGAAAATATTTAATTAAATGATTGTTGAAAATGAATTAATATTAGATGTTTAAAGTATTTGAACAAAATGTTTGATCATTTTTATTTTGCAATATAGATCTGCAGCCATTGAAACTTGTGATGCTGTCCAAGAACCTCCAAAGGATTCTAATGTTAGGGAATTATCACCTGAAAGGTCAAAAAAATTATCTGATTGTCCTTCATTGGATAAAAATATGGAGCTTCCAAATGAAGCTACAAAAAGAAATGGACTCTCGGAAGCTGAACTTCTTGGAGAGAAGAATCTTTCTGTCAGTAAACAAGAGCCTGCTATTCCAACTGAGTTGTTGGAAGTAAAGTCTCCCATCAAACCTACCAGTCCTATCGGAATGACAAACAAGGAATTGTTCAAGACTCCCATTTCTCAAGGTCCAAGGACAAGAAAAATGAGACGTTCTTTATCAGAGACTAGATTTAACAAAGAGAAATCTGAGAAAGATCGTAAGCGCCGAAGGACCGAAATGACTCGATCTCCACAAACTCCTGAAGAATGGTAAGCTATTCTTACTCTTTTAGCCTTTAAGTTTATCATTTCTATTTTTTTTTTTTTTTTTTTTTTTTGTGAAGTGATATAATTCTTGACATCGTTATTTACCATCATTCCAACCAAGTTATGCTGGAGTAAAAATACACAAACCAAATAGCAGCACATTAGCTTGTAAAATGATGGCCCATTTTAAAATATTTTTAAGTTGGGTAATTTTGTCTGTTTAGACATTTTTCAATTAAGGATGTTCTCAATTAGGTAGATGTGACTTAGTCATCTTCTTGGGTCTTTTTTTCTTTTTTTTTTTTTTTTTTTTTCTCTAGGGTTGAGCTGTTGAAAATTTCCCCCATGATTGAAATGTCTAGGAGAAAAATACCAAAAGAAAAATTAAATGCTGGTGAGTTATTTTGGCAATTTTTATTAAAGACAAATCAATGCTTTGCTTACATCAGCAAAACAAGGTTAAATATTTGGAGAATGGATATTGGGGTAAACCATATCCATTCCTATTATGAAAATAATGGAAACATTTTAAACTACCATGTGTTATAATAGCAACTAAGTTGTCTTCAATATTATTTGCTGGAAGAATTTCATTTTTTTTTTTTTTTTTTTTTTTTTTTTTTTCAGTCCCCATAACCTTGAAGTTCAGTGCTGAAGATTTTGCAGCTGCCAACATTATTCTCCCAAAGGATTCAAGCAGCCAAGGTAGATTTTTCTTTTTCTATATCAGCTTAAAATTTAGTCTTAATTTGCATTAAAAAAAAATAAAAAATACTTCCAAAATATCTTACACAGAAACTGAAACATCTAAATTGTTTTTTGAGATTTATAACTCATGATTCCTGAATTTTCTTTGCATTCTTTAATGAAATGTCATGAAACTAGTTTACTTGGTTTAAATTTAATTTTGAAAAATTAAACTGTTAAAGATTTAGAAATTTTTAAAATTTTTCTTATTGCTGGGTTTATTTTTAATGCTAAAACCAGTTGTAAAAGTTGCACTTGTTAAATGGACAAATTGATGTTTTTTATTTCATATAAAATATGCCATTTCTCTTCCTCTGGTAATTTTATTTTCATTTAGTTAGTGACGGTTTTCCTGAATCAATTCCTCAGAAAGAAATGGAAACCTTTGAAAAACCTGTAGCCACTGCTGTTGAGAATAGTGAAGCGGTTGCCTCTGAAGTGCCTCCTCTAACGCCATCTGGTACGCAGCTGGAACAAACGGCAACTGGAATTCCTTCCACCACTGTTAAACCTGATGTTGCGTACTTTAGAAATCTAGTAAAATCCCAGACTGACACTCTCAACTCTCTAGCTGACGAATTCGAAGCTGTCATTCCAAGTGTCAGCGAGGAAGGTGAGATGACAATTTTGAAAATTTCTCAATCTTCAAGGGCTGATAAGGTCTCTCAAAAAGACCATTATGTGCTGAAGGAGAGGTGCTTTGGGCTGCGAACTCATGGGGTCTATGGATTAGCAAAGCTGATGGCTTGGTAGTTTTGAGTGATTGAAAATGTGAAAGAGGTATCTTTCACATATTCAATGTTTATTAAATTACACTCCTGTGTGTGTCTGTGTCCAACTCAATTCTTGAAATGTAGGGGCACCTCCCATGTTTCATTCCATCCAAACAAGTTGTGACCATTTCACCAATGTTCTGATTGTGAATTTTCTTTTCTCTTAAACTACTAAAAATATTTTTTCAGCATGACCAATCTTAAAAAAATTGACAGAAAGCAGATAGCAAGATCATTAACTTTTTTTTTTTTTTTTTTTTTTTTTAAGTAGATTTTGTATTTGTTGAGAGATTATGGAACCATAAAATGAAATTTGTTCTGTACGATTGGTCACACTATATAAATTTGTAAAATGTTATTTCTGTGTTCATGTAAAATAGTTTTTCAAGTTTAGAATTACTGCATTTAGTTAAATATTTACATAACTGAGACATTTTGCTAAACTTCTGTTTATGCAAATCTTAATTCTTTTTTGTAGGTAAGTTACTGAATTTTCATAATTGTTTAAATCTGTAAATGTTTTGACTGAAATTTTTTTTAGTTGAAGGTCAGATCCGGACAGTTATTGGTCAAACCAAGCTTTTAATTTCAAAACGATTTCATCAGTTTATTGGTTTGATTGACAACTGTGAATACAACTTGGGTGAGAAAGAAACAACTTGTGATGATCTTCAAGGTTTTTGGGACATGGTTGATTTTCAGGTAAATATACTTGTTCAGTGTGACTTTTATTTACATGAATACGCAAGTACATGTATGGAGGCTTGATTTTTTTTTTTTTTTTTTTTTTTTTTTTAGTTTAGAAATTTGTTTTAGGAGGGCGTTCTAAAATTTAAAAGCAAGCTTTATCTACCAAGCATGTGGTTAAATCTCATTTAAACCAGTTTGTGTGACTTGATTAAAGTCTCATGACAGAAGGGAAAGGAAGATTGCGCTTTCTTAGAAAATATGGATGCCACTCTTCAATGCCTGATCATGAAAGTTTTTTTTATTTATATTAAATCCTTTCAGTAAAAATTTGAATAGCAATAAAATATACAAAACTACTCTTGAGATTGATTTTATTTCTGTCATGGTAAAAAATAGTTCAATGACGAAATGTTGGTCCCCTTAATTAAATATATGCCTAAAAATAGAAAGTATTGAGTGTTCACTTTTACATAATTTCTGAAAATTGATGTTTTGAAAGTTATTTCAAATCAACTTAAATTCTCTTTTGTTGGATATGTATAAAACATTCATAAATATCCTTTCTTGGTAGGTGGAAGATGTCCGAATAAAGTTTGAAGAATTGAAGAAATTGAAACAAAATGGTTGGCAATTATTAGAGAATCCACCTGTTGCTAAGAAACCTGTCAAAAAAATAGTCAAAAAGGCTAAGGTAAGAATTTTTTTTTTTTTAGCAAAGAATCTGTTAGTAATGTCCAGTTATTTAATTAGCAACTATATATTAGTCAGTAATATTACAATTGACCCATTTTCATAAATGGGAATGTCTAATGAACAAAAATCCTATAAAATAACTAAGTGGACAAAAATCTTTTTGCTATAGAATTAGACCATTTTTTTAGATATTTCAAAAATGGTTTAATTTGTCATATGCCAATTGATTACAGAAAATATAAATGTATAATACAATCAGAAAGTAATTTCAGCATTTTTCACAATTGTGTATCAATAAAGAATGAAAATACTTTATAAAAAAATGTGAATTTCAGAGAAACAATTTTGATATTACCAGTATACATAGTTTTAAAAATCAGTTTGCATTGGACAGCTTGTAACTGCTGAGACAAAATCCTGTTGATCAGTATTCTGATACTTTCTAAAGTTAGTTCTTTTCAATAAAGTTTTGTTTGAGGATTAGGTAATACACTTTTGGCAAATGATAGAATATTAATGGTGGCTTTCTGAATCATACTTTTTCTTGTAATAGCCAACTTCATAATCAGATGGAAAATGCTTTTCACAAACAAGTGTTTGTTTTCTCTCATTTTGATCTTGAGTTGAAACAAATTACACAACTCTTTTGTTAATCAGCATTAACATGACAATCTGTTAGTATCTCCCCTTTTCCATTTTTTTTTTTTTTTTTTTTTTTCTTCTTCCACAGGAAGATTTTGAGGTACTGAAATGAAAAATATTAATTTTGTAAAAAAAAAAAAAAAAAAAAAAAAAAAAAAAAAAAAAAAATTACTGTACTTTTAAGTGTATGAATCTTTTATAGGATTCAGAATTAAACCTTTAAAATTTGTATGAATGTGGGAATTTGTCATGTTTGTAACTTTCTGTTATTCTTAAGGAATTATGTGGTTCCAGAGAATTTCCAAATTGTTTCACTGGTTAGGGTTCATTATTTTTATGTTGAAGTTACATAACAAACTGAACCTCCCTCATTAAAATCTTTGGGTAATCTTATGTGGGGTGTGTGGATTGATCACCTCTCTCATAAAATATTATCTAAACAAAATTAACCAGTTTCATATTTTTACAGTATATTTTCTAAAATAAACTGGTTAAATTTTTTGTTTACCTTTCTATCAAGAATTTTTTTTTTTTTTTTTTTTTTTTTTTACAAGAACATTATCAGCATGCTTCACATGTTATATACAGAAATTATTCCTTAAAATGAATTTTATCAAGATCTTTGCTATTATGAAAAATAATAGCATAAAGAAAATTAACTTTCTGTGACTTATTTTTTTTTTTTTTTTTCAGTTTGAAATAATTGCAAAATTGAAAACAATATTGACATGACAATATCTTTAAGCATTTTTCCCTAATTTCTCAGTGAAAAAAAATATTACCTTTTGCTTTTAATGTTTTCTATTTATGTATGACAAAAATTCAACGTACTTAAAACAAAAAAAAACTTATAACAAATTTATAAAATATAAATTTTATATTTAATGTTTTCATTGTTGAAAAACAATAGCATACAAAAAAAATTTCTTTTTTGTGATAAAATTGTTAATGCCACTTGTGAATTTGGCAAAGATGATACACACTCAAGCAGCATAAATTTCTTATACTTTAAAGATGAAATATTACAGGTTCAAATAAAATAACTTCTAGCAACAAATGTTTGTGTTGACATTTGTACCTCCCGCTCTCTCGGAGACTGAAGAGCTACATGCCCTGTATAGGCCTGAATCTTCAACAAAAAAAAATCTTGTGATATAACTGAATATTCAAATCTTTTATCTTGATTCTTTCATAATAAAAGTATTAACTGAACTTTCTTTAATGCATTTTATCAAGCATTGTCTTAGAAAATTACTAAATATTTAAGGCTTATATTTTTGTCTTTAGATGTTTTTTTTTATTTTCATAAAACTTTATCAAATGGAATTTTCACTTCCCCTCTCCTCACACTCATGAAGTACTAAGAAATGTATAACTAAGATTATAATTTGTGGAGTCAATTGCTAAAATCCTGACTGATCACTGATATTGGTGTTTTGAATGTGATAGTACGAACTGAATTTTCCTTTCATCTTTTCCTAGAGCAGAACGGACAAAACCGGGGGGGGGGGGTAAAAGAATCTAAGGGTCAATGCGAATTTCAGAGAAATTGGACTCTTAATTTAAAATTTTATTTTTAAAGCATTTTCAAAAACTCGTTAACTTTTAAATGTTTTATTTGACCCTCAAGATATTTAATTTATTCATTGAGTTTGTGTAGATATTTTCATAAGTTTTAAAATATCTTTAGAAATGTAATTGATTTGTTATATATATATATATATATATATATATAATGATTCTTAATTTTATTATATTTAAACCATAAAATACTTAAGTGAATTTACATTATTCTCCTCAGCCTTTGGTCGCAAGCAGCAACAAACAAAAAGGCAAATCAGAGTTTGCTTTGTTCATGGCTCAAAAGAAGAAAGAAGCTAAAGAAAAGATGAAAGTTTCTTCTCCGCATTTAAACGAACCAGAACAAAATGCACCTTTGAAAGTATTTGATGGGCTTTTTTTCAAGGTAGAAAGCCCGGTGAAATCTCCAAAACCTCATTGTGAAAGTAAGTCTGAAATTTTTATCCTTATTTAAGGAAGCTTAACTCAAGAATACTGTCTGGATTTGTAACATTTATGACTAATCACCTCTACAATTTGTCCTGAATGGAATAGTGAGGTGTTTGTGTTTTTTTTTTTTTTTTTTTTTTTTTTTTATGAAAAGCTTCTTACATTTGTCATACAATAGTCATTGCCTCAATGTTTTTGTAAGGAAATCTAATGTCTGTGTTCCAGGCAAAGAAAGGTCTTGATGGCAACAGGGACTCTCTTGGTTTCCTGGTCTTTCCAAGGTTGTCATCATAGTCTTCTCACTCAAACACTTCATCAACTGACTAAGCTCATACTTCCTCAAATTGCTGCCTTTCCTCGTTTTATGCCTTTTTTTTTTTTTTTTTTTTTTTTTTTTTTTTTTTGCTGCTTATTTGCATATGAATTACAACGGGCGGCTTGTATGTCGACATGGCTGCTGCTCATTTGCCTTGTAAAACTGTGTTTTTTGCACTGGAACAAGGTGTTGGATCACCCTTGATGACTAGTTTTACTTATGAATGTCCACAATATGTGTGCTTGGAATTCATCATTGTATTAAAAGCAGGTCTTCAAATATTTAAATTTGTTTTGAATGTTCATAATGCTGCTGCTGCTTTTCATGTAAGATAAAATTCAATACATACATTAAATTTATGATCTTTTGGCCAAAGGTCCTACTTAGATCTTCTGCATGAACTAGTTTAATTTCTTGCTAATACAAAATTTTTCAGCTGATATGTTTAAATATAGCTCAGCATGTAATTGGATTCATGCTTTTTGTGAAGATGTTAATCCAATTTTGACAATTTGTCAGAATTGCAACTGTCAGACTTTAATGACCATATTAAATTTAATGTTTGACAAATTAACTGTTTAATATTTTACTTTTGTGGTAGGCATTAAGTGAAAGCATACACTACTATAAATTCAAAACACGAGATCTTGAAGCAGGAAGATCTTAAATATTTAAATATTTCAGGTGATGTTTCTTCTTTAACAGCAGAGATTTCAAGAAGCCCATTGGTGATACCAACTTTTGTTGAAACTGACAGAACTGTTAGGTTGTCACCAACTATCACTACCATCAACGTTGTTGAAAACGGTGAAGAAAGCAAAATGGACTCTTCTAAAATGGCTGTCTGTCCTGAAAAGGAATTGCCCAAAGTGGATCTCAATTTTGCATTGTCAGGAAACTCCTCTCCCACTGTTCCTTTGCTACCAACCAAATCTCTGAGACGCAGTTTTGTACCTGCCATTCCGAGTCCTTTACTTCAAGACATAACCCCAAATGAAAGGAGGAGGAGCCACAAATTGCTTGCATTTACAAGTGTCAGCACTCCCAGGACACCAGTGCAAGTAGCTGAACAAAACCCAGAAGTAGAAACTGACAAAGAACCAGCAGAAAAAATTTTGGTGCTCCAGACCCCACCACTAAGGTTAGTTTTTACTCTACACAAGTTTTTTTCTTTCTTCTCCACAAATCTGCTTCTATATACAAATAGTTGTTGTTGCCTTATTTTTTAAGAATCAAATTTTCCCCTTTTTTTTTTTTTTTTAAATAAAACCCGCCATACAATATTCTCTTCTCTAACCAAAGTAAAATTTTAATTCTTGAATCTTTATTCTTGCATTAATAGAAATGAATTTGTTGAAAGTTTTGCAAATTTTTTTGTAATCCTGAAATATATCCCTATACCATCACAAATTCAATGTGGGCCGAGACTATTCAGCATCTTTTTGTGGTCTAAAATATTTTACGCTATACATAAAGCTTGTGTTACCGGCATGATGTTATCATTATTCTTGGACATATTTAATGTGTAATATTAGGCAAATGGTGAAGAGGGGGAAAATGTATATATATATATATATAACTTGTAATTATGACTTAATTTACTTTTAGACGCAGTGGCCGGTTAAGATCATCAACTTCATTTTCAACCAATGTAAGTCACACTCCAACTCAAGAAATCATGATGCAGTCCTTCATAAAGAATCTGCTAAGTTCTGAATCCTCTTCAGAAGGTAAAGATTTTTGTTATATGGATTTTCTCACAATATTGTCTATGCCAATTTCTTTGGCTACCTTCTACTTTTATTAATACAAAGTTTGGCAAGCAGTTTTCTTTCTAAACAAAAGATTTTTGTGAGCTGTTATTTTAAAGTGAAGACTATTACAATTTCAAAACTTGTGTGGGTGAAAGAATGAATTGATTTACTTTTTATCCCCCCCCTTATCTTTTAATGATTTCTATTATATATTGAAAATAGAAATAGGAGTTATTCCAATGAGAGAAATTGGTATATAGGTGAAAGTGAGAAGCCGTAAACTTTTTCTTTTAAAGTGTAGATTTTTTTATATTACTAATATTGTGTTCAGAGTCGAAAGTTGACTATTAGGCAAATTTCTGACTTTACATACCTAGATCCATTTGTCTTTCTGACAACCCAAAACTGTATATGGAGAGATAAGTGGCCAGTGACTAGGCCATAAGGTTGATACTGTCCTCCATTTGCCGGGTATTTTCAAGCTGGTTTAGAATTTTCTCAGTTTTGAGAATCCCTCTTGTTTTCATTTCGTGTGTGTGAGGGAGGGATAGTTTGTGATTTTTTTTTTTTTTTTTTTTTTTTTTTTTTTTTTTTTTTTTGCTACGTCATTCAAACTTTCTAGGGGACACATATCTACAGGGAAGCCAGGTCGACACACTTTAAGTTCAGCAATTTTCCCTTTCTCACTTTTTGGCCAATAGAGCCGATTGTTTATATTTGCTCCATAAAACATTTAAGATGGTTGCTTTATTATACCACAGAAATCAAATCGCATGTGTCAAACGCGACTAAAATATTTTTTAAAAGTGCCTTTATAATTAATTTTAATAATTTTTAAAAATTCACTTGGTCAACAAAAAATGTGAATATTTTTTTCCCGTCATTTTGAAATAAAAATATTTACAAAAAAAAAAGTCATGCACTCTCCATTTTTGTAAAATTGTTGATTAACACTGTATATCTAACTCTCCACCTCCACAATTCCTTTTGTCTGGATAAATCTAACCATCTATTTTTGTAAAAGATAAGTTTGGTTTGAGGAGCTGGATATTTTTTATAAAAATATTCTCAATTTAATTTCTAAATCCGTTATATATAATGACCTGAAGATGTATAACCTCAAAAAAAGTAAATAAAAATCCTTTATTCTTGATGCAATTTTTGTTATTATATAGAATCCCTAACTTCTAAGGATGAAAAGTCTTCTACACGTTCTCAAGATCCAGCATCTGTTTTCACACCTTCAACAGATGAGAAAGACAATGAAAATACGACTTCTAGGCGTAGAAGCAGAAGACGTAAGACTACGGGTCAGTTTTAATTTTGTCTTCTCATTTCTTTCATGGTTACTTTATTTTCCATGCTCTTGTTGATTTGGAAAACCTAGAGAATGGCTTTTATTGCACCAAATCAACAAATGGCTGTTGATTTACTTAAAATTGCCTTAAATGTTTTTTTTTTTTTTTTTTTTTTTTTAGTAAGGCAAATAAACTTTGAATTTCTTTCTTCAGAATCTCGAATAACTGATACTTCTCAAAAACTGCGACGTTCTACCAGGAAATCGGTCAGTTCTTCTAAAGATCTAACACCTAAAGATGCCAAAGAAAATGCTGTTCAAATTGACTTGCCCCCATCTTCAGAAGATGCCAAGTTAAAGAGGTTAACAAATTACTTGTCTCTTATTGATTCCTAAGTAAAAGCATCTGAATTAGCTGCAATATGGGTTTTTCTTTAACTTAAAATTTTTCTTGAATTTTCCTGTCTTTTTAATTTTTTTTTTTTTTTTCTTTACAGGAGAAATCGAAGACCAAAATCTGTTGCTTTTTCTGATCAAGTTTCTACTCTGACGGTTGCTGGTTTGTATTTTTTTTTTTTTTTTTTTTTCTACTTTCGATCTGTTTACAATGTTGACTTCCTATATTGAATGATTTTTTAAAATTTTTTTTGCTTTCATTCTTTCTCTACTATTTATGTAATTTAATTTGTTGGTTTGATATAAACACCTTTATGTGTTAGATTTTATTTTAGATGAACTCTTGTGTTGATTACTAAGGTCTTAAAATTGACATTTTCTATAAATACACTTGCTTTTTGTCCTGACATTGTATAATAGCCAAGATTTGGTCTGTCTGTAATTTAATTTTAGCAGGTTCTCCATCAACAGTGCTGTGTCCAGTCAGTCCAAATGTTGACACAACTGAAGATCAACAAGCAGAAATCATTAGGAAATCTGGAAGATTTCAGACTTTGAACATTGGATTCACTCCGGTACGAGGCTCAGTAAGTATGTGTTCACCCCCATCCACACTACATCGTATGTGCATCTTTTTGGTGTAAAGAAAATTTTTTTTTTTTTTTTAACCTCCACCATCACAGTTTACTTCTAAGTTATAGAACCAGAAATAATTGTTCCAAAAAGACTAAATTTCAGAAATTGTCATTTCAACTGTTTGCAAATGTGTAAATACATGGAATTGAATGTGACTAAAGAGAAGGAAGTCATTAAAAAGTAGTGTATAGGGGTGAGGGACCTTTGTTGACCTTTTAATTTCTTTTAAGCATTCGTGCAAAAATGCTTTTACATTATCAAATGAAAATATTCCTAAAAAGTTTCTATGCAGTTCAAGCCTATAGTTCTTTTATTTGAAGGTTATTTTAGTCATATTCAGATCTGTCTAGTTGCATTGTTGTCTAATCTATGGCTATGACTGGATACTGTTTTAATTCATGTTTTCTTAAAGTTGATAACTATTAGATTGTTGCAAAAATAATATCCAATTTTAGAAACAAGAATTTTATTCTTGAAAAATTAACTGTAGTAATTATCAATCTCTGCTGTCAATTGATGAGATTATCCGTTCCTCGTTGGTAAAGTGATGTGTTGTGATGCAACACAATCTTTGAAAGCAGATTCCATCACTGGTTTAGATCTAAAAGTTTTACCATTGAAAAATGTGCTTAGGTGTCTCAAAAATGATAATCATTGGGTGAAAGCTCAGAATATGGAGGATGTGGTTAACTCTATATCCCTGGTCTGTGAGTTTTTGCAACATGTGGCCACACATTATCATGGAGCAGAATTAGACCACATCAATTCACCAATGTAGGTTTTTTTTTTTTTTTTTTTTTTTTTTTTTTTTTTTTGCAGGTGTGCATTTATTTCACCAAGTTGATTGCAGTAAATCTCTGCATTCATGTAATGCTCTGATTGGCTTCCTGAAAGCTGTAGTGGATAACACCAATTGCAGACCACATAATCAGTCGTAATACAGTCACAATCTTTTGCAGGTGCAATTTTGGCCTTGGATTGAGGGATTCATCATGATCAAGCCATTGACCTGATCTTTTAAATGGTTCATAAAGGATCCACTTTTCATCCTAAGTGATCTTTCTGTAAAGGGATTATTGGCGTTTTGTAGAAAGAGCAGCAAGCACACTTCAAAACGCTTAGTTTTTGATTTTCATTATAATCAGGGGCAAACTCTCTTGAACTTTTCACCTTGCCAATACTCTGTAAATGGTGTGTTGTAGTGTTGATACCAAGTGTCTGAGACATTTGACACTTTGACATGGGTTTTGCTCAACAACTGGTTGCAGTTGTTAAGATTTCATGACTGTCCCCTACCGCGGATCCATCTCCCAATGCTCTGTTAATATTGGTAGAAGTTAGAACTCCTGCAAGAAAAGTAAATGAAGATTTTGTCTTGTACATAATTAAGGGCTTCCAAACTTCAAGAATATTTCCGTCTGAAAATAAGCCTATTAAAGAGCACATATTAATTACGTATACCAAAATTCACTTCCTGTTTACTTTGTTAAAATGGCTTTTCAAAATACAACACTATTATTTTTGTAACCACCTAATATATAAATCAAACTTTTTCCTTTCATCAAAAATAAGAGCAGTCTAAATTGAAAATGAATTGCATAATTCAAAGTAACTTTCCCATTTTAATAAAACTGTTTTTATTTGGAAGTAAGTAAAATATTTAAAGAATCTGTATTGGTTCCACTCTTGGCTTTAAGATTCTTGTCATTTTTGCTGGCAAGAATATTCTAGATGTAATCACTGAAATTTCTATCTTTTCATGATATTGCAGTCCTTATCAAAATGGAGAAACTTATTTCTACATTGTTTTATTTTGCAATCTAAACGGTGACAAATTTTCTCACACTGCTAAAATTTTTATTTTATTGACTAACAAATATTTCTTTTTTTTTTTTTTTTTTTTTTCTTTGCGGAAAATGTCACATATTTGCAAGTGGATAATTTTTTAGAATGATCAAACTGATAAAAATTATGGAGAAAAATCAATTTAAGAGTCATTAAGATAATTTGGCATTCTCTTGTTTGTCAAATTAGTTTTTGCCATGAAATAAGGATTAACACATTCGTTTTATGGACCATTGCAAGTTAGTTTAATCCAAAGTGTGCAGCTCGCATGTGGTTGTGGCTTTTAAAAATCTTACAAATCATATATATATATCACACATACACATACACTCACTCCCTCCCTCGATCAATTAGTTCCTTTTACTTTACTCGCCTCTATTTTTTTTTTTTTTTTTTTTTTTTAATTGACCCATGAAATATAGAAAAAGTCTGATTTCTTTACCAACCCTAAAGTATGCCATTGAAGATTCACAAGTTATTGAGAATGACCTGCAATGACATTATTGAACTCTTTGGTCTTATGCATGGCACCTGATTTACTTCGAAATGGGTGGTTAAACAAGTGACATTCCGCATTCATCAAAACAAGATCTGGCAAACGGAATTTAGATTTGCAAACCCCTATCTCTTATCGTCCCAGTCAATGTAAACATTAGTTTAACACTTTCAGAGTGGAGCCAAAATGTCTGTTGCCCAGATTAGACCCTCACAGATTTTTTAGAAACTCATTTGGAAAATTATCCTTTCCTCAACATCTATAATTCCTAATAATTTACTTAAAGGAAATAAGTGACAAAATATTAAAATAAGTAAATTGGTATTAAAAAACTGTTTATAATAGAGATTTTTAGAAAGATTCTATAACAATAGTAGGAAGTAAATTGTTACTGCTGAATTAGTTTTGAAAACAATTAGAATTAAATAAGTGCTGAAGTTTTTTTTCTTTTCTAAATCGACTGCATGCGTGTAAAGCAATAAAGTTTAATCGCCCAAATAAGTTTTAATCAACCGAGTCGATGTGTTAGTTTAAACTAACTTGTAATAGTCCATAAAATGAATGTTAATCATTGTGAAATTTTTTGCCAGGAAACAAACAAGAGAAAGTCAAATTGTCTTAATGGCTCTTAAATTGATTTTTTTTTTTTTTTTTTTTTTTTTTTTTTTTTTTTTCCCATAATTTTTATCAACTTGATCATTTTTTAAAAAAAAAAAAACTCTCTACTTGCAAATATGTAACATTTTCCACAAAGGAAAGAAATAAAATATTTGTTAGCCAATAATATAAATTTTAGCAAAGTTTCTCAGTTTACCAGAATATATATATATATATATATATATATAATTTTTTCCCAAAGTACCAAGTTCATTTCAGCATTTAAATTTTTTTTATTTTTATTTTTAGAGGCCAAGTCTTTTGTACAACACACCACAAAGACATTTAAGGAGTCATGAAGTTGGACCAGATGCAAATTTGATATTTTCACCATAAAAACAAAAACGATCTGTTTGTTTTTTTTAACTCTTCATGTGCCTTCCTTGTATTTACTGTGATGCTCTCCTCCTTTTATTTTCTTCAAACAGTTTTATTATCTCATTCAGTGCCATTGTATAGGAAAAATGTTTTATCTTTCATTTCGACACTGAATTTAATAAAGATTAAGACAAATTTATAATCCATTCCCCTTGAATTTTTTTTTTTTTTTTAAATAGATCTATATTTTATAAAGTGTTTGAATTCATGTTTGACAAATCTAGGCAATTTGTTTCCTATAAGGTTTTCAAAAGGCTTTTTGAGCTTCAAAATCCTCAGCAAATCTGGTTGCCCACCTCTGACCTTTCCCCCACCATTTGAAGTAATTTTTAGTGTGGGTTTGTGGGGAAGCAACTGTTTCTTTACCTCTTGATTCTACTGGGGCAATTGTCATTTGTATAAATTAAAGGTGAATGAAATAAACAACATATCTCTTAATTCATTCTGATTCCACTTGTAAAATCTCCAGCTGCATCTATTTCTATACATAGCCTGGAAAAGGAGTGAGAGCCATTATTAGGAATAATGATCTGCTTTAGACACCAGTAAATGTGTGTGTGTGTGTGGGGGGGGGTCATCTGCACCCTTGTCTCCAAACATCAAATGGACTCAATTAAAAGAGATCTGGCTATGTTTGCCTTTCATATAAATGCTTAAACTGTTTTTCTTGAAACTTTTTCTGCTTATTCATTTATAATGCATCTCTATTGCTTATCTCCAGAATACCTTTTCATTTCTTGTTCCTCTAATGGAGATGACTTAAGCAGTTCAGTCAACATCTCAATTTTTGTGAAATCTTAAAGGTCAAGATAGCTTTCTTCATAACTCTATGACTGTCATTGATTGACTGCCTTTGCTTTTTAGTTTGGTTTGGGGGTGGGGGGGGTCTCCTACACTTTTTGTTAGACTCCCCCCCCCCCCCCATGAGGTAGTGAAGTTTTAACCTAGAACCACTTGTGAAAAAAAAATATTACTGCACTTCTTCAGATACATAACAATGGATCCTTTCCTCCTTTTGTAAATGGCAAGAAAAGATGAAGACATAATAAAAGCAATACAAAAATGCACTGAGATGTGCTTGGGGGTTTGTTTTTTTTTTTTTTTTTTTTTTTTGCTACAAGAAATCTACCTTTTGGTTAAAAATAAAAAAAATCGTTCTCAGAAATAGTCACCTGGTCCTTTATGGAATTTTGCAATACTGAGTATTGTCTCCTCAGCAAGAGTGCCACCAGGGTAAAAAAAAAAAAAAAAATCAACCATATTCCAGGCAGCTGTCACTTCTTATGGTGGTTAAATTTTTTTTTTTTTTTTCAATAACAAAGTCTGTTAAATGTTTTTTGACCTTTGCGATGAAGTCTTTGACAGCCTTCAAAAGTCATAAATGAAAACGTTATCCATCTCACCTAGCTCTTGAAGAAAAATTCACTGATTACCTCTCTTCCTGCTTCCCCCACCTCTCCGTACGAAAGTGTTACATCAGCAATATAGCATTATTCATCAACATTGACCAAATATAACATCCATTTGCACAAGTCTTTGGAAGAGAGTTCTCAAATTTTCTATCAAATCAGGCAAGAATTCTTTTTCATCTTTATCTTCCCTATGATTATTGCCTCTGATTTCTGTGCTAATCTTTAATTTATTTCTTTCTCTATTTTCCAAAACTGATTTCTTTTCTTTCCTCTACCCTCTCTCATAATTGTCTGTATGTGGAAATGATTCAATCTCTTTCCTCTTATATCCAAAAATATCACTTAAATCAAAAAATTGTATTCTACTTTTAAATTAAAATAATTCTGAAAAACAAGTTTTGTTCTTTTTTTTCAATCATAATATGAATTGTATTTTTCATAAATATTTTTGGTGGTTCCAGAAGACTCTTCCATCTTACCTGGTACCAGCAACACTTATGCAGAATATTTTTTTTTTTAGTAACAGCTGATTAAGCAACTTGGTTGAATATTTGTATTGTACTGAAAACTTTAAGTCTCTTGACCTATTAAATACATTTATGCCACAAGGTCATGGTTGATTGTCATCTCTGCTTATAACTACTGTTAATGTGAATTGAGTATGAAAAACATTTGTCTGCCTTTCCATTTAGCTGTACCTTTAAGTGAATATGACTTTAGTCTTGAGATTTAAATATATTCTCAAACCTTTTTTGAAGTTATGACAAAAGCAGGGAAACATTAAATTTCTCCCATTTGTACATCAGCATATATAAGACCATCAGGTTTGAGTTTCTAGGCCTAAATTTTTACAGAAGACATTTTAAATAAAACTCTTGCCAAACTTGGACCTTTCCCAAAAGTCAGTTTTCCCCTTGTCACTAACATTTCTTGTATAAAAAAAAAAAAACCACACACACATTCTCAGAACTAAATGTGATATTCATCATTTACCAATTAAGAAATAAATGAGAAATTAAATTAGCTGATGTCTTGCCAACGATTCAGCTAATCTAACAAAACTATTTTTGTTAATTCACACGAACAAAGAAAATGTATAAATTTACTTTGTTGAAGTTTTATTACAATTCTAATCACTTCAATTGTTGCTATAACTACCTTCACTCCTCAGCAGTGTCTTTTGGTCTGGGTGGAGGAGGTTGTCAATGGTTTTGTGCTTTCTTAGCCATCACCAATATCCTGTTCTAGTTGAGTCCTGTATATACAAGTACATAATGTGTAACAGATTTTAAAAATTAATCAAAGCTTAATTTAATTTTGTGTTACACTGGGCATGCTTAGGAGTGGGGAACTGACAGGATTAAAAAACTCATCTGTATACAAGATTGGGTTTGGAAGCTTCAATTATGATCTTGAAAGCAAAGAATTCCATATTAGTTTGACCCCCCCCCCCCTTAAAAATTCATTGCCATGTTTTATGTGTAAGTTTGTTTGCTATTTAATGGTCACTATTTTGTTGACCAAAAGTTGCACTAGGGTGGTGCTCAGAATGCGTTTTACATGTATAAAGACTTGCCTCAAACTGTCATACAACTTTTCTTGTGTAAGTGTTTGCTAAACTAAATGCTTTTAGTTTCCTTAAAAAAAAAAAAAGAGCTTACCTCAGCTCAGATATCTTATGGCATTTCAAAAAGCAACAGACTAAAACATGATTCTCTCATTTTGTGGTTGAAAGTACCTTCTAATTATGAAGGCCTCATGCATGCACATTATATTAGGGAGATCTTTTCTGTCAGCTATGATCTTCAAAGTTGAGCAAGATGCAATAAAAAGCATTTTATCTAATATGTGTATATATGAATTGACGATATGAAATATTGCTAGGGTGCCTTGGGCTAGTGTAAGCATGGAAAAAACAGTGAGTAAAATTTGTGCAAATAGCTTGAGAAACAAAGTACCACAAAGAGGACTCCAAAAAAAAAAAAAAAAATTGAGAGCAACACATTATCTATATTTTGATAATAGAAGCAGGCTTCAGAGTAAGGGTGTTTTTTTTTTTTTTGTTTTTTTTTAAAACTTTACAGGTAAGAAGAGTCTTCAGCCCCTTTCAAGTTGTTTAATGAACATACACACAACAAAAAATAAAGACACTAAAGTAGTCTACTAAAGTTTTATTTCAAATTTTTCTGTACAAGTTAACATTGGCCAAATTTATGAGGCTGTAACTGGGGAGAGCTTGGTCTAACGGATAGGAGTCCATGGTTGTATAAAATCTTTGAAGTAGACTTTAGCTAGAGGGGGTAAAAAAAAAAAAAAAAAAGTCATCAATAAAAGCAGCCAATCAAAATGACATGAAAGCAATGAAGCAAATACCTGTTCATGTGTGCTGATAGGAAATCAATCACCTGCAAATAACATCCTAAACAAAAAGCCCTGAGGAGTAAAGGTATTATAGTGGGGCTTTCATGAAACTGGTTAACATGACTCTGCTCAATAAAGTGACAAACTTTTCCTTAATGTGATGCATGAGTGACTTACATGGGCCCATGTCATTTAATGTATATATAAGCACATATACACCATTAAACTTTTAAAAAAGAAATGGAATAATATTTCCCCCCTCCTACTGAGTCTAGACATCTCTTACCTGGAGCTAAAATCCAAGTTTTTAGGACTGAGTCTGTATTTAAATCATATACAGTTTTTAATAAATGAACAAATATATATATTTTTTTTTTTTTTTTTTTTATATATCTGAAAGTTGTTAATACAAGAAATAAAGTTGATGTTACCAATTTAGAGAAATGTACTTGACAACTGCTATAAACAAAAGCCATGTCTGTGTTAGTTAAAATTGAGAAAGAAAGAAAAATACAAAAATTAAGAATTTATAAAAACAATGAATAGACTTCCTTTCTAGTTGAAGTGGTTGCGTTCCATACAAAATTTGAAGACAATTTTTCAAGGTTAGGGTAGGGATTAATATCAAATATATTTGACTTGATCAGCAGGAGTCTTTTTTTTTTTTTTTTGAATAAACAGAACTGATGATGCTGAATTCAATATTTTAGGATTTACTGTTTTTTCTTATTGAAAATGAAGTTGAATACAAAATGCTGAATTTGGATGAAGAGTTATTCATTTGCATTACTTACACTTAGACTAGTGTCCTCATCTTTGTTGTTATTACCACATTTCAGGCACTGTGTTCTCTGGCTTTTTTTCAGGCATCTATCAATCTGGGTAACTTTTTTTTTTTAATCATGTCACCCCAAGCAAGGCATTCCACTGCCACTATAGCGCAGGGGTTACACAGGGCGATAGACGAGTTAGGATGTACATGGGGGAGAGTTGGAGAGAATGGGAGGGTTAGTGTGTTAGGAGGTGTCTATTGACCTTACATTTAAACTCCTGGAGGTTATAGCTGTCAGGGAAGTAAGCATGCGGAAGGGAAGTGCAAGAAAAGAAGCTGTTGGAGTAGAAATTGCATTTCATCGGTTTCACTGTAAAAGGGTGGGACCTAGTTGCCAATCTAGTATCTCATGCAAACTCACACCTAGGGGGCACCAGAGATTTAAGTTCATCAGCAGAAGCCATGAAAGTATTTATAGAAGAGGCACAGGGAAGCCACGTCACACTGTTGAGAGAGTGACTGCAGGCGGTCAGCTAAGTCGGTATCAATCACGTTACAGATTCTTCGCTGTATTTTGTCAAGAAGCCCGAGGAGAATAGTAGGGGCACCCGACCAGATGTGGCAACAGTATTCAAAACACGGGCGGATGGTAGATTTGTATGAGTACAGGATAGATTCAGGCGGAAAGAATTTCCGGGCCCTGCACAGAGAGCCAACTTTCATAGCAGCGGATTTAGCAATGGATTCGATGTAGTCATTCCACTTGAGGTCCGCTGAGAGTGTCAGGCCAAGCAGACATAGTGCTTTACTTTCTGAGAGGCATGCCTGTTCCATGCTAATGGGAGGGAGGTGCGGTCATCTGTGGTGGCTAATTGACAGCAGCTTCGTTTTGGAAGAATTGAATTTTATGAGCCATTTCCTACCCCAATCCACCACGGATTGGAGGTCCTTTTCAAGCTCAGCTGCGAAGTTCGCCTTACCATCAACACCAGATTTTTGATCGAGGCGAGCGTATACTGTGGTATCATCGGTGTACATGCCTACTTGTGATCTTATGGCATTGGGGAGATCATTGATGTAGATTAGAAGAAGCGTAGGACCTAGGATAGAGCCTTGGGGGACACCCGCGTTTGTAGGGTAGTTCTGGGAGGCATGTCCGTTTAAAACCACCTTCAGTGTGCGGTTGGAGAGGAATGATTGGATTAAGTCCAACAAAAGTCCAGTAATGCCGTAGCTTTGCAGTTTCCATAGAAGGCTGGCATGCCATACTCTGTAGAATGCTTTAGAGATATCCAAGGCAACAGTTCGGGCTTCACCATTCTTGTCGAGAGCCTGGTATATATACTTGGTGATGGTCGTTAGCATATCAGCAGTAGACCTGGTGAAGTGCAAGCCATACTGTTTGTCCGATAGGAGCCCGTGGGCCGTGAGATGTTGAACGATCTCGGCATTGATAATGGCTTCGAACACTTTGCCTAAGATCGAAAGAAGGCTGATAGGGCAGTAATTTGCGGGGTCTGAGGGTTCACCAGTGTTCTTGAATATTGGAACCACAGAAGACTTCCAACAGGCAGGAAAGCAGGAGGAAGATAGGCAGAGGTTGTAGAGCTTAGAAAGGACAGAGGAGAGTTCAGGGGCACATTTCTTCAAGACTATGATTGGGATTCTGTCCCCACCACTCGCTTTGTAAGGGTCAAGTTTTGATATTATGCTAGAAATCAGCGAGGGCGTGATGTGGACATCATTCAATTGGGCCTCAGTTCTAGATGGGAAATCGGGTGTCTGGACACCAGACGGATCCAAAAACAAATTGGTCGAGAATCTACGGGCAAAGCATTCAGCCTTGTCCACTGAGGAGGTGAGGACCTCAAACTCGTTGATTAGTGGGAGTATTGAGGACTTACTCTTGTTGAGCACACTTTTACAGAGGCGCCAGAAGTCTTTGGCTTCGAACTTAGAGGATGCTATGCGCTGCTTCATTCTGGCAGCAAACAGCATCTTAGCTTCGTTAAGTATTTTTTTACACTTATTACGAGCTGAGGCGAAAAGGCGCCTGTTTTGGTCCGCCGTGTGGCTACGATAAAGCCGGAAGAAGTGATTCCGGTGGGCAACGGCGGCCGAGCAAGCGGGCAGGAACCAGGGAGACGAATAGGATTTAAGCTGAAATTTCCTGGCTGGGATGAAAGCATCGATGCCAGCCTTAACCCAGGAGAAGACACAGTCTTCGACGGGAGGACTAAAAACATTGTTCCAAGGGACGTCGAAGGAGGACTATTTATCTAGTCCATATTGCAAAATGTCAAGATGAGGATATTAGTAAATAAACTGTTAAATATACAGCCAATCTGTTTTTAGCAATTTGGAGTTGATAAGAATTAAACAAGTCTAATAAATGGTGTTTGTGAGGGACGGGTGGTCCCCTCCTTAATCATCAAATTTGGTTTGACTTGATTTTCTACCAATGTGATTATTTAGATGAAATTTTTCTTTAATGGCCAAATCTATAAATTTTCTTTTGCTGAAATTGTTCCAACATTCAGGTGAATATCAAGTGATGCAAGCTTCAAACTTAATTCCTAAATATTAAGATGCAAAATGAGGCCTGTTAAAACAATACACATAAAAAGAAATAAAATAGATTAAATGAGAAAAACAGTTTTAAACAGAAGTGAACAACTTTTGCATACTTAAAGAATAAGATTAGACATCAAAATCAATTTGTCTAAAATTGTGAAGAAAGAAAAAGTTTCATTAAAAAGAGAAAATACCATCTTGGAAATTAATTTCAGTTTTGATTAAAACTTGATCAATTGCTCTTTTGTTAAGAGTTTAAAATATTTAGAATTTAAATAATTAAACAAGCTTTTGTTTTCTCCAAAATGGAACAAACTGGCACTTGACCTTTCTGATTTGAATACTCAGGTTATAATTACTTACGAGGATCTTCGAACTTCTCTGGATGTCTTGCCATGTAATCTTCAAAAACCAACCATTTTCTGCGGGTGTAATCAAGGCGATAGTTTTTTAAGAAATGTCCAGCAGTCAAACCAATCAATCCAAAAACGATGTGGCGTTGGATTCCTGAAAATATCCAATGAAGCAAACTTAATTAACTTGGAATATTTTCAAAATCAGAGAAAGTGGTTATTTTTTAATAAAAAATATCAATAATTGGTTATTGTTAAAATGAGAAAATAAATGTTTCTTTTAGTGTATGTGTATATATATATATATATATATATATATATATATATATAAAAAGAAACATTTTCTTCTTTCAGAACAAAACAAAATCTGAAAATCTTCAGACTTAAATATCTGGAAATTGACTTTATTGTAATAATTGATAGATTGAAATTTCTGTTGAATTTTTTCCAGATCACTTTGAGAATCTGTGCAGTACCTGTAAAAAAAAAAAAAAAGAATGATGGGACATTTACATATGGATCAGAGTCGCATCTGTGCATTTTGCTTATGATCAATGTGTCACTCCAACCTCTTTACATAAGTGAAGTATCTGTTTGCTCTGTTTAGTATCAGTGCCAATTCTTGGCATTTCTGCTGTAAAGCAGAGTTCAACTGTCAGCATTTGAACAAAGATCCAAAATGTACCAACTGATACATTTGTATTGTGTGAGATGTGGCAGGGGATTGTTGTCTTTGGAAAGTTCCTTGTGTAGCAGTGAGTGAAGCCTGGTTCTGAGGAGACTAACCCAATGGTAGTACTTCTTCCATTATATCAAGTTGGAAGTGTTGAAGTATTTTGATGCTTTGGTGATAATATAATTGTGAGGACAACAACATCCCACATAAAAAAGATATACAATCACATTGGGAGGTAGTTCAATATAAGATCAATTGTAGTATCTGTTAAACATTAATCATACACACATCATATATATATATATATATATATATATATATAAAAACTTTTCCGTTACACCCAGTGGTGTGTAGGGCAGCGTTTTTGCTGTTTCTATAACAAACTGTTTTTTATGGAGTAGGGTTGTTAGCCCTGTGCCCAACCCACAAACCTGGAGGAATGTGATTTTCTAAGTCTAGCTTAGATATGACACATGGCTGAAAGTGTGTGTGTGTGTGGGGGGGGGAGGTAACCAGTGAGGATCAAACTCACTACTCAGTTATAATGATTCTAGTGAGACGAGCTTGCTAACCATGACACTACGCCGAGGTGCCTATAATCAAATTAGACCAGTACACAGTTGTATTAAAAAATGTTAAAAACAATTATATTGTAGAACTTTTACACCAAATGGTAGAAAACTGGGTTGCGTAAATGAAATATACATATATACAAATGAATAAGGAATGAAAAAATATTTATGTTCAAAACATTAATTTAAAACAGTGCTCAGTATAGAAATAGAGCCATGAATATTTATTATAAATTATAGTTTAGAACATGTACAAACTACAATCTACTACAAAAGTATACATTTTGTTTCAACATTGAACTCATCAGGTAATGATGATAATAAACATTTTTGAAAAGAAAATTTATGAAAATTCACTTCCTTTTCTTGGCAAAATCTTTTTTGTACGACGTAAAGAAGATAGGAAAGAGGAGAAAACAAAAATAAAAATAAAAAAAAAGGTGAAAGAGAATGACACAAGAAAACGAGAGAACAAAATAAAGAAACAAGAGGAAACTGCCAATGAAAAACGTCTTAAGGAGAAAGACACCAAATTTAGGTAAGAAATAAAGTATAAGCATATACAGAAATTGGTAACATGACATCTGAGCTTAACAAAGAGGAAAAAGTGAGAAAAATGCGCAGGGGTGGGGGTTAGAAAGTGGTGGGGGAGACAACAAGCGCTGCAAAGAAATAGAAATTTCAAACTTTGGCCAGAAATGAATTGTAGATAGATGCATTTGTTTGTAACATTGTATAAAACAAAATCCTTTAGCATTTTTGAAAAAAATGGTGAAATCACATACACAGACATAGGAATTATTCAAAAGTACAGATTTGAGGAGATTTAAAAATGAAGATATAAATTCATTAGTGCTAATATAATAAATTGGTTTATAAAAAAAAAAAAAAAAAAAAAAAAATTATAATTAAATTAAAAATTAAAATAAAAGGAAAATTAATGTAAAGAAAATTTAAATTTAAAACATTAAATAGATCACAATTTCTAACAGAAAATATAGATAAAAATAGGAGATAAAATAACAAAGATATAGTTAAAGTAAATTATCAAGATAGTAAGATTAATACTGTAAAAAGTTTATAATTGCTGGAGTTTGAAACCTTACATTTTATAATTCTAGCAAGATTGTAAGGTTAATTCTTTAATATGTTTACCATTTACTGTCGTTTCATGCCTTTTGATTCAGTAATATGTCACTCTTCATGTATTTGATTATTTCCATTTTTTCTTGTAGACAAAAAAAAAAACCCATTTATCTTCAAATCTGCGCTTTTGAATATTTCTTTGTAGCTCTTGTTGTCCCCCCCCCACCTTCTTTCTCCTCTGTGCATTTTCTCACTTTTTCCTCTTTGTTAAGCCCAGACATCATGTGACCAATGTTTGTATATGCTTATACATTACTTCCTACCTAAATTTGGGGATCTATTTCTCCTTGAGCCGTCTTTCATGGGCTCTTTCCTCATGTTTCTTTATTTCTTTTTTTGTTTTCGTCTTTGTTTTTTTTAGTTCATCTGTCCTTTTTCCTATTTTTGTTTTCTCATCTTTCCTATCCTCTTTACCTTGTACAAAAAATTTTGCCAAGAAAAGGAAGAGAGTTTTCATTAATTTTCTTTTAAAGAATAACATTTATTGCCATCATTACTAACTACCTGATGAGACATTGTTCTTTCAATGTTGAAACAAAATGTACACTTTTGTAGTAGATTGTAGTTTGTACATGTTCTAAACTATAATATATATATATATATATATATATATATATATATATATATAAAAATAAATAAAATTCATTTTTTTAAAAATTGTATTTTCATAATTTCAAAATCTAAACTATTTGTTAGGATGATTAAGTGATATGTACAGAGGCAAATATTTGTAATGTTTTTTCATTTTGTTTATAGTTAAGATGCGTTTGAATTCACTGCAATAAATTAATGATGATTTTTTTTTTTCTTTCTATCAGGATGAGTGCTTACGTTACATTTTCTAAACATCTTTTTAAGTCAAATTTATTTATCAATGATTTACATGGCTGGGGAAGTTATTTTCAATAATTATTAAAAGATGTGTGTTGTGGTGCAGTGGATATCGACTGGGAATGACAAATTGGGTTGCCAAGTTCGAATTCCAGTTGAATTCCTTGCATTTACTTACGTGCAAATACCCTTGGGAAAGGTATTAATCCGTCTCTTCTGTTCAGCTATGGGTTAAATAATAAAACAAATTGGATTCTATAACCTTGGTTGGCAACCAGTCTACCGCAAAAAGCAATGGCAACCTACTGCAGGATAATCTTTTGCTCAGTCAGTCGTCTCTTTCGAGACATGATTGCCCAAAGCGTGTATCACGTATGGCACTTAACTGACTGATTAGAGATTGCCAAAATGAGTACACACTTTCAATAATGGGGAGGAGAAAAAAAACAAAAAAAAACAAAAACAAAAACACTATTCCCAGTTTTTGAAAATTTACTAGAAATATGGGAATTATCCAATTTAAATGAAATTAACAGTACTTATTCATTAAGGAATTAGTTTTATATTGAACAGGGAATTATCTTAGAATAGTTTGTGTAAATTTAATTCCACTCTGCCATTTCAATAGATTTATGTATTGGGGAGGGTGTTTGTGAAATTTGTTTAAATTTATACAGCTGATCAGAATAACTGCCTTGAAAAAAATTAATAAAAAAGGCACAGTGAAATTACGTTATGATGGTTGGAAAGTGATTGAAGCTGATATGCCAGGGTAGGACTTATGACATTGCAAATTCTTAGGGTTTTACAGGAATCTCTAGATACACAGGAGAAATACCAGACCAGATGTGGTAACAATATTTAATTCATTGACACCAGTAAATTATAAAAGCCCAAGATAGATTCTGGCGAGAAAAATTGTTTTGCATAAGGCAGTGAGCTAATATTCCTAGTAGCACACTTAGCAATTGATTCAATTTATGGCATTAAAAAATTGATGCACAATGAGACAATGAGTTACTCTCCTGTAAGTTAGCACCACTCATGCTGACAGAAGGCCAAAAAAAAAAAAAAAAAAAAAAAAAAAAAACTTAGCTTTAAAATATATTTTAAAAATGAAAAATTTTTCTTGAGACATCTAAGTTTTAACCACAAACTAATAGCCTAAATTTAATATTTCCAATAAGCAAAATACTTTACTGTATTTCATGCCAAATTTTAATTGATTAAAAAAATGTTTTGTTTTTAAAATTTTTTAAATCATTAATACTGACAAATCTGTCAACACAACCTAATTTTCTTTATTAAAAAAATCATTCAAATATAAAATGTACTTTTCTGAAACTTTATTTGAGGAAGTTCTGATCTTCATGGCTAGCACAAGATCTTGGTCAGGAGGTCCATCTGTCTGTTGATTTGGTCTTCTCTTAACCTTCTTCTGGTCTGATCTAATCTGTCTGCTTTCCAAAAATTTCCTGCTTATATGGATTTCTTAATCTGTAAAGGGTGGGGATTGACCAGAGTTTGAGTTTGGTTGTATTTATAAATGAAGGAAAATTTGTGAAGATATATTTCAATGAAATATTTTCAATATCAAAAATCTTGAAAATTTCATTTTTGTTTACAGTTGCAACAATAATATATTTTTTCTGTGACATCTCATAAGCTACCATGTGAAAAATGTTATTTCCCTTGTTTTAAACAAAAAAAGGAAAAAAAGAAAGCATTAATGTTTCAAAATTCAGTTTATTAATCCATAAATTTGCTAATTTACTTTAAAACATCTATGTAAAAAAAAAAAAAAAAAAAAATGTATTTTTAAGAAATTTTAAAATTTATTGTTTACATTTTTTGTCTAATATAGTGGTTCAATAAGTGACAAGTGAATGTAAAAATGTTTTAAAATCTTGAGTACAACATAATTTTCTTTATAAAAAAATCTTTCAAAAATAAAATATGATTTTCTGAAACCGACGAATATTATTTGATTTAAAACATATTCTTTTAGTTTAAAATATTGTATAAAAGTATTTTTGAACATTGAGGTGGGTATTTTTTATGAAGTGTTGACAACTCTCATGATAATCTTACATTTGGGAATTTTTCTGAGGATGACATAACTAACAATTGGCAAATATAATGTAAATGCCTTTTTTTAGATAAATATTTTAAACTACCCAGTAACCTTGAATAAAAAAAATATTTTATGCTATCTAATATTCTATTAAATTTCAGGTACTTTAGTACCTAAATAATTTTACATCTAACTTACAAAGACACTTGTTGAGGAACTGTTAGAAAATTACCAATAAATTTAAAATATTTTTATAGTTATCGTTTTTATTTTCTGATAATATAATGTATAGACATTCATATTTACAAAAATCAACATGTTTATATATACATAAAATAAATTCAAAATTCTTTTTAAAATTGACCAGTAATTTGGTTTGGTTTGAGTTTAACGACCCATCAACCATTATGCAGCTTTCGTATTTTGGGATCACATTTGTTTTGAAGTTGTTGCATGCATTACAGTGGTTGTACACATTAGATTGGATACATTTTATTTTAATTAAATTTTATTGTATAGTCCTATTTTCATTAAATATGCCATTAAATGGTCTATCTTGGTGTGTTCAAATAGTTATTTTATTGTTTTTGTGTTGTAATACTTTTTTTCATATAGATGAAAAGTCAGTGCAGTCCATGATGAAGTGTCTTAGAGTGTATGGGGCACCAGTGATGCTGATAAGCTTTTAATGTAGTGAATTCCTGGGACATAGGTCTTTATTTGGGTGGATCCCTTGGAAATTCTATGGGTCCCAACTAAAGTGCCTTAATAAATTGTTGTGCTAAACTGCAAGGCAACCAACTATTTTTTGGCTCTGTCTCTTGTTGCTCTCAATATTTTTTTCTCTTGGTATCTCTTCCAAGCCCCCACTCCACCATTAGATCTATCAAGTATGTCTTTCTTTCTATCTGTCCTGTGAGTCATAAATTCTTCAGGCCCTCCTTCCTCATTATGTGTCCCAGGAGCCTCATCTCCCTGATGTTAAGTATGAGTTTTCTTTTCATTTGCATCCTCTCCAACACCTCACTGTTGCTCACATGCACAGTCCATAGTATCCTCAACATCCTTCTGCAAAACCACATTTCTGCTGCCTCAAGTCTCTCCATCATCCTTGATCAGATTGTTTAACATTCACTGTCATACAGAAGGACATATCACATAGCAATTCAGCACTGTTTTTTGTATCCAAGGAGATTTTCCTGTCGCTCAATACTCTGGTTAGCTTCTAAAATGCGTCCTTAGCCATGCTAATGCATCTTTGAATCTCCATGTCACACTTCCCGTCCTCCGTCAGAACACTTCCCAGATATTCAAATTTCTTTGTTTCATTTTAGTTTTCCAACCTGTAGTTAGCATACTGAGCTCTTCTTTTTGCTGATGACCATACATTCGGTTTTCTGGAAGTTTATGCTCAGTCCTTTTTTGTTTGCTTTCTTTTGCTACCTTCTGTAGAAGGTCCTGCATTTTTCTTTCTGTGACTGCTATTAGCACCGTGTCATCAGCGTATTTTATATTGCTGAGATTGTGGCTGCCAATGATTAATCCCAGCAAGGCTATTATTTTTATTTGTCTCATAATTATTTCGCTGTACAAATTAAATAAATCCAGTGAGAAAACATATTCTTGTCTTATGGCCCTTTCTATTTTTGCATACCTGCTAAATTCATTTCCTCTTTATACGCAAGCAGTTTGCTGATAATATAGATTCTTGATTATCCTAACACCTTTTCTGAAAAAAAAAAAAATTGCTGAGCATCTCTTATCAAGTTTTTGTGGCGTACTTTGTCAAATACCTTTGCATAGTCTATAAAGCACAGATAAAGGTCCTTTAGCATTTGTATTGCTCTTTCAGATAGCATTCTGAGCATGAATATCACGTTCCTCATTCCGGTATCTTTTAACAAACCCACACTGTTCTTGTCCTATCTCTGGGCCAATTTTGCTGTGCTTTGTTTATCAGAATTCTGATGATGAGTTTTGTTATGTGGTTCATTAAACTGATTGTTCAGTGGAGTACACATTCCTTTGCACCTGGCTTCTTTGGTAGTATTATTACAAATTGATCTGCTTAGGTTCTCCAGTATATTGCCGTTGTTGTAGATTTCATTTATTATTTCTGTGAGCCTGTCTACCCCAAAGCCTTCTAAGGACATCAACATCTCTATTACAATCCCGTCAGGTCCTGTTGGTTTGTTTCTCTTCAATTTGGCCACTGCCGGTTTCACTTCAGTTTTTAATATTTTTAGTTGATCCACATTAGTTAATGTCAATAACAAATTCTTGATTATTGCACTTCTGGTCTTCTGTACATATTTAGATTTTATTTTTACCCCCACCCCCAGCACTTTTTTGGGCAGTGGCAGAATCTGTATTTCTACTTTGACTTCACATGCTAGTGTGCATAAATAAAACATTATTTTCATTCTGGTTTAAGTAAAATGGAAGCAAGACTTAGCAAATCCAATTAACCCTTAAATTTACTAATAGACTTTGTAACACAGCTCTCGAACAAATATTGGATTTTAAAGTGAATTTTAAATTTCTTGTTTACATTTTCATTAATTCATGATATTAATTTTGAAGTTTTCATTTTAGCTTTAATAGAAAGCTAAAGGATTAAATAGTAATCAATCTTATTTTCTGATAATGTCATGTATGTTCAACCGCATATAGAGAATCAGCACATCTATATGCATATAAAAAAATTCAAAATTCTTGTCTATATTTCTGAGATGTGGTATTGTAATTATTTACATTACATTGTTTGGGTTATTGTTTTCATCTTTGTTGCCATATTCATCACGACTTTTCAGCTGGTGTATTATCTGACCTTCTTCAAGTGATTCGAATTTCAAAGTAAACCCTTTATTTTGTTTACTAGCATATATTGTTCTAGTTGCAAGAGTCTCGCCTCTTCCAGATGTTTTGGTATCAGTTATTTCTCTTTAACTTAACTTTAATTTTTTGGGCAACAAAGAGGACAACAGTCTGAACAATGTAAATAATTTCAAATTCTTTTAAAAATATTGGTGTGATGATTTTTACTAAGCTTTTCCATTTATGATTAGTAACTTAATAATATCTAAAAGGGTTAATTAATAATACAGAATTTTAAAAGAATAACAAATAAAAACTTAAGTTGTAATTAAAATGTAAAACGAAAAATCTTGTAAAAATTCATAATATTTTTTAAGACAATATTTCATTATCTTATTTCTAAAAAGTATTTAATAAAAAATTTAAGGTGGGTAACAGATGCAAAATAAATATTTCTACCAAGATTTTTTTTATATAAAAAAAAGTTTCTAAACTAATTAATTTCAAACTATTTAATTTTTAATTTTATAAGAA
Organism: Ascarosepion bandense; assembly: GCA_037127315.1. NCBI lineage: Eukaryota > Metazoa > Mollusca > Cephalopoda > Sepiida > Sepiidae > Ascarosepion > Ascarosepion bandense. The sequence goes on from JBBBDQ010001491.1 coordinate 222,556, forward strand.
TTTCCAACTTAATGTTTTTTTTTTTATAAAAAAAAAAAAAAAAATAAAAGACGCTAAAACTTTCTATACTACTAAAATCTTTGCTGCCTCAAGAAAAACAAGATTTTTAACCAAAGTTTTGAGCATGCTAGGATTGAAAAATAAAATATAAAATAATCAAAAAAAAAAAAAATACTTTGTTGGTCTTTTATTTTATCAAGTTTTATGCCTTTTTGATCATGCTATGCTGTTTTTTTTTAGTGAATGCATGTATATTTTTAAGCTCTACAAAAATTATTTTTTCGAAATTTAATAAGTGGGGTAACAGGTGCGTATTATTTTAAAATAATTTCATTATTCAATCATTTGCGAAAAGAAGTCCTGAAAGTAAAAAAGTTTAATTAAAACTAAAATCAGATAATTCTAATTTTTGCAACAATTTTTCAAATCAATGTGTTTTTTATAGCAAAAAGATCCTATGGCATTATTTTTCATAAAAAAATGGTCATTCAATGAATGACATGCATTGACGAAAACAAAAAGGAGGGAAAAAAGATTTTCATTTAACCAACATTTTGAAGGTTAAATTATTTAAATTAAAAAAATATGTAATTTAACAATAAAAAAATCCTTTGATCTTTCCTGTTAATTAGCAACAAAGATTTTGACGATAGAACTTTTTTTTTAGCGACTAGGAACCTTGTTATGAGGGAATTAGTGTTCTGTTGACAGTCCATTTTTGTTTTTTAATGAATGTCTGAAATTTTTACATTGAAAAACAAAGTCACGCTTAAGTTTTAAATTTCTAACACTTTTTTAGTTGAGTGGAAAATGTGTGTTAAAAAGACCGTAAACAATACTGAAATGATAATGGATCACAAAAAAAGTAAAAAAAAAATCGACCGATTTGACCGAAAATTTGTTCATAGCAGAAGTGTTTCGTATTTTGTTTAAATTTTTATTTCTGAAGTTTTTCTTCGTGTGCTAGTTCATTTGGATAATCAAATCATTAAATTGTTCACAATTTGAAAATAATCTAACAATTATTTATAATTAATCAAAACAAGAAAAAGGAAAGAATACCCACCAGCATAAAGTGGACGATAGTTTACTGAATTGGAAAGCATGGCCGTGCCAACACCAACAGCAGTCATTCCCGCTTCTTCCATACTTAAATCTAAAACCCCCTTCATGACAGAAATTGTCAAGAAAGCACTAAACCGTGGTAAAACGAAAAGCTTACTTATCTAAATTTCTCAGTTTTGAAATCGACTCAGTTTTGTCCTTCAATACAACGACCTCCAAGCTCATCAAGCTGACAGCCCGGTGGTAACATTCACAACGCGACATCAACCACCCCAGTAAAAAAAAAAAAAGAAAAAAAAGTTATCAACTGATAAAGTTAAAAAAAAACAAAACCTCTACCCGTTAAAAAGATTCAATTAATTTGATAATTTAGAATTTTTTTAGGAGTAAAAAAAAATCAATAAAAAATGAATATACAACAAATCAAATTGAGTTTTTGTTTAAACGAACTAAGATTAGAGTTCATTTTTTGTCCTTTATAATTTTGTTATAAATATATTTATCTGGGATCTATGTTTATATTAATATCGATATAAAATATTTATGTATTTCCCCCTTTATTTGCTGAACTTTTTCTGCGTTACTGACGAATTTCACTGTTCGTGTTGTAAATGTCATAGGTTAAAAACGTATTTAACCGCTATATTGACTCTATTAATCTTGCACGTGTTGATTTGACGTTGAAAAATGTTTCAAGTTGATTCTCAACGACCTGCGTTAACGATCGGTAAATAATGTTATTTTATTTATATTATACAGTTGTATATTTAATGATGTATTGTCAGTTGATCTTAGATATTATTGTAGAACAATTATTTTGCAACAGAAACGTATTTTGAGTATTATAAAGCGGAAGCCTCATCAAGTTCATAAGCGGATGAATTGTTAGTGTTGCAAATACGCTGTTGAAACAAGAAATTACAATATAACAAAAAAATACGTGATTTGTACAACCAACTTGTAATCTCTAGTATCTAAAATGATTTTTAATTGCTACGCTGCAGTACCTTTGAAAAAAAAATCTTTTAAAATTTCATTTTGTTTTCTTCAGACTAACTGACTAAAAGTCCTTAAAAGCAATTTAAGTTTGAAAGTATGGCATAGTTTTGCATTTTATATTTTAATTGGGAGTAGATTTTCGGAAATAAAGGCAAAAAAATGTTTCAAAAAATAGATGATTTATATTCCCCAATGAGTCCTGCATTTAATAAAACACATTTTTCCAACAAAATTTAATTTCTTGAATTTACGTGGTGGTGGTGGTGGTGGTGGTGGGTAACAGATGTTAAAAAATATTTTTACCAAGAATTTTTAAAAATATTAATTTGAAAAATGATTTCATTAATTTGTGAATAAGTTCTGAAAGTTTCATTAAAATCCGACAATTATTTGATTTTTGCAAGGATTTCCAAATTAATGTTTTTGTCACCGCAAAAAAAAAGTTATATAATAATTAATTTAATAATTTATTTATTACATTTTTCATTGTAATCATAATGTAAACTCTCATGACAATTTGGTTACCCGCTAACTAAAATCAAAACAAGATTTTTCAACAAAATTTTGAACGTGTTAGAAGGGATTAAAAATAATTAAAAATATTTTGATTTTTCCTTAACATAACGGTAAACGTTTTGATATGGAAAAGTTTGTTTTTAAGTTTGGGGCCTATTTTCTTCATACTATTGTGGAGGGCCTCGGATCTGCTTGTCAATTTGGCTTTTTGTCAAACACAACCGAAGTCCTCACAAATTATATCAGAAGGTTGAATGAATAAATGTGTTTTGTTTGTAAAATAAGTGGAATTTTATTAATAGAACTGAATAACAAATTTGTAAATAGAAGAAAAATGTTTAAACAAAAATGCGTGTAAAAAAAAAAAAAAAAATGTAAACAAAAAATGTTCAAATAGAAATGTAAGTATTTAACTGTTCCACAGAAACTCATAGTTGATACAAACTCCAAACAGTATACCCATTTTCTAGGTGTGAAAAAAATTGATTAGGGTTATAGATCAATTTTCAATCCAATCAGAATCTACAATCTTAACTTTCACACTGACTTGTGAACTTTACCTTGGTCTGGGTATTTCCAAAATGTTTTTAGTTCAATTTTGTGAGTGTGCAATTTTACTCTTTGTGTTTTAGTTAATTGTCGGATGATATAGGATTTGTACTCTATACTATGCTGTTTTTTTAAGCGATTTAGTGGAGGTACCTAGATCTTCCCTTCAGTTATGGGTCAAATAACAGGAAAGATTGAGTTCTATAGCCTTGGTTGGTAACCAGTCTACTGTAGAAAGTAATGGCAACCTACTACAGGAAAAGCTTCTGCCAAGTCAGTCATGTCTCTTTCGAGATATGATCACCCAAGCATGTATCACATATTGATAAGCACTTATTGATATCCATGTTCCACAATTTTCTGTTCTAAGTTTGATTTTAGCAAGTGGAAAAAAATGAAATATATGTAAATGCGTCTCTTACTCAAAAATTTATTCCATACATTATTTAATCGGCAACTTTATTTTAGTTGTTTTGATCACATAGAAAAATCCCTTCTCATTTGACTGGTATGAGTTTTTAAGAATAATAATAGGACAGACAACATTGTTAGAAAATTCCTGTAGCCACGAATAAAGATATTTTATAAAAATAGAAACACACATTTCTAATAGCACTAATGAAAAAGAAGTAACAGGAAAGATTATAAAAAAAAAATTGAAGATCATGTGTAATAGTTTAGTGGTACATTTGGTTATAAATGAATAATTGTTTAGGATCTGAAACTCATCTTAAATTAGTTTGTAGTTATTTGTAAAAAGCGATTATATTTGGAATGATGAGTATCTTGTTAATTCTTGAATATTTTAATAAAATTCTTTTTACAGCTGCCTTTACTCATGGCACGTTTAACCCAAATAAGAAGCAACAAATAAAATTCAAGAGCTTCACACAAAATGACGACAAGAAAAGAAAAAGATTCTTGGTGAGTTGGTAAATATAAAATCTGTTCAGATTGTGTTTTATGCCAGTTCTTTCTTCTGCTTGATTTTGTTTCTTTTTGTTCTTCTATTGAAATGTTTTGAAAGAAACTCTGCCAATTGCTTCTTTACTGACCAAAAATAGATTGAAGACTGTTTGCTTAAAACAAAATTAGAAAATTAATTAAAAAAAATGTATTAATGTAAATATTAATAGTTGTAGGTCTTGTTTGAGATTCTCAGAATTTCAGACAAGACCTACTATTACCACAGAGTCAACAATACTATGTGGAATAAAGTCAGTATCAGGAAATTAAGAATGAAAATTCCATTCTCATTTTGATGGTTCTGGTAGCCTTAATGGCAAATATTATCCTTTAATGATTGAGAAGTTTGCTAAGCATGAGATGGGAGTTTTTTGCTTTCAAGTTTCTTTGTTGCAAATTTCTAGATTTTAACAAGATGAAGAATCTCTGTAAAAATGAATAAAGAACTAATGATTATCAATGAAAATTCTTCATATCACTATTTGTCAACAACTGTTTGGTGTAGAAGTTTGTAAATGATAAGCTAACTTAATAGATAAATAGTGATTTGGTGATCTTTGCCTCAAATTGCAAGAAACTTCTGATTTAATAAATTGCGCATAAGTTAGGTCAGATAAACCATGTTGATTGCAAGCATCAAGATGGTTGGTAGTTGGTTAACTTAGAAAGTTTGGTTTATTAAATAAAGCTAAAACTTTTGCTTATTTTGGGTACATTATTTTGTTTTGTTATCTACTGCTGTCTTCGAGACAACATTATAGTTTTATTCTCACAGATTTTTATGCATGTTTTAGTAAAGATCAGTTCTGTCTGTCTTTTGTTGTTTTTCATAGAATTTAAGTTTTTTTTTTTTTCCTCAATAAAAGATTTTGCATGGATTAGAATAAATAGTAATCTGATTATGGAATCTCTGGTAAATATGATGGATCTTTCTAACCAAACTGTAACAATTATCGTCTGTTTTTTTTTTTCTCTTCCATTTTAGAATAACCAAAATCAGAGCAGTTTTATTAAATGTTTTAAAACTATGCATCTTCATAATACTTGCCACAAAGCCATGAAAAGCATTTTTTGAACAAAGGTAAACAACAGAAATTCTTTTATCAAATGGAACTTTGAATAAAAACAGTTTTTCGGATGCTATTAATTGCAAATAAAAATAGGAAAAATCTTGTCTTGTACTTTATCACAGAATTATTGACAAAAACAAAATTCCTAATTGATTTTGTAATTTCATATTACTAGAAAGTAAAATGACTCTTCCAAAAGATACAGGTGCTCCCTGCTCCTCGGAAAGTTTTGGTGGCATCCTGAAAAGACAGGAATATTAAAACAATATGACTAGCACATCAATCAAAAATATTTTTTGGGGTCCTTGCTTGTCATATGACACACATCCTGCTAAGTAACCCTTACATAAACACATCTGTCTAAAAGGCTATGATACATGGCTTCCCCTGATGTCGGGAGCATTCACACAGGATTTGGTAATCAGCCAAACAAAACAAAACTGAGCTTCAAATAATTTGGCTTGATCTTGCAAATGCATATGGATCAGTTCCTCATGAGCTAATTCGAATGTCTCTTGAATTCTTCAATTTTCCTAGTAAGGTAGTGGAAATTATAAATATCTGTAATGAATATGCATCTCACCATTGGTAACTACACCACCAAGTGGCAAGCCCTTGGGGTCTGCATCATGATGGGGTGTGTGATTTCACCACTTCTTTTCATTATGTCCCTGGATCACATGTTATGGGGTGCATCAGACACAGAAAAGGGAGTAATGACTAGGCAACAAATGATCCTTCCTCCTTCCAGAGCGTTCATGAATGGCATTACCGTTCTGGTGCCGTCTAAGGTCGGTGCTGATGAACTCTTGCAGTGCTACCATAAGGTCTTCATGTGAGTGAGAATGAAGGCTAAACCCCAAAGAACCAAAGCTTTTTATTACTCAGAGGCTCTATCAGAGAGATTAATTTCTGCATTAGTGGTGATATAATCCCAGCAGTCAAAGATAAGACTGTGAAGAGCCTTGGATGGCTGCATGGAATTCCACTGACTGATCAGTACCGAGGTGCAGAAAATGGCACTAAATGGACTTGAATCCATTGACAGAACCCATCTCAGTGGCCGGAACCTAAAGCATGCTTCACATCATCTCCAGACCATGGTTCAACTGGTTGTGTCTGGTCAAGGTCCAAAATTAACAAAATTGATTGAAGCCATGCTCACAATTTAATGCTGCTTTCAATGTTAAACACATCTGTTTCTCTACTATTCTATATTATTGATAAGTCATTATGAGGCCCATTCCATGGAAAGTGGTCCAAAATCACAGAATTTTAAATCCAATATTTTCTAGCATTGTTATGTTTTTTCTGAAAGACAACACCCTAAACTACAAAAAAATAAAAAATTCCAGTTCTGATCTTTTCTGTGTTGTCTGTGCCAGGGCTATAAACATCGGCTATTTATTGAAGTCAGAAAATGAAAGAATTGCCTATTTTTCAGGCATTCATTTTTACTAATAAATAACATAGAATTATGTTTAATTATATTTTTCATGATTGATACATACATAGATTTCAAAATAATTGAGGTCCTGAGTTTCTGTTGTTAATCATTTTTACATGAAAATTTCATAAAGTTAGCTCTGTATCCATGTAACACACGTTACGGTTAATCAACATTTTTTTTCTCATTCTTCAATAAAACTCCTGAGGAAAAATCCTTTCTGATTATAAGCTAGTATATTACTGCAAACATGATAATAGCAAAGAAAAAATCAAGCTATTTTTTTTTTCTTGAAAGAACACTTTGAATTTGTGTAACACACATGACATCACGTGTGTTACATGCCAAAATATCACTTCAAAACCTTCAATAATCAATGGATTTCAATATAATAAATAACATACTCATACAATGCTATAAAAGATTCATTTATTGAAAAATTTCAGGTTGAAAATGATACAGTACATCCTGATTTCTTCCAATATCTACCATTCCTACTGGAACTGGAGGACTCAGTTTTCCTATCACATTCTCGGGCCGGTATGCAATTACATCAGCTTTATCTGGCCAGTACCATTTGCCTTTTCTAGAATACTTCATTACAGATACTTCTATATCAGTATCTATAATGGACACAACTTCACCAGGGAATTTTTTTCCATCATAGGAGACTAAGGCCCAATCACCTACATTGAGTTTCTTGCTTCTGTCCACATCCTCATCTCCATATACAATAGTTGATGATGGATTTTTACTTAAATTTGTCTTAAACATTTCTATAGTTGAACCATCACAACAACTAATAACATGCATCTTACTGATGCCTGAGGCATCTTTGATATTTTCCCAAGGTTTCTTTTCTTTTATCAACTCTGAAATTTGTTCTTCATTTATATGAAGAACAGTAACTCCCTTCATGTCATCTTTTGCTACTTTGTAAAAATCAGCAGAGTTTTGTACTATTGCAGCATTTTTACCTTGATTCATGACTCTTTTTCTTACTAGAGATTTGGCTGAGCCACCAATTCCATCAACAACACCTTTTCCATGGGATGTAGTAAAATATTTCCAGGAAACTTTGCACTGGAATTTTTTTGATAACATATATATCAGTTTCACAATATATTTATTTTTAAACTCTGATGATGGCCCATCTGAGTATATTATGAGCATGTCACCTTTTTCAAATTTAATGTATTCTGTCAAAGCATTTATAAAGGTAAAGACAGAATTTTTTCCTTTGTCTTGGCTATCTGTGATTATCAAGAATGGTTGGCAAACTTGGCTCTTACTATACAGAGCAGCAATAAATAAATTAATGCTTTTCCGAGACCACAAAGCACTTTGGACTTCATTTTGATAATCACAACTATATGCCATTGCAAAGTCACACTGTAAAACATGGCAATCACTCTTCTTTTTGTCCTCTGTAAATGCTGTAGACTGAATCCATTTAATTCTCACATGTTCTTTGAAAAAGAAAATTCGCTGAAAAGATCTTTTAATTCACCTACACGCCCTTGTTTTTGGTCTATTCGTAGATGTCCAGTTTCAGTTTTTATCCATTCTTTCCAAATAACTGTGTCGGCATCACTTTTCTCAATTGTCAGCTTATTTTTTAATTGGCAATTAACACAAATACTTCTCCAACAAGGAGAAGTCAAATCAAGATTGTTATCACAAAGAATGCTAGGCCAAAAGTGTTCATCATAGGTAATTCCTAGATCTTTAATTTTCAGAATAAAATTTTCGTGAATTTCATTTTTGCACTTGTCTGGATGCTGATCTTTAAGTAACAATACATTCACTGGCCTCAGAGATGCAAATTTACTGAACCCTACAGTAATGTCAGGGTAGGACTGTTTAAACAGTTCGTAAGTCTCCTTTAAAAACATGATTAAATAGTATTTCCTGCATTTTGATTTGATCCCATTTTCCCAAACTGTCATTTCATCCTGCATTCCAGGCATGGTATAGACAACATCTGTATTAACATAAAAGTCTGTTATCAACTTTTTGTTCTCTTCTGTAAATCTTTGGTTTATCCTTTGTCCATGGTTATGTGGGATTTTTGGACTCAATTCCAGTCCTACTCGCTTGGCTAAACCAGTAACAACGGCCCTTTGTTTTGTAGGTGACTTAGGCAATTTATTATCTAATTTTCGGATTGCTTTTCCCAATGATTGAGGCGTCTTGAACCCATTGCCTGATTTGACAGGGAGTGACTCAATGACTTCTTGCTGTCTTAGCTTTTTACGTAAATGAAAGAGCCGGACACGTTCAGCAACTTTTTTACGGTGTTCTTTTAGTTGGCTTATAGTCATTGCTTTTCGCTGACTTTTTCGAAGGGCTGAAATCCTGGCATTTTCTTGTTCTTGAAAAGATGTACCCAATTCTTTCCTTCGTTTCCTTAGAACTCTCATTCTTTCAGCAGGTGTTTTTTTCATACTTGAGGTTTCCATCTGAAAACTGAAGTAACAGACAATTTTTTGGATATGGAAAAAATTAGCTATAAAGTCAAAGACTTTCTATTCTAACTTAAAAAGTTACAGTCGCATAACATTCTATTTATCACTTACAATTACTTAGAAATATGTCTAACCCTTTGATATCAAGATGTTTTGGTACAATATCTAATGTTTCATAAAATGAGAAACAAGTAATTTATTTTATTACTAAATATTTTTATTATCTTTACTTGTAACGAATGCTATTTTTGTAATAATGCTAATTAATTTCTTTATCTAAATTTTTGAGTCAAGTAAAGCAACTAAGTATTGATACGGAGCAAGGTGTAAAAAGAAAAATAGACAAATATTTTACAATAAAAGGAACTGTTTTACTTTCAAAGTTTAATAAAAAAGAACGCACCCCCTTTTTCCCCTCTAACACTAAGTGTAGGTTTATGCTTATGAAAAAATTAGAAATTATTTTAGAAAATTCATTTCATTGAAACAAAAATAGTATGAAATGTTTTTATTTCAAATAGGTCCTTGTCTAAATGTTAAAAATAAATATCGAAGATAAATAAAAAAAATTCTTTTTTTATCTTCGATAATTTATTTTTAACATTTAAACAAGGACCTATTTGAAATAAAAAAAAACATTTCATTTTTTTTTTTTTTTCAAAGAAAAAAATAGAAAAATATTTTACAATAAAAGGAATTGTTTACTTTCAAAGTTTGAACCACCCTTTTTTCCCCTAACACCAAGTGTAGATATATGCCCATGAAAAAATTAGAAATTATTTTAGAAAATTCATTACATTGAAACATTTCATACTATTTCTGTTTCAAAGTTTCTAAAATAATTTCTAATTTTTTCCTAAGCATACAGCTACACTTGGTGTTAGGGGGGAAAATGGGTGCGTTCATTTTTATTGAAAAATATTTTTCTTTTTACACCTTGCTCCATATCAATACTTAGTTGTTTACTTGTCTCAAAAAATTAGATAAAGAAATTAATTTGACAAATAAAATGAAAAACAAATAATTAAAATATTTCATTTTTCTTCTTATCACAAGTTAAAATGTTCAAGGGTTGAGAAATAATTTTTTCTTTCAACCATATGAAAAACTAAGCTGGCCTTGATGTTTTTTACACTGTCACCCTTCGTGAGTGCTTGAAAAATGAACGTTGCCCGAAAAATTTTAAACTCCAAAATTTTTATATATATGTGTGCGTTCAAACAGTTTAAAAAAAAACTACTTGATATATTTTTATGATACAAATATGAAAAAAAAAAGAAAGGTTTTTACACTAACCTGTGCAGGTTTGAAATCTTTTCGATGAAAATTGTTTATGCTACGGAGCCTGAACTTTAAGGGATGGTGCTGTCCAAACCAAATGACCAATTCTCTCAGGACAAAAACTAAGATTAAGAAAATTCTTTATTCTGATTGGTTGCCAAATTTGAGTATTTCCCCACTTCCTGGAGCTTTGGAAATCGGCAATATTTTGCACGGGTAACGCACATGACGCTAAGGTGTAACACACGTAACAAAAAATATCTTAATTCTCAGGGCTTCAATGAATAAAAATTTACTAAAAAACTATTGTAATAATTAGGAGACTCCATAAAAATTTAGAAAAACCCATTTTTATAAAAAAATAAAGGCACAATTCGCAGAGTTTATACATTCTTTAAAAAAAAATATCCTTGAAATATCCTTCACGTCTGAATGTAATGCATGTGACGCTAGAAACAAGACTATTATAAAAAATAGTCATAAGTATGTTTTTTTTTTTATGTATTACATGAAAGAGTAATGCCTTAAGACTACACAAATCAAAAAAAAAAAGAGAGTAAAGTATTATAAGGGCGATTTTAAATAAATTTTATCGCTGAAAACCCTTCTGAACATGTAACATGGAATGGCCCATGAGGACATTGTGTATTGGTTAATGATCAATGGTAAATGCTTTTAACACAACATTGAAAATCTGACTTTCAGTTGTTAAAATAATTGCAAAAGATGAGCAATTCTACACAAACAATACCCTGTCTGATGAAAAAAAAACCTGCTTGTGGCGCCAGGGGTGCAGTACCTTAGCCACCGAAACTGTTATCTCCCCTTGTTGGTGCTTTCCCACATATGTAAAAAAATTTGTAAATGCAAAACACTTTACTGAATGAAAAAATTTAGTCAGTGAAGGGAAATTTGTTTGTCTTGAGTTATAACAAACATGTTATAGTGCCATCTTATGAGGAACGGACTCTTTCTTTTGTTATATGTAATTACTTGCGTGACTTCCAAAGAGCAGTTAAAGAGTAGCAGTTAATGACAGCTACTAGTTAGGCAATAAGCAGCATAATAATACCTTTGGACTTACTTATGTCTATATTGCTTGTTATTAACTCTTCCTTTGAATATTTTGTTTCTTGCTATACTAATACACTGTTTTGAATCTATCTCTTGTGTTCCATGTCTTACTTCTGGCACAATCCAGTCACTACAACGTTGCGGCAAAGTTTCGCCACAACTCCACAACAAATTGGCAATAACGATCCACAACGAAATATTGACACAAAAGATGAAATTGCTGAGCTAAGGTTGAATTGCTTCTCATGCAGTATGTTTACTTTGGGCAAGGCATGAACCTACATATCTCTAGACCCTGTCTCATTGTCAAGTGTCTGCCAAAGAATTTTGTCTAGCATTTCATATCTAACAGAAGAATATAATCAATTGTTAAGGATACTTTCTAGTTATTTGAAGACAAGATGGACAATTCCAGATAGTGTCCCTAACCTTGCAAATATAAACAATCCAACATGGCTCTCAGTTATCTCCCTTGGAGCCAAAAGTTTAAATCTAAACCATCTTTTTCTGTATCTGTTGATGCAACATAGTTTTTTCTATTTATATTTTTAAAATGGCATAATTAGAAAATAATTTACATTTAAATATGTCAATATTTATCTTTCTACTCTTACTTGTTAAATATCTGATCCAAATATAACCATATTATTTTGATATATGCCTGTATTTTTAAATCTGAAGGTGTCCTTTCTCCTACTTAAAACAAGTTATATTAAATGTTAATGTGAAAAAGGATACATTGAAATATTTACAAAATCATATGCTTTTTTTTAATTTTGGGTTGTATATATTTTTATTTATTTTTTTATTTTTTAATCATATCACCCCAAGCAAGGCGGTAACGCCACTGATGTGCAGGGGGCTACATAAGAGTGAGAAGATTAGAAAAGAGAAAACTGGAAACCGCATCCTAAACAGGAAACAAGGGATGAGCCTCTTCACCTGTTCAATAGATGTGGGTGGAGTGTGAACCAGGCAATAGTTTAGTCTATCTACTCCAATGATTTATAAATCATTTTGATTGATTAATTCTTCAGCTGTCCTTAGATTCACAAATTAAATCATTGTCTTATATTTTTTGTTTTTGTTTCTGCAATTTGTTCACATAATTTCAACTTTTTGTTTTGCATATTTAACTCTTAGGGTAAAAAGTTCAAATTACTCAAGGTAAAACTGCAGGTTCCTTTATTTTATTTATTTTTTTAGGGTGTGTGTGTGTGAATGTGAGAAAATCATTTTATTGTATTTGCAGTGATTATTAAATCTTTACTGGAATGTATTTTATTTTTAGGTAGCCCAGACTGACACATGTTGTTATGTTGGAAATAATTTTCAAGATGTGTTTAGCTCTTCAAAAATGTACAGGTAAATATTTTAAATTCACTTTCTACCAAAATTTGATTCTTATTAATTTATTGCCAAAAATTAAACTTTTTAAAAAAATTTCTTGTTAGAAATATCATTGCATATGTGTAAAAATAATTCTAAAATTATCTAAAATGATTTTCCCGTGTTTTGCAATGCATAACATTGTCATGTTGCAAAATCACTTTGTTGTGTCTCTGCTTGTATAGCAGCTGTTTTTTTCTTCAATGCTTGGCTCAAATGCATCGGTTGTAGTTGATAGCGATATCCTGTGATGGTTTCATTTGGTTTAAGCAGTTCATAATAAACTACGCTCATCTGATCCTGTAAAAATTCAGAGTAGAATCTTCGAACCATGGATATTCGGCTTTACTGCCAATAATGATGCAAGGCCAGGCTTAACCCATGATCTTCAATATGATGCAAAAAAAACCTTTTCTTTTCTGCCATTGAAGCAGCTGTTCACATGTGACAAGATGCTTTTCAATGTCTCTTGGCTTCAGCTTGTACAGTACACAATGTCCTTGCTTTTGAATCATTCTTAATTCTTTCAAATGTTTTGAAACTCTTGAGTGATCAACTAATGATTCTGCAAGTTCACCTTGTGCCTGACATGAGTCTTCATGAAATAATGTCTCCAATTTATCATCTTCAAACTTTTTTTGGTGTGCCAAGGCATTCTTTATCTTAAACATCAAAATCATTATTTTTTTGAAGCTTATAAACTAATCTCTGCATGTTGTTTCTGACAAAGCATGGCTGCTATAATTCTCAAGATTTCTGTGTGCTTCAGCTGCAGATTTCTTTTGAATAAAGTAGTGCAGTAAAATTCCCTTGCAAATACACTTTCTTTGGCACAAAATCCGACATGTTTAATGCTATGAAAAACAAAATTGTATACACTTCAACGACATGACATACACTGAATTTCAAGCTTGTTTATAGCACTTATAGATGCATTACCATTTGAAATTACACACATGCAGTTATGGAAATATCATTTGTTAGTAAACAGTGAGAACTTATTCAAGGTCCTAATAGTTCAGGACATTGTCATAATCAGTACTAAGTAATTAGACTAGTATGTCTTCTCATCCTTTGTCATTTTTAATGTGACAATTCTTACACTTTAATGACTAAGAAAGTACATAGGTATATTATCAAACTCTTACAGATTTTTAATAATAATAAAACTATTTTTTGTAGGTAACTCGTGTCTTTTGCCACTGTTGAAGAAAGTTCACTTCTTGTGACTAACAAAAAAAAATCACCACACTGAAACCTATTTTAAAGTTTTGAATATTTGATTAAAAACCAGCGTCTTTTGTTTTTTCTTTTTTTGGGGACCAGTTATTATGTTGGAGTATTGAATAAATCTACTGGAAAGATGCAAATCTGTGATGCGGACCTTGTCCACCTGAATCCAAATTTTCCAAGTGAGTATAAGAAATCTTTTTTTACTTCTCATTTCTTGCGCTTAATATCTTATTGCTTCACCTGTAAGCCAATCATTCTCTTAAGAATTAATCTCCTTTGTGGCATCAATATTATTGGTTTAAAATGCTTGACAAACAAGAGGTTTCACAAAACTTTGAATTAAGATTAATTTTAAGAATGTAAAGTTATCAGTATAAAAAAAAATCCAAACCCACTCAAATATAATTCAATGCTGGTGGGCAGCAAGTGAGTTTGTATTATAAAGTTAATTATCTTATTTCGCAAAATTTTTTAAAGATAAGGAAATAAAATTTCTTGTGCTAATTTTAGTTACCCTTGATTTTTTTCTATATATATATATATATATATATATATATATATATATATATATAGTCATCCACAGACAGATCTGTTTCGCTGTATCACAGCTCATCAGTACGGTTAGACTCCGATTGCTTTTTAACCCAGGATTGAAACCCGACTGAATTGGCGTCAGTTGGCGATTCTACCTCTGGGCTATGGGCATTCGGTGGAAGAAGGCAGCTGAGCGATGCCTTTGTTGTCATTACGGGCTGTTTCAAATGTAACACGTCTTCCCAAAAAGTTGAAATGAGATGACAATAGTCATAGAATTAAATGAGCCTTTATATCTTTTTACCAGCCTCAAATCTTTAAATATATCCTCAGTGTTAGTTATGAAGATTTCGATTTAAGTATCTTGTATGTGTTAGCGCTAAATACATTAGTAAATTTATCTTGTATGTGTTAGCGCTAAATACATTAGTAAATTTATCTTGTATGTGTTAGCGCTAAATACATTAGTAAATTTATCTTGTATGTGTTAGCGCTAAATACATTAGTAAATTTATCTTGTATGTGTTAGCGCTAAATACATTAGTAAATTTATCTTGTATGTGTTAGCGCTAAATACATTAGTAAATTTATCTTGTATGTGTTAGCGCTAAATACATTAGTAAATTCATCTTGTATGTCTTAGCACTAAATACATTAGTAAATTTATCTTGTATGTGTTAGCGCTAAATACATTAGTAAATTTATCTTGTATGTCTTAGCACTAAATACATTAGTAAATTTATCTTGTATGTCTTAGCACTAAATACATTAGTAAATTTATCTTGTATGTGTTAGCGCTAAATACATTAGTAAATTTATCTTGTATGTGTTAGCGCTAAATACATTAGTAAATTTATCTTGTATGTCTTAGCACTAAATACATTAGTAAATTTATCTTGTATGTCTTAGCACTAAATACATTAGTAAATTTATCTTGTATGTGTTAGCGCTAAATACATTAGTAAATTCATCTTGTATGTCTTAGCACTAAATACATTAGTAAATTCATCTTGTATGTCTTAGCACTAAATACATTAGTAAATTTATCTTGTATGTCTTAGCACTAAATACATTAGTAAATTTATCTTGTATGTCTTAGCACTAAATACATTAGTAAATTTATCTTGTATGTCTTAGCACTAAATACATTAGTAAATTTATCTTGTATGTGTTAGCGCTAAATACATTAGTAAATTCATCTTGTATGTCTTAGCACTAAATACATTAGTAAATTTATCTTGAATGTCTTAGCACTAAATACATTAGTAAATTTATCTTGAATGTCTTAGCACTAAATACATTAGTAAATTTAGTAATTTAATGGTCAGTATTTGATCATTTTCATCATCATCATAATCATCTCTTCATCTGCATGGTTTGTCTTGATTGCAATGCAAGATGTAATCCCACAAGTATTTCTTGGGCTACTTATGTCTTTGGGTTTCTGAGATATTAGTTATATTTCATTAATAATAGTTTGTATTCTACTTTTTGTCACATGATGATTGTCATGTAATGCAGTAGGGAGTATCAGTAAATATTTTGACAAGGAAATGTAAATTTCACATGAACAGGATAAAGTGTAAGTTTTTGGTCATTTTTCCATTTTCATTTCATTGTGAGACTAACAATCAGCTGTTGATACAGATGCAATTGTCTTCGGACTGCGAATTTAATAAAGTGCTTCACACTTTTATTTGAAGATAAGAAAAAAAAATTTAGGATGAGTTTAAAATTTAAAAGATTTTCTAGAATTAAAAGGAATTATACTTATTTATTTATAAAATTAGTCTAGATCCTGAAATAGTGAGTGAAAAAGAATGTTCTGCTATCTGGAGAAACTCCTCCTTCATTTCTGAGACACTCTCACTGATTGATAGACATTGTGTGGACCTGTAAATAAGTTATTGGCAAGTGGACTACTTCACAGCTGTTTTCTCCCATACAATGATTAATTATAACTATTGTTGCATTAAATATTGTATATGTAAATGTAATTATTTGTTTATTTTCAGAAGTTGAACATAAAAGCGAAGAAAATTCTAATCTTACAACTTTGGAAAAAGTAAGTATTTCTTACATCTACGTTTTGCCATCAAAGCTAAAACTTGTCTGAATTCTAATCTCACTAAGATTGGTGTTTGAATGAGAATTTAAGTTCTATAAACTTTTCAAATGGACAGTGGAGGAGGGGGGTTATCTAAACCCTGCCGTGGCCTGAGAGTCGTCAGTCTTTCTTCAGTCTGTTTTTTTTTAACTCTTAGTTTTTCTCTCTGACTGATTGCCTTACTAAAGGTAAAAGTTCAGTCTGCCTTGTTATTTGCCCCATAGCCAAAGGAAAATAGATCCATGCCTTTTCCAAAGGCATTTATCCAGAAGTGAATGAAATAAACATGAGCAGAATTTGAACTCTGTATCTCAAATTTGCTTTTTGTGCCAAAACAAATGAATTGAATTTTTATCTTTTAAAACTGATTTTTAGATTCAATTTTCTCTGAAAGACAAATTTGACATTTATATATTTTGGCACTAATGGTTAACAATACAAATTTTTTTGTTTAAATTTGAAATAAGAAAAATTGAAATCTCAAAATCAAAGTGTGTGTGTGTGTGTGTGTGTTACAGATGATGTATTTTAGCTTACCTTGTGGCTGAGGTAGTGGCATATTTCACATTGGTGCTCGCAATTGATATTTGAACCCAAGATTTCTAATATTGATTTTTAAGGAAGAGAAGTATTTTTTTTTTTTTTTTTTTTTTTTTTAGTTGTTTATCAACCCTTTTTGGGTACTTTAAACGGGAAACAAAACATTTTGGTTTGTAATGAATAACTTATTTATTTATTTTTTTTTTTTGAATAACAGTTTTCTCCAGATACAATTTAATCTGTAGCTTGAGGTAGATGGATTTCTTTTTATTTAGAAGGTCAGGATAATCTAATTTTTCTATTTTTTAACTTTTCCCTTGTCTTGGCAAAGTTAAACAAATATCAAGATTTTGAATGTAAAGTTGTCGAGGGAGTGAATAATTTGTTTTCTATTGGTAGGAGATGAGGCTGGTTTTAGAATCGCAAAACAAACATTCTTGCAGATAGGCAATCTGATAGTAATTTTAATTTCATGTAACAAATAAAATGTTTGCTCTTGTAAGGTTGAAGGAAGCTTCATATCTGATTCTGACAAACATCTACATAATGTTATGAACCCGTTTGGGTCAGCAACACATAAAACACAATTTGGCTGGACTAATGCTGAAGAGAGTGAAGTAAACTATAACGCAAGATAATTTTATACAAATAAGAAATTTATTTTAACACACAAAAATATTTAGCAAAAACACAGGTATAAGGGTCCAGAACCATATAATAATGGACATTAGAACGGGTTCAATTTTGTACTAGTTTTACACAATATTCAAAGCAAAATAAGAGGTGGGTCTAACAAGAAAGATTTTTGGAGGAAGTTTAGGCGGAATGGAAAGTGGTCATTTAACTTGGCTAAAGAATACATATATATAACTATACACAGCTAGGGTTTGGTCAGAATGATTAATAAAACAATCTTTACCTTTCACGGCAGCAACGTGGTGTATTCACTGGATGTTGAGGAAGGTTTTCGTATGGAGAATTTTGTATGGTTTTTTATGGTATGGTTTTTTTAAGGTTTTTCGTATGGAGAAGTTAAGCAATAATGAGTATGTTCACTACAGGTGGGTAAGCAGTTCAGAATACCAAGTAGTAAGCAGCTAGCATGTCAAACTAAACAAAAATAAATAAATATGAATGGAGACCTTCATCATTGATGTCGGCTCCTTTTGCTCGTTGTATGCATTAAAGTTGAGAGGTCAGGAAACCACATCTTACCTCATAAATAATCAGCACTCGAATATTCACTACCAAAAACAAAAAAAATAAATTGGCCAGATTTACACTGTCTTCATTCAATAAACCATTTATTCTCTAAGAAAATGTCTTGTTGGATTTTACTTCTGTAGAACCCAACAAGTAATGTGTTCTTTTCTAGTAATTGGAATATAAGATTCGGGAGTTTGTTTTTCGTCTTCATTGGGTCGATTTTACTCTTTTTCTGAAAGTAAAAGCATCAGAAAAAATTGATGGTTACAAGTTTTCAAAGACACTGAATGTGAAAGATAAAAGAATTAGAACATACCTTGTATAATTTGAAATTCCTGGAGAGTTACTGCAGGATATACACACTTGAATAACATTGAAGAGTATGGCTGAAATATTGTGATACTGTTATGAGGATGCAATTATATATAAAAAAAAATAATATTAATAATGTTTAAAAAGTTATAGTAAGGGATTCTATTGAGTCCTACTTGTGATAAAAAAAAAAGTTTTAATTCATGAAGTAGTTGTAAAAATAGGGAAGTTAAGAAATAGAGCGTTTGGAAGATTCTACATCATTCCAGAAAATTTGGGAAAGATCTAGATAATTTGAAATGATTCTAGAAATATGCAAATTAGGTGTTAGCCCCTATAAAAATAGGTTTTGGGAAGAGAGTAGTTAGTTGTTAAAAGGATTTGCTGACATAATCAACTCCAGCTCAATTCAGGATTTGTATATCCAGCTGAAAGAATCTCTACTAAAAGTTGCCGACTAACTAAAACCTGAAAGAGAACCTCACGGAACTAAATGGGTAAATAGAATTTTTGACTCTTTCATTGACCAAACTAATAATTATTCTTTATATACACATTTGAGGATTTCCAAAAAGTATAGCACTTAGACTACTTCGCTAGCTTAACTGGGTAAAGATACTTGACACCCTCCTTCCCCTTCATAACACTTACCTGTCACTCTGCCAGTAGTAAACACTGTCTTTTTCTATTTTAATGTAAAAATTGTATATTTGTAAAAAATTTGTTTTTGTGGTTTTGTAAATTAAATATTTGTCTGTGATTTAGCTGTGTTTTGGCCAATCATTTTTCTTTTGTTACAACTTATAACAATACAAACAACAAAGATGAAGAAAATGAGTCTAAAGCATTATTGAACATTTTGCTGTCTCTCTCTCTTTTTTTTCTAAATAAATTTTTGTTCTTGACAGGCCAATCTTCTAACTGAAAAATTTGGTGCTCGACTATCTCGACAACGTAAAGAGAGTAGACAGCGTAATATTGTTCAAGGGGAAGTTTTAAAGGAAGCTATTGATGGAGCTTTGAAACAAACTACAATACCAGAATATTCTGGTGCTATTGGTGAGTAAATAGGAGTTACTTTGATTATTTTGATGCTTTCCACTATTCAATCAAATGATGGATTTTTTTTTCTATCTTCAGCACTAGACTCTAATAAGAATTGATGATAATGACTAATTGTCTTTACAATTTTTAACTATTCAAATGAATTTTCAAGGCAAGAATTATAAGTCAAGAATTAATTTGATCACAGAAGGAACTTCAGTAGATGGTGTTATAACTTTAAGTTGTTCTAACTTTATTATATCATGATATAAACCAAAATCACTTAGTCAAGGTACTTAGTCACTTTGTGATTCTTGTACCTTGATTTTGAAAGTCTCTATCCTTTCTATTTAAAGCTAAACTGAATAGTTTAATTTTTTTTTTAAATATCTATAAGAATTTATTTTCCTAGTGCCAGACTTGTCTATTGAACTTTACTTTTGGGGAAAATTAGTAACTTTTCAGTAAAGTAAGAAATAAAGTAATTTAGTGCTTTAGAAGGAAAAAAAAACAGCGTTAGATTTTTTTCTTTGTTTAATTTTTAAATGATTATTTTCAGATAGTATTTTTTCTCTCTCTATTCACCTAGAAGAAACTGAATTCAAAAGCCTGTCTCATGTCTTGATAAAAAAAATATATATATTTTCAGCATGGGAGACAGTTTCTTGTTCCATTTGTGACTTGTCTGTTTGTTCTCTGCATTGGGAATTTTTTAATAAAAATTCCAGGTTTTCATGATAAAAAAACAAATTTATTTTTCTGTTTTTGAACATTTATTTCAGAAACTTGGAGCACAACAAAAGTGAATGTAGTATCTGAATTGCTTCCTCCTTGTAATGTCCGAGCAACTTCTGTGGATGATGTGTACAAATTAGAGAATAGTAAGTATTAAAGAAATTCACTGCATATTTTGCAAACTGAGTTAGAATTTGATAAGCATCCACTTCTCTTGATTGTTGGTTTTCTTTCTTCATTTATCTTTCTTTCAAAATGGAAGATAAACACTTGCGACAGTTTTAAATTTTTCACCATGTATTAAGTTTTGAACAGGATATCATTGATGGTTGAAGCAGTAAACTGAGCCAAGCCCTGTTGTAAATTGTGGCAAAGGAAAGGCAGAGAAAACTTGGTGAGAAAGTGTTAACAGGAAAAGCAAGAAATTGAAAGAAGACTTTTGCCTCTCAATAGTCAAATGGAGAAGGGCATTGAAGAGAGCTTTCAAAATGTCCAATCATTATACATATAAATACAGAAGGATGTTGCAGATATCATGGACCGAGTATGTGAGCAATGATGAGGTGCTGGAAAGAATGGCAACAAAAAGAAAATGGCACCTAGTTATGCCAATATCTTTATGCATATTTTAGAAAAAAAGATACTAGACAGTTCACAATACAAACCATCACATTATTTTAGATACATTGATGATATTTTCTTAATATGGACTCATGGATTAGAAAAATTAAAAAACTTCTTTACTTTCTGCAACAACTTCCACAATACAATCAAATTTACCATGGAACACTCATACACATCCATCCCTTAGACGTCATAGTAAAATTAAATAAACATACACTTTCCACCAGTCTATACAACAAACCCACAAACCAACATAAATTCCTACACTTTAACAGCTGTCACCCCCACAAATTAAAAAAATCTATTGTATACAGCTCATTTATTAGAATAAAACGCATATGCTCAGACCATCCAGATTTTCTAAACAACATTAACAACCTAACAAAACAGTTTCTAAAATGTAAATATCCAATAAAAATATTAAAGGAAGCACTACATAAAACCATCCACATAGATCGTAGCACACTTCTCACATACAAAAAACGAAAAGATAACAACCGAATTCCCATGGTTTTTAACCATAATCAATATTCCTACACACTTATCAAAAATTTAAAAAATGATTACAGGAACCTCCAATCAAACAAAAACATCAGACATTTTTGATAAACCACCCATAAATGCAAAAAAACAAACACCCAACCTATCAAATATCCTCACTTCTAACAAATATTTAAATAATACAAACCTATCAGGGAATTTAAAATGTGGGAAGCCTCGCTGTTTAATTTGTAAACATTTAATAACAGACAAAACATTCTCTGTACCCAACACAAAAATAAAATTACACCCACCAAACTTGTGACAGCAAAAACATATACTTTCTCTTCTGCTCAATTTGCCCCAACAGTGGGTATATTGGCGAATCCGGTAATAGCTTTAGATTTCGCTTCAATAATCACAAACTAAATATACGACAAAAAAATGTATACTCCCCAATTGCAGCCCATTTTAATCAACCTGATCATACTTTAGAAAATTGCAAATGTTTACTAATAGACTCCAATTTTAGTTCTACATACACACGCAGAAAGAAAGAAAAATACTGGATTTTAAAATTAAATACACACAAGCTAGGGTTAAATAGGGACTGTGTGTTGAATCTTTACAAATATTTCAATAGCTAAAAAATTTTTTTTTCTCAGATATTCCAAGAAATTTTTATCTAAAACAAACAGACTTTCTCTACGGACGTGCCGCATGTTGTGAACAAACACACCACATGATGTAAACACACAAAAAAAAAAAATATTCGGACGCTATCGTGAAATACGTTTCTAATTCAAATTTAAAAATCAGTTGTTTCTGATGAAGGACCGAGGGTGGTCTGAAATATAAAATACAATAATAAAAATAAACAAATACTGTCCAAAAAAAGTACATTTTTAAATTCAAAACTTTTTATTAATATTCTTTCCTATACATATTAAGACAGTATACGTGGATCATCACTATGTTATATAAAAGGCAAGATGTTTGTGTGTGCGTCTGTTTATCTGTCTGTATGTCCTTTATACAAATCCACAATTTTTATCCGATTCTCACCAAACTTCACACAAATATTCTTTAGGCTGAGTCTGAGCTCCAGGACCATGGATTAGTTTTAAAGCTTTCATTACACCTGAGCAACGCCGGGCTATATTGCTAGTATAATATAATAAAAATGTATGTGTGTATATGTATTCATCTGCTTGCGTAAAATAATCTATCAGGGTGGATATGTCATTAAACAAAATCTAACTAAACTATTTACATTGTTCAGACTATTGTCCTTATCTTTACTGAGATGTTTACAATGTTTGGGCTGTTGTATGCTTTGGCCCTCTTCAGTTGTTAGGAATTTCGAACCGAAATCTTTCTTACTATCACTGGGGTATTTCATTTTAATTACATGTGAGATACCACTTCTGGTAGCTATGTGGTTATCTCCCTCAGTAGCTTGGTATTGAACTCACATCTCTTTGGGTTAAGTCACTGGAACTAACCAATGTCTATGTCCACCGGGCCATGTGTCCTTGAAGACAACAATGTGTGAATTTCTGGGACTTATAAACCTAATTTCTCACTAACAATTTTTCCCCAGAGTTCATATTCCAATCTTTGACGCTAATGATTTTCTTTAACATGTTTGTATTACTGGTTCCCACATTCTATTCATTTCTATGCTTAGTCGGATTAGATTTTTGTAGCCTCACACATGCACTGATTCCTGAAGTACATATTTTCCAGTGGTGTTCTCGATCTATTATTTCAACTTCATCCCATATGTGGTCAGCTACGCCTGATTTTTCTACCTTCCCTTGTGTTACAGCCTTGCAATATTCTTGTAGCCTTACCTTAAGGGGGCAGTCTGTTTCTCCTTTACATTTCTTTCCACAACTACATGAAATGGTATGTACACAGTCCTCAGTCATGTTCTCTATTGAGGGTCTTACTCGGGAGAGGTACCTGCAAAGTGTAGAACCACTTCTGAAGCTTGTCCTAGTGTTATGACCACAGATCCTTTGTATTTTCTCTGATAACCCCTTCACATAGGGTAGACAGACTGAGGCTGTTTTCTGAGAGTTGTTATCCTCATGCACCCTCTCTTCTACATTTGTTGAAGCTGTTTTCAAGTACCCTGGATAATTGTTATGTTGTAGGGTACTGCTTATACTGACCATTTCCTGTTCGAATGTTTCTGGGTCGCTATTTATGACTTTGACTTAATGTTGCAGGCATCCCTTTCTTTACATTGTGTGGGTGGTGGGAGTTGATGTTGAGGTATTGTCTGATGAATGTTGGTTTGCAATGTACAGTTGTAACAACGTAAATAGCATAAATACTACCTCATCTCAGAATAGTAGACAAATACTGAAAGGATTGGTACAGATATGATACGCCAAAAATTTGGAGACAAATAGAAATGTTCTACCTGAAGCTGGCACAAATATCGAAGCACATGACATTCCTACACCGTTGCAGGAATTTAATTTTGTCCTTATACTTTAAAATTGTTTTCTACAGGTCATCTAATTCTTTTTATTGATTTGGGGATGCTATTAGAATTTGGTATGTGTAAGTGTTGAGTATTTTTTTTTTTTTTCACACTCATTATGCAGGAAGAAATATAAAAAAAATGCAAGCCTTCCCTCAACAAAAGAACATGAAAAACCCAAAACACACAGACACGAAAATTGAATGGAAAAAAAAAAAACAAAAGCGAAACAAAAAAAAAGTTCCCCCCTCCAAATTCTAATAGTATCCCCAAAGCAATAAAAAGAACTAGATGATCTGTAGAAAACAATTTTAGAGTATAGATGAAATCAAATTCATTACAGATAAAGAAGGCACCAGAAGAAAATTAATGTGCGAGTGTCAAAAAAACCCCAACTGCGCACACATGAACCCTCTGACCTGGTTGGTCAATACTTAACTTATCTATTTATACACGATACCTTGGCCATCAGAAAAGCAAATGAATCTCTATATGTGAAGTCACAAGTTTATTTGCCTAAAGAAAGTCAACTTTAGGCTTGAAACACGTGTAGCATCACAAATACCATTATGAACACTTAATGTATCATACAAGAAGTGTGAAATATAAATAATAATAACAATAAATCTATACTTCAAACAAAATGTTCATGGCTTCTCGCACTTTTTTATTCTATACCAATTTCTCCCTTGGAACAACCCTATTTCTGTTTTTAATATATATATATATATATATATATATATATATGTGTGTGTATGCTCTTGTTTACTGATTGATCTCTCTAGATGTGAAAATTTAAAAAACAGTAGCTGCTTTCTGGAATTTACGCATTGCTCTCCAATCATGAATTCTCTTAGCTGCTGGTGTGTGTATACAGTGTATATAAAATGTTAAAATTCCACCCACCCGCCATCTCACAGCTGTGCACCAATATCTCAAGGATAGAATCTCTGGCAGATGACAATTTGGCTGAGTTTTGATCCCAATTGGAAGCAATCAGATGTCTAACCACACTAATGAGCTGTGAAACAGGCTTGTATGTGGATGACTGTATATATATATATATATATATATATATATATATATTGAACAGGTGAAGAGGCTCATCCCTTGTTCCCTGTTTAGGATGTGGTTTCCGGTTTTCTCTTTTCCAATCTTTTCACTCTTACGTAGCCCCCTGCACATCAGTGGCGTTACTGTCTTGCTCGAGGTGATATGATTTAAAAAAAAAAAAAATACATATAAAATATTTTCTGTTTTGTTAATATCCTTTTTAGTATCAGTTAATGTTATGCAGTTGAATTTCATTTAATATTTTGAGTATGCAATGAATGATAAATGATTTAAACGAATCCTTTTTGTTCTTTTTTTAGTTATTAGCTCAAACGACATGGAAAGTTTAATAGAATATTCTGAAGAAATTGTTAATGTAAAACCTGATGATTTGGCTGACATAATTAGGCAAGAAAAGTAAGTGATTGTATTTGTAAATTATTGCAACTATTTCTTTGTTGAACATACAATATTTTTATATAATTTATACATTTAATGCTTACAACGTTGATGAGTATTTAATTAACATTGTTTTTTATAAATAATAGACTCCTTCCTGTCTGCCTATTGTTTTTGGAATAACTGTTAATCATTTGTATGAAAACCATACCATGAGTTGACCCCAGCCTTGTTAGTAAAATTGGGTAGATAGAACTATTTGGTAGCTGTTGGTACTTGTTTTAGCATGATGACTGAGGGTTTGAGTGTATTGGTCTTGTTCAGAGACTTGAGTATGAGCAGCCAACCACAATATTATATAATCATTTGTGTTTGTGGTTAAGTATTTAAAACCAATTTTTCATAATCTATGATTTTATTACTTTGTAATTCATTGGTTACGATTTCACTAATGTTATAGTCATTTGAAGAGATTCAAACTTTGAAACCTAAATTTAATTTTTTATTTACTTTTACTTTTAAAAAGATAAACATGAAAAACTTTTTTAAAGTGAATATTTTTTTTTAAGTTTGAAACTTATTTTTTGAATAAACATGAAAATTCATAGAATTTGTAAATTCCACTGTTCATTTTTCTAATTTAAAAAGAGCTGAGAGTGATTTGAAAAACATTAGTTTTGAAAGTCACATTTGATAGTTTTTTATAAAATTAATAGAAAATAGCCTGTATTTTCTTTGTGTATATAACTTTCCCAAGGGTATTTGCGTTTGAGTGTAAAGAATTCAAATATATATACGTATCGCTCATTCGATAATGAATTGGAGCACTCTAGCTATTGGGCGTGTTTATACGTGCTAAAAAGCCTGCCTTCTTCTACTGGACGCTTGTGGCCTAGGGGTAGAATTGCCGACTGATGCCGATTCGGTCGAGTTTCAATTCTGGGTTAAGAAGTGATTGGAGTCTAAGCTGTACTGATGAGCTGTGATACAGCGAAACAGATCTGTCTGCGGATGACTATAGTATTTACGCTCTCACACCCTAATTGAGCACTCTGGAAGAGTGGGAGACTTTGTAAACAGTAGCTACTCCGGCATATACGCATTGCTCATTCGATAATGAATTGGAGCACTCTAGCTATTGGGTGTGTTTATACGCGCTAAAACGCCTGCGTTCTTCTACTGGATGTTTGTGGCCTAGGGGTAGAATCGCCGACTGACGCCGATTTGGTCGGGTTTTGATCCTGGGTTAAGAAGCGATCGGAGTCTAAGCCGTACTGATGAGCTGTGATACAGCGAAACAGATCTGTCTGCGGATGACTATAGTGTGTGTATATATATATATATATATATCTCAGCTTGGAATGAAATATCTGAGCCAAGTTTGAATTCTAGTTGAATTCTTTACACTCAGTTAAGCGCAAATACCCTTGGGAAAAGTATTAATCCTTCTGTTCTCCCTCCAGCTATGGGTTGAATAGCAGGACAGATTGGGTTCTATAGCCTTGGTTGGCAACCTATTGCTATTGCGGGCAAAACCTTCTGCCTAATAAGTCATGGATTGCAAGAGACATTATTGCCCAAGTGTGTCTCACATATGGCACTTGACTGATTAATCTGGATAAAAGAATTGAATAGCAGGACAGGTTGCATTCTATAGTGTTGTTTGAAAGGGCATGGATTGAAAGAGACATAGTTGCCCAAGTGATTTTTTTTTTTTTTTTTAAAGCAAAATTCCTCTTCTAACTTGATGTCCTTTTCAAGACAAGACAAATCTGTTGCTTTAACCTTTTTTTTTTTTCACAATAACCTATATGGAAAAAGAAAAATGGAAACTTCTAAATATTGACAATAATGAGTATATTTTAATCCTGTTAGTGTGAGGTCTTATTTAGTGTCATTGAATGCTATAGATGAATTGTCCATTCCAGTAGTATTATTAATGGGTCTCTGGGTAGTAAGTTAACTAGTGATGTTGTTTTCTATAAAATAGAATATTTTGCTATAATGATTTATTGGTCGCATTTATGAACTGTTCATTTTTGTTAGGCATATTACAAACGACTTTCTTCAAGGCTAAATCTATTCACAAGACCAACCTTGTAAAGATAAAGTGCATTTTAGAATTGTAAGCAATTTGGTTTTGATGTATTAAACTGTTAATGCAGGTAAGAAATTGAACATGATTTTATCAGTGTTGTTTTTTTTTACTTGTAGGTATTGCCAGTTTATAGTGGAGCATCTTCTAAAATTACCCGAAGATTTAATAGAAAGACAGAAAATGGCAAACTGTTTGTTGTATTACCAATATTTAGTAAAATTGTATCATATGAAAAAGGCTGAATTGAGTAGTCATGGTAATGTTTATTTGTATTGTTTGTTCATTATCTTTTGTATATAATTGACGATTTAAATTGCGGGAATTGAAGTCTTGAATTCAATTCTTTGCTTAATGCTAATCTTTCTTTTGGGCTTTCTGTAATTGATGAACATAACCCAAAATAGGCAAACATTTAGTCTTGTATAACAAGTTAAGGATGATGATAATGTAACCTTAATAGAAAGTGTGTTGTAATAAAGGGTTGAAATGTTGTACAAATGGCAATAAAGCTGAGGACAATAGTCCGAATAATGTAAATACTGTTGTAGATAAATTAGTTAAACTAATAAAAAAATCTTTTGATGACAAACATGTTTACCTCTCAGCAGCCTTTGAGATTTGAAAAAAAAAGTAACTTGACCGGTGGTCGAGAGCAAGGGAAAATTTACTTGACCAACTCCATTTTCTTAATAGTCGTCCTATGTAAACATAGCGTGAATCGCTGACGGAAAACAAAAAATGAAATTTTAATTAAAATTTCGAACATGTTAGAAAAGATTTTTAAAATTTTTAGAAGTAATAACAACAAAATTTGATCTTTCCTCTTAATAATAGCATAAACATTTTGATGATAAAACATTGTTTTTATTAAGTTTTAATATCATGATATGGTGTTTCTCGTTTTTTGTTTTTTTTTCTTTTCTTCTGGCAATTGAGTGGAGGTACTTAAATTCATAGTTTCTTTCTTCTGTTTGACTGCAACTTCCATCTCATAGATGATAAAAAAATAACAAATTTGATTTTCTCAATAATTTTCTATAAAAAATTATTTAATAATTTGTTTTTCAGTGTGTGGTTGAAAGAAGTATGCATATTTTTTTTTTTTTTATCAAATGTTCGTTTTTACTTTTTGTAAATGGGGAGGAAATATAGATTTGAGTCAAGGATATTATTTTTCCAAATGAGTTTCTAAAAATCTATGAGCGTCTTTAATCTGGGTGACATTTTGGCTCCACTCTGGAAGAGTTAATTAAACAAATGTTTACACTGACCGGGATGATAAAAACCCAAAGAGTTTGATAATGTCATTATAGGTCATTCTAAGTAACTTGTGAATCTTCAATGGCATATTTTTGGGTTGTAAAAGGAATCAGATTTCATTTTTCTATATTTGAACAGACATGTTTCATTGTGGAATTTTTAATCAACCGCAGGCGAGTGAAGCAATAAACTTTAATCGCCCAATTAAGTTTTTAATCTCCTGAGTCGATCGGGCGAGTGAAATCTCAAAGGCTGCCTCTCAGTAGCAATAAAACTTGATGACTGTTATGAAGAGTCTATATTTTATCCTCTTTGGGCATTGGACTAAACTAACTTGAGTAAATGTCATATAAAGTGTTGAGTTTAGACTTGTTGGATACAAGGTCATCACTATGGAGCACCTAGTAAGGATCAAATTTTCTTAATAGAATTAAAATAGAAAGACTTTGAAAGAATAAGTGTTTACTACATGTAGTTTTAAGGTCAATTCCTGGAGGCTAATTTTTTAAATTGCTGATTAAGAAGAAACAGTTTCAATTTAGATAATATGATGTGGGGTATGGGTGGGTGTGGGTCATTTATTAATGAAGACATATTTGAATTCTTACCAGTGGCTTAACACAGTCTCATAATTATATTTTTCTCAATGGTGAGGAATGGGTCAGGGATTTGCAGCAAGAATGAACTTTCTTAAATTGGAATTGGTTACTTGAGCTGAAAAATACTTATCAGTTAATCAGTTTATAATTTGACAGTTTTTAGTCTGAAAAATGGAATTTGTAAACAAAACTAAAAAAATTATGAAAGTTTTTGAGAAATTAATTTTCTTTATCAAGTGAATCAAGCACAGGAAAAAGGTCTCATTATTGGTATGTCACAATGGTTGCTGGAGATTGGTATGGAAAAGTGAGTACTTGATTAAGCTAAGCTATCATAATTACACAGGAGAAAGGAAGGAAATAAAAGCATACAATGAAACAAAATTTTTTTCATTCTTCACTTGACCAAGAAGAATGATAAAATTAATGCAATGTTTTTTTATTTTAAAAATAAGTCTACATTGCTTTCTTCATCAAGGTGAAAAAAAATAATTACAAGCTGCATGTTTTTGTTTCATTTTTTTTTTTTTAAGATTGATCAGTTTAAGTGTACTTGTCATATGCATTGAACCAATTTGTTTAAATCTTTCAACCATTCAAAAGTATGTATAAATTCACAAACAACCTACTCTCATTATTTACCAAGTTCATATTTGGACTATTATCCTTGTCTTTGTTCTTTTTTTATCACAAGGCTTCGGCTGCTGTGTCCTCTGACCTTCCTTGGTGTATATTGATCTGGGAATTCCGAACTGGTTACCCAAATTGATTTACACAATCAGGCAAAATTCAGGCAATAAAAGAACAAAACCTTTCACTTATGTGGGGGAAGCATCTTTTTAATGAAATTTTATATACTTAGGAGAGTCTTCCATCTTGTTTTTATTTTTTGTGCAAATTAAACTTTGAACAAATTTGAAAAACATTAAAAAAATAAATTTTCTGTTTTATAAAGTGATTTTTAATTAATAACCTTTTTTTTTCTTTTCAGAATTTTTTAAAATATTTCCTCAATTTCTCATTAAAACTTTTCTTAATTGCTCGTTCATTTCACAAACAGTAAGTGCTCGAGGACGTAAGGAAAGGTAAGTTTATCATATTAGATTTTATGTTTTGTTATAATAAAATATTTGTCTAGTCTAAGGAAATGGGGATTCTATGTCTAGTAACATATGTTCCATGTTAAAAGCATTACTATATTTTTTTTCTCTTAAATAAATTCTCCTGTGTGATTGAGTACCTATTGATGTTTCCATGTGAAATTGTGTTGTCAGCCAATATGACAGATGAGTTATATCCTGTTAGGAATCTATTGATGATTCAAAAAGAAAAGAACTGTTTACATTCATGTGACTTTGTTGTCTAGTGAAGACAGATCACAACTTTTTGGGGGAAATTATCAAGTCCCATAGATTAGGGAAGAAAAAGAAAGATAGTGATGACAGAATGAAAGAAAGGAAAATTAAAGATTTTATTGTTCAAGGTTTCAATAATTTGTTTATCACTCTGAATTGTAAATGATGCATCTTCAGAAAATTTTTCTTAGACCTTTGAAATATTTTAATTTAGTTATTTTTTCCTGAGTATAGCAGGAAATCAGCATCATTAGCAAAATGCTTAGTTTCTACTTTTCCTTTTTTGTTTTTTTGTCTTCATTAATAAATATCCTACGCCCTACTCATCGTATTGCTTCTTCAATGTTTCTGTTCACTCGATTCTTTAGTTGAGATTGAGTAAAGGTGCCTTTTTTTTACTTCTCTTGTGAGGCTTGTACTATGATACAAGAAATGAATCTAACATTAAAAAAAAACAAAGCAAAAAACAACATATAGTATCCCTGAGGATGGATAGAAATCTGACCAGCTGAAATGGCAATAAAAAAAAATAACCATTCAATAGATCATTCCATTGTAGTCGGGAGAAGGTTGATTAATTGGCCTTGTGCCAAACATAACCAAACTCCCTACAATTCAGGTTATCAGAATCATCAAAAGGTTGAAGTTTAAAAGAATAAAAGTTTGTATGTTTAGAATTTTATTAACAGAATAGCATGAATTTGTAAGAAGTGAAATTATTATGTAACTGTTCAAAGAGAAACTGTAGCAAGGAGTTTAGTGAATTCAGAGTTTTAGTTGTAGGTAGCAAATGTGTTTATGCAGAATTAACAGGGTTACTAATAAAGTCTCTGTTGCTTTCCCTTTTTTATGGTCGGTGAGAAAGTGAAAAGGAAGGTTAGGCAATAAAGGAAAATTGTACTTATTGAGGTTAATTTTTAGGAGTCGGTTGAAGTGTTTTGTTGTCATTGTCGTCGTCTTTGCTGACGGTGAGGATGAAGAAGAGATAAAGGAGAATAGCATGCAAGAAAAGGGAGAAAGAACGTGTCGCGACGTTATGTCCTGGTCAATGGCATGAAATTTCTTTTGTCACATCTTGACGGTGTCTTAATCTCGCTTCCATCTGACTGATTCAACTTTCTTTATTTTTATAGTAAAAAACTTTTTGGCACTGGCTTATGAATTTCTCTCATTGTGTCCTTTTATTGGTCAGGAAATTAATTTAACATCAGATCACGAAATTTGGCTTTGTCTTTTTCCTTCAGTATGGAGTCAGTCCTTTTTCCTATTGTTCAAAATTAGATTTTACACAGGATTGCGAAATTTGTAAAAAGTGAAGGGAATGGAGTTACTTTTAATTCCGTATTCACTACACCATCTCACATAAACCAATGGCCACAGGTGCCCCTCTCAAAAAAATCTGGGAAAATTCCCAGGTGTTTATGGATCAAAATTATTGTTAAATCTCAAATATTAGATCTGTATCTGTAATAGTTTTAAAATCAGAACATCTTGAAATTTCAATGCTTTTTTTCGTTTTTTTAAATAAGGCTTTCAATAAACTGCGGCATTCGTAGCTCAAAGGATATTTTGCATGTACAGGTTTGAAACATGGTTCCAATAGTTAACGTTTACTGTAGATTACAAAAAGAATATAAACTGCTTAGGTGTGTCTCATGTACTGAAGATGGCCAAAATGCATAGAGATGCCGTCTACTTTGAGAGTTTCTCATTTACAAAGTTGGTCAGATACAGTATCTCAAAATTAGATTTGAGGTGTTTCTTTTGTTATACCTCCAAATAAAACAAAAAAAAAAAAAAAAAGAAAGCAAATTCATTATAACAAATGCCATGACACTAGCAAGTCAAGACATCACTTATTTTATAAATTATCCAAGTTGAGGTGTTTTTTTTTTTTTTTTTTTTTTTTTTTTAATGAAAAGATTCTTCAGCCAGTGCAGCCTCCATATTTTATAACCTTGTCATCAAAACTAAAAAATGATTTACTCAACTAAATGGAAAATGCTAAAAAGTTTCCATTTTTGATGAAAACGGAATTTTGAATTTGATTCTTCATTAAGACATTTTTTTTTTCATTTTTTAATCAAATATAAACTGAAAACAATTTTTCCCTCATATATAACTCACAAAATTTGTTCTTTGGACTTAGACACAAATAATTGGTTGCTAATATGTTTTGTTATTTTATTTTTCATTGAGTTTATAATGTAAAGCCAAATATGAAGAAACTTGAAGCAATAGATGTGGTTCTACTGCTGAAAGTAAAGAATATAATGAAGTTTTGAGAAGAGAAATTCCAAGCAAACGGTTATTAAGCATAAAAAGAGTAATGGAAAAATGGCAAGAGTTATTTTTAGAAACAAAAAACAGGAAATTGTGGAGAATCAGTTTGTGCACGTCTTTAAAGGATGTAGCATATAAAAGTTTCATGCATTTTGGCTCCAGCTGTTGTTCATCAAAAATTGTGATATGCAGATAGATAAAAAAATATTTTCTTTCAGTTTATTATGGATTTGATATTGGCGTGAATTCTAGTTGAATTTGTTGCATTCACTTATGCACAAATACCCATGGGAAAGGTATTAATCTGTCTTTCTCTCTCCAACTATGGGTTAAATAACAGGACAGATTGGGTTCAATAGCCTTAAAAACTCTTTAAAGATGTTTGATGACAAAAGATTTTCACTTTATTTTTTTTTCGCCCAGAATGGCTAAAAAAATCTTTTTCTTTCCTCACATAATTTTGCTCTAAAACATCTTGCAATTTTTTGAAGTTATCCCAGACAGTCCAAGCCAACTGGGTAAACATACTATCAGCAGTCATACTTAACCTAACTTTATAATCTTTTAATATTAAATGTAAGTATGATGTGTGTGTGTGTGTGTGTGGATGGGTTATATGCAGTAATATTATTTATAAAAATTATAAAATGCTAATAAAACATTTCTTAAAAATGTTTAGAGTTGAGAAAAACTTTAATCTTTTAAGATAAAAACAAATTTTAATAAATCTCTTTATGTTGAAGAAATCATTTTTCTTTTCTTTATATGATTTTAAATAATTCCATTGAAAGTTGTTTTCTTTTTGTTTTACTTTTTAAAAAAAAAATCTAAAATGTTTCTAGACCAGTCTGTTTTTTTTTCTTTTTTTTTCAACAGAAAAAAAAACAAAAAAACAATGTCATTTTTTTCATTAATGTTTACATATTTTCTTTACAGGAGATGCTCTACTTATCAGAAAGACAAAATTGCTGTCTATGCAATTGTTCTTGCCCTGATAGTGGATAATTTTAAAACTCCATGTTATACAATGATACAAGATTTTAAGATGGGGCGTGAAAAGTAAGTTGAATTTAATTGCTAAAATAGTATGTTTTTTTTGTTTTTACAAAACATCTGACAAGTTTTTGCCTTGTTTAAAATCTCCTTTTTTTTTCCTCTTAAAATGATTTCTCAGGAATTGGTTACACTTTGGATGGTGTCCTTTAATCAAAGTCTGTTAGTCTTGTATCCTAAAAAATTTGTAGTTCAAAATTCATAAAGCTGAGAGGATTTTTATAGTGTTAAAAGCTGAGAAACTAAAAAAGAACTTAAGGACCAATATTGTGCATTTGGTTTCCTATAAAAGCATACACATTCATCCATACTTGACTTTTCCATTTGTTGTGGGCACTTAAATAATAAATGCAAAATTTGTTACTTTCTATCACCATGTTTGGTACAGATTATGTGTTTTGATAGGCTTCATCAAGACATAAAAAAGCAACCATATTTACTTTAAAATTATGAGATTGAAGTTTAGTCTAATTCTATAGGATTTCATGCCATGTTAATGTAGAATTGCTCAAGTAAATAATAATAATGATGATAAACTAAAAGAAAAATTGAATGAAAATTGTCATGGCTGCAAGGTCAAATGTCACTATTTGGAAATGGTATTAAAATTTCAGTCTGAACCTTAGCTATTTACTGTAACTGTCTTTTAAGAAGTATGAACCTCAAAATTGTATATATATATATATATATATATATATATATATAAAAATATACTCATTTATAATCTGAGATTAAAGACAGAATGGTTAAATAAAATAAAAACGAGGAAATTTTAAATCGCCTGTATTTTAAATCGCCTACACGTTTCATCCTGTGATGGACTTTATCAAGGCAAAAAGACGAAATGAGCTTTATTCTAAATTACGTATCTATAAACAGTGTTGGCAACCACAAAGACACTCATAAATCATTTGAAAAGATTAACAGAATGTTTTA
This sequence comes from Ascarosepion bandense, assembly GCA_037127315.1. Lineage (NCBI taxonomy): Eukaryota > Metazoa > Mollusca > Cephalopoda > Sepiida > Sepiidae > Ascarosepion > Ascarosepion bandense. Next base: position 257,728 of record JBBBDQ010001491.1, read on the forward strand.
GTTTTTAGAATTTTTTCATGTGTAGTGCAAAGTCACGAGATGTTAAAATGAAGGGAATTCAACTGCTTCCTTTGAAATTTTTATTATTTATGTTAGTCTGTTTTAGTATAATTTCCATAAATAAAGGTGAAATTGGGAAAAATCCGGGGCGCAAATTGATGTTTTGGTAGTACTGGATAGCAGCGCTCTTGAGAACTTTTTTTCTGAATAAATTGTTCACTTTTTATTAGTGTGGCATTTTTAAAATCGAAATTGTGATTGAATTTATTTCTGTGAATCACTAATGCATTTGTTAGATTATTATTAGTGATGTCTCTTTTGTGTTCATATATACGTTTTTTAGATTTCTACTTGTTTCTCCGATGTGGATGGAGGAACAATCCTGGCAATTTATTCGGTATACACCTGCTTGTTCGTCATTTTGATTTCGGTTATTTTTAGATCTGATAATGTCCATAATAGTTTTCGAAGTAGTTGTTACTATGTGTGTATTTTTTATATGAGTTAGATTGTTTTGGATATTAGATGCAATGGAGTTGGTTGGTAGTATGATGTATTTGTTATTGCTTAGATTATTACTGTTAACAGTGTTTCTTTTGTTGTGATTGTATATATTATGTGCCTTTCTTTTTGCATTGTGAATAAAGTGATATCGGTATTGCAAGTTTCTGAGTGTGCTTTCTATGTATTTTTCTTCTTTTGTTAAATATTGGGGGCTGCATATTCTTAGTGCTCTTAAAAAGAAACCTATAATAATACCAGATTTGATTTTGGAAGAGTGGCTGGAGTAGAAATTTATCAGGTCGTTTTTGTTGGTAGCTTTTCTGTAGACGTCAAAATTGAGTTTGTTGTCATTTTTGTGTAATATGATATCTAGGAAAGGAAGAGTATGATTAGATTCAGTTTCGAAGGTAAAATTTATAGTAGATTCAATGTTATTGAGTTTATTGACAAAATCTGCTATGTTAGTAGTTTCTGGATAGATTAGAAGGGAGTCGTCTATATATCTAAAGTAGGAGGAATTTGGTGGTAAAATGTTTCTGAAACAATTTCTTTCCAAAAATTCTAAAAATAAACAAGCGAGAACGCCGCTGAAAGGCAATCCCATTGGTAAACCAAATTTTTGTCTATAGAAGTGGTCATTAAAAGTGAAAAAACAATGTTTAGTAATTAGATAGCATAGTTTTATGATTTTCTGTGTAGGTAAAGGTAATTTTAATTTTGTTTTTGTTAAGTGTGTTTTTAATTGATTGAAGCATTTATCTATAGGAACATTTATGTATAAGGATTTTATGTCTAGACTTGCCATGTGTTTGTTTATTTATGTCTGTTTTTTAGTTTGTTCAGAAGGTTACCAGAGTTTTTTTATGTGATGGACTTATTGTGCCGAGAAAACACATAAACCAAATATACCAATGATACCTATCATCTGGAATAGGCAGTGTCTCACATAAAATAGCTGGTAAATTAAGCAAAATCTTAACACCATTTCTCAGCACAAAAGAGACATCACTAATAATAATAATCTAACAAATGCATTAGTGATTCACAGAAATAAATTCAACCACAATTTCGATTTTAAAAATGCCACACTAATAAAATGAGTAAACAATTTATTCAGAAGAAAAGTTCTTGAGAGCGCTGCTATCCAGTACTACCAAAACATCAATTTGCGCCCCGGATTTTTCCCAATCTCACCTTTATTAATGGAAATTATACTAAAACAGACTAACATACATAATAAAAATTTCAAAGGAAGCAGTTGAATTCCATTCATTTTAACATCTCAGGACTTTGCACTACACATGAAGGAATTATAAAAAGTAAAATATTCTGTTAATCTTTTCAAATGATTTGTGAGCGTCTTTGTGGTTGGCAACACTATTTGTTTATAGATACGTAATTTAGAATAAAGCTCATTTCGTCTTTTTTCGTTGATAAAGTCCATCACAGGACGAAACGCGTAGGTGATTTAAAATACAGTTTTCCTCTTGTCTTTATTTTATTTAACCATATATATTTTCAAAGCCAGAACTGAATTTCCTACCATTTGGTCAATTGCTTGTCAATTTGTGAAATATAAATAGGAATGCTTGTTGCACAAATACAGCAGCAGTTGGTGTAGCTATTTTGCTAAAAGATGAATGGTGATCTTTTTCTTATTTAATACACAAAGGAATATAAAAACTAGATTTTGGATATTTGCCAACCTTTCTTTAATACAAAAAAATGGCTGAATTGAATACTTGAATTTGAATGAGTATCATAATCTTTGATTCTTTTGGCTGGTTTATCCCAATCTCCAAGAAGCTGAAAAAAGTATTACCTTGCAAATTAAGTCTTCATTGATACCAATAAGAATTGTTCATTGATCTGAGCAAAAGAACTTTTTCTTGTGACAGATTTTTCTTTTTTTGTAATGTATTTCATCCTCAATGGATGCTCTTGTGAAAACTCAGCTCCACTTAATTATTTATATCTTAACTGAAAGATTTGGACATTCACCTGATAATGGTTGGAGAATGCACTGGCTTTTGATTGAAGGAAAAACTGCAGATAATTCTTAAAATAAATGAGATCTTCTTCAGCTGTGATCATCTGGTCATTGTTAAGGTGCATTGCTCTGTTTAGTAATCTTCACTATTTTTCTTCCACTCTACATTCATTGCACAAAATACCCCCACTAATAAACAAATTTGAGGTCCTCACCTCCCCAGCGGACAAGGCTGAATGTTTTGCCTGCAGATTCTCGAATAATTCGAGACTGGACTCGTCTGGAGTTTCTACACCCGACTTCCCACCTAGAACTGAGGCTCAACTGAATGACGTCCATATTACACCCTCGCTTGTCTCTAAGATAATCTCAAAACTTGACCCTCACAAAGTGAGCGGAGGGGACGGAATCCCAATCAGAGTCTTAAAGAAATGTGCCCCCGAACTTTCCTCTGTCCTTTCTAAGCTCTACAACTTCTGCCTATCTGCTTCCTGCTTTCCTGCCTGTTGGAAATCTTCCTCTGTAGTTCCTATATTTAAAAACACTGGAGAACCCTCGGACCCTGCAAATTACTGACCTATCAGCCTCCTTCCGATCTTTGGCAAAGTGTTTGAAGCCATTATCAACGCCGAGGTGGTTCAGCATCTCACAGCACACAGGCTCCTCTCGGACAAGCAGTATGGTTTCCGCTTCACCAGGTCTACTGCTGATATGCTAATGACCATCACAGAGTACATATATCAGGCACTCGACAAGAATGGTGATGCCCGAACCGTTGCCTTGGATATCTCTAAAGCGTTCAACAGAGTTTGGCATGCTGGCCTTCTATGCAAACTGCGGAACTATGGTATAACTGGACATTTGTTTGAACTAATCCAGTCATTCCTCTCTAACCACACAATGAAGGTGGTATTAAACAGACATGCCTCCCAGAACTACCACACGAACGCAGGTGTCCCTCAAGGCTCTATCCTAGGTCCTACACTCTTTCTGATATACATTAATGATCTCCCTGATTCCATAAGATCCCAAGTAGGTATGTACGCCGATGACACCACAGTTTATTCTTGCCTCAACCAAAAATCTGGTGTAGGCAACAAAGCTAACCTTGCAGCCGAGCTTGAAAAGGACCTCCAATCCATAGTGGACTGGTGCTAAGAAATGGCTCGTAAATTTTAATGCTTCTAAAACGAAGCTACTATCAATTAACCATCATAGACAGTCGCACCTACCTCCCATTAGCATGGACCAGGCTTGCCTCCCAGAGAGTAAAACACTACGCCTCCTTGGTCTCCCACTTACAGCGGACCTCAAATGGAATGACTATATCGAATCCATCGCTAAATCCGCTGCTATGAAAGTTGGTTCTCTGTGCAGGGCCCGGAAGTTTTTTCTGTCTGAATCAATCTTGCACATATATAAATCTACCATCTGCCCGTGCATTGAATACTGCTGCCATATCTGGTCGGGTGCTCCTGCTATTCTCCTTGGGCTTCTCGACAAGGTACAGCAGAGGATGTGTAATGTGATCGATAACAACTTGGCAGACCGCCTGCAGTTTCTCTCTCACCGGCGTGATGTGGCTTCCCTGTGTCTCTTCTATAAATACTTTCACGGCTTCTGCTTCAATGAACTTAGATCACTGCTGCCCCCTAGACACGAATTTGCACAAGAAACTAGATCAGCAACTAGATCCCACCCTTTTACAGTGAAACCGATAAAATGCAACCGCAACTTCTACTCCAAAAGTTTTTCTCACACTTCCCGACTGGAATTCTCTTCCACATGATTGCTTCCCCAACGGCTACAATCTCCAGGAGTTTAAATGTAAGGTCAATAGACACCTCCTAACACACTAACATGTTCCCATTCTTTCAAACACTCTTCCTATCTGCCCAACCCCCAGCCTCGCTATCCTTACCCATCTATCACCTTTCTTCTGATATTTCCTACACCTAACCACTCCTCTTCTTTACCTTCCCCTATGTAACCCCATGCACAATAGTGGCAGTGGAATGTTTGGGGTGAAATGATTTAAAAAAAAAAAATTTGCTTCACATTCATTTATATTTTTAATCGGATACAAATTTCTTGTGAGTAGATTTTCAAATTTATAAGAAGTTCTTAATATAATCTTAACTTTGTTGATTATCCATTTAGAGAAAAAAATGCTTATTTTTACTTTTTTTTTGTGACTTTGTTTGTCATCATTGAATGTTGTTTAAAATCGACTTCCAAATTATTAAAAAAAAAACAATTGAAATAAATGTCCTGTAAGAATTAATCTGTTGATTAACAATAAAGAAATATTTAAATTTTTTTTTTTCTTTTCTTTTTCCATCTAGGGTGAGCAAGTTGTTTACTTACGTTGGCTGCAATATAGTTGGAAAATTCAAAGGAGAAAAAAAGTTTGCGGAATTAACTGTACCGGTTCAGCTGAAGGTCATTACAAACAGAAGACCCCAAAAAAGTTAAAATAAAATTTTTAATTTTTAAAAGAAAGATGTTTTGTTGTTTCCCTTAAATTTGCTTCCTGGGTTCAGTCCTTTATATTCAGTACTCTTATTCTTATCTATTTTCTTTTAGTTGACATTACCCAGCTCAGGGATTGAACTCACAATAATTATATCACCAAATCATAGATGAAGGCTTTAATCCACTAGGTTGTCCTGTGGTTACCTGAATTGACAAACATCAGCGTGAAGGCTGGAGAGCCCAGTTACTGAAACAATAACAAATATGAGAACACTATTTCAAGTGTAAATAATGAAGTTTAGAGACTTCATGAATATATTTCCCTAGTTTTGCTGGAAGTGGGCCTAGTTAATGCGCATTTAACATATTTTCTCATTTTAGAAAAGTTTTTGCTCAGAGAGGTCGTATGGATCTTGTGATAAAGCTATTTCAAGCAGATAGCGATATAGTCCTCTACTTCCTCTTATTGTGTATGTCTCTGTTGACATCTGTTTGCATTTGGATCATTATATAAGAGTTTTTATTTTCTGTGCCCATTGTATCCATTAAGCATTGCTCAAAAGCATTTCGTGAATCTAATTATAATTTTAGATAGGAAATTAAGAATTTAAAGCAACTTTCTTCTTCACTTTTACAAAAATTTACAAATGACGTGTGAAATCCTGGTTTTGCCAAATAGAAAAAGGTTTGACTATGTGCTTAAAGAAAAAGTTGAAACCAGATTTTGCGAGTGGATATTAAATTAATTTTCTGACCAATGGAAGCGATTTGCAAGACCAAAAAAACTTATCGATCAAGTGTGAAAAATTTAAATGACTTCAATCAGCATCAGTCGGTCAGATGGCAGCAGCAGAGATAAGCTAAAATGTAACGACCTGGACATTCGTCCTCTTTCTCCTTTCTTGTGTACTGATTCCTTTTACTTATTCATCTCCATCCAAGGCCATTCCTACCAAACAAACGCTCATACATACTTACATATGTACGCATAAACTCTTTCCAACAAATTACTACTACGAACATTTCTACAACTCTTGATACCCTTAACTCATTACTTGTAGAAGTTAATGTTCAATGAGAAACAACTTATTTTTTCTATCAATAAATTTCTATTTTATCATGCAAAATGTATATTTTTATTCTTCCACTATTTCATACATTCCAACTTGCTGATAACCTTCTGATAATTCTGATGACAACGAATAAATCCGTAAGCTGTAGGGAGTTCGGTTATGTATGACATAAGGCAGGATTAATAAATGTTAACCATCTCTCTATAGCTACAAAGCATTTGTTCCGCTAAAGTCAGTAAAGAATTATTAGATTATTAAACAAAATAAGCAAACTTTTATGAACTTGGAGAGAAGAGAAATCTTCTGTTCTTTGTCACCAAATAGTAACGAATCTGAAACTACACTGTTGTATAAATATAATGATCTTGTGACATTTTGGTAAAAAAAAGAAATTAATTTTCAGCTTGACAAGGTATTAAAAACAACTCCCCTCAAAAAACTAAACCAGCCAAACCAAAATCACCTAAACCACTCAACATTTCCTCACAAACATCTGTGGTATGCATATTAACTTCTGCGGCATGGAATGTTTACTCCATGAAAAGTCTGACATCTTTGCACTTTGCAAAACTAATCTTAACTTCTCAATCTTCTCCTCTCATTTCTCGATTACTGGCTACCTTCCCTTCTTAATGAAGGATTCCACTGTTCATACGCAGTGGTCTAGCTAGGGTGATTTCTCGAATCCTGACAATTCATATGTGTCTCTGTCTTTCACTTTTAAAATCGGTTAGCTAGCTCTTCTTTCTGTACCATTTCTGATCTGGAGAAGGACCTCCAATCTGTAGTGTACTGGGATAAGAAATGGCTTGCAAACTTTAATGCTTACAAAACAAAGATGCTATCCGTCAACCACCATAGACATTCTCTCCTACCCCCATTGACATGGATCTAACTAGTCTCCCCAAAGGCAATACACTGTACCTCCTTGGCCTAACTCTCTCAGCTGACCTCAAGTGGAATGACTACATTGAATCAATAGCTAAATCTACTGCTAGGAAGGCTGACTCACTGTGCCATGCCATTAAGTTTTTCTCACATGAGTCTATCTTACACATATACAAATCAACCACCTGCCCATGTATTGAATATTGTTGTCATATCTGGTCAGGTGCCTGTTATTCATCTTGGGGTTCTCAACAGGGTCCAGAGGAGAATATAATCAATCCCGACCTGGCAGCTTGACTCCAGCAAATTTCTCACCAATGGGGTGTGGCTTCCTTCTGTCTCTTCTACAAATATTTTCATGGCATCCTCTTTGACAAGCTTAGCTCCCTGGTGAATTTACTCAAGCAACCAGACCAGGAAAAAGGTCCTACCCATTTACAGTTCAAACAACCAAATGCTGCCGCCACTTTTACCTAGTAGCAGCTTTTCTTGCACTTCCCACCTGTGGAACTCCCTTCCCTAATAGCTACAATCTCCAAGAGTTTAAATGCAACATCAATCTTTTATCTTCTTGACTCTCATCCTTCTGTTATCCTTTCCCTAACACCCTCTGTATCTTGTTCTCCCGTTTTCCCGTTGATCTAGTTAATCTACAAAGAATTCCAAACTGAATCCTTTCTTTAATCTATGGGAGTAGACAGTTCTTGTTCCATTGTCCATGTCTCAGGCTATCTCTTGTACACCCACCCTTTTTTTTCAAATTGTCAAAAGTAAAGGGAAAATCAAACCCAAATATATCCAATCAGAACATGACAATCCAATAGACTTTTAAGTGTTTTATTTAGGGTGACACACACAAAAGAAGTTCTTTTCTTCTTTTTATAAAGAAAACATAATTATCTTTGTTTTCATAAAACAACTGCTTCATTAGCAATGAGCAAAAGCTGTAAACTTGTTTGCGAATAAAGTTTCTGATCGTCTCTTCCTAAAGAAAAAAAAAGCCCTGAAGAATTGCTATGCCAGCAAGCAACTGATGAGAAGCAGTTTTGCCGAATTTAATTTCTATATAAGAACATCACAGCTGTAAACAGAAACACTGCTAAGCACCAGTCAGAATCTCCCTCAGGTACACCAAAATTGCAATTTGAATTCTTTTCTTTGGCATGGTTTTAATCAAAAGAGACTCCACCTCAAGTGCTTTTTGTACCCGAATTTTCATTTTTGTTAAAAAAAAAAAAAAAAAAAAAAAAAAAAATGCATTGAAAGACTGCAATTTAAAAATAGCAATAGATCAGCAATTTCATTTCTACGTTGAACTAGAAAGTGAAAAAGAAAAACTAATCTTTGGCTAAAGTTCGATTCTACTGCTTGTAGAGTCAATAAGGATGCGTTTCTCAGTCGAAGCAAATCCAGTGATCATGTATGCCACATATAAAGAGCATACTAGTAAGACTAGAATGACCAGCGTGAAAACTTTTAACCCGACACTATTACAAAAATCCATAAAAATGGTCTGGCCATAATAATTCCTTTCCGAAGTGTTGGCAACCACGATGTTATCACAATCCTCTAATTCTGATAATTTTCTCAGATGGTGTACAACTTCACAGGATACTCCTCGTCTTTCAGCCATCTGGAGTGGGGTTTTGCGCATCTTATTTCTACAAAAGATAACAAAGGTTCATTCAATAAAAGAAGAAAAAATACCAACTTATTTTATATTTAGTGAGAAAAGTAAAAAAGGATGACGATGCACTGATGAAAACGTCCATATCTGCGCATGGAATAAGAACCTACCAAAAGTTGTCAGAGATGATTCTTTTGTTTAAGTCTTTTGCCATTGCATTTAGTCAATATTACTGCTCTTGCGGGGGGGAGGGGGAGGAATCCACCCTTACCAAGCTTTGTTTTAAATGACAAGGAGCTAAAAAATGACAAGTCTGAATTCAAAACACCTGCATCATGTGACAGGTTTGTTGACTTCCTGTGTTTAACAGACCTTTGGGAGGTTCATTTTCCTATAGGGGAATAAAATGTCTGATAGAAATAAAATAAAATTTAGTGTCACCTAGTAAATATAATTTTATAGTTTAAAGGCATTTTAGCACCAAGACTGAAACTAATTTTATTAATGGAAATCAATTTCTCTTGCTGTAAAGAGCCTTTAAGATTTGTAATTGACAATACGATGGTGTTGAAATTCATAAACTGGTGGCAATTTTTATTCTATCTAAATAAGCACAATTGATAAAAGATGTTGGCTTGTACAGAGGTGATGATATAATTGTTTTTGGGAATTGTGACAAAAAATAATTTGTATCTTATTAGAAAAAGGTTGACAAAAATCTTCAATGATTTGAGATTTACATTTGAAATAACTAGTTTAAAAAAGGTGAAATTCCTTACCAAAACTTTGGATCTCTCAAAAGTGATTTCATGGATATAATGGAAATAATATATATTAACAGAGCTTCAAATCGTTTCTTAAAAAAATATTCAGTATCTATTGTAACAAACTGCCAGTCAGTTCATCTTACAGAGATATTTTTAATAAGCCTAAAACATTATGAAATATCATTGGAGAAAAAAAAAAAAAAAAAAAAAAAAAGGAAATTTAAAATTTGATAAGGAGTGGGGAAAAGAAAAACTATTTGTTCATGAGGTAATAATGATCAAAGTAAGAAAACAGAAATGAAAATAATGTTACATGAATAATGTACTTTGATTTATAAAAAAAATACAAGTGAAAACAATTTCTGCAATTGCACGAACAAAACCAATTGTCTGTTAGATGAAAAATGTACCAAGCAATCGAGATGTTCTGAGTATACACCAACTGGAAGTGAGTAACTTATAATGAAAGTATAAGTACAATAATCAATTCTTAATATACGTTCACCCACCCTCAATTCTGATGCTGTTATCCATTACACCCCGCCACATCCAAGCTTACAGTAACTGGTATTCTGAAGCAGTCACCCATCTGAGCAGGCTCAATATTGCTTAACTTTGGCAACTGTATGAGAACTAGTGTTTCAAGGGAATATGGCTGTAAGCGTCTTTGAATATCTTTTTTTTTATTTTATATATGTGTATATATATATATATATATATATATATATAATCATTTCATCCCAAACAAGGCAGGGTTGCTACTGGTGTGCAAGTGGTTACGGTGAGAGAGAGGGGAAAAAAAAAAAGAAAGGTGCGAAAAGGTGAGAGATGGATGGGAATCAAGTAGATAAGAGACGGTGATTGACGTTGCATTTAAACTTTTGGAGATTGCAGCTATCAGGGAAGCAAGCAAATGGAAGTGTGGGAAAAGAAACTTTTAGAGTAGAAGAGGGTGGTTACATTTAACTATATTGACGAGAAAAAGATGGGAACTAGATGCCAATTTAGGAGCACAAGTAAATACATGTGGTTGATGAACCAGGGAAACAAGTGTCTCAGAGTAGCTGCCGTCAAAATACTCATGAAAAAAGAGAGAAAGAAGTCATATCATGTTGGTAAGAAAATGACTGTAAGAGAAGCGCCAAGTCTGAATCGATTTCATCACAGATCCTTCTTTAGATTTTGACCAGAACCTCAAGATGAATAGTAAGAGCACCTGACCAGATATGGCAACAATATTCAATGCATGGACGAATAGTCGTCAGCCTGCACCAATTCTGTAGATTAACCGGTCAATATGGTAACAGATATGACGACACTCTTGGGTAGCTAGTCGTGATGGCCTCGTCACAGTAGCTGGTCTTCAAGTCATCTATTACAATGGTGTTTCTCCTTGCCCACAAGGAAGGCACGTTGAAATCTTGCTAGCCGTATCTTTATCACGCTGAACCGGACCAAATGCATCAAAGAAAAAATAAATTTGATGATGCCTGAATAAGTTGCGGAAAAGTCTTATATAAAAGAAAAACAGCAAAAGAAATAGAATATAACAGTCATCAAATTCTTATCCTTACAATGGAGTGAAAGTTTTTGTTTGAGAGTAATGTTTGTTCACACCAATCGAAGGTTTCATGTTTTTTCAAGTTTTAATGGTTCAAAAAGTCTCATCAGGGCTTTCCACCAAAGTCTTATGGAAACAGCCGAAGAGGGGTCTTTGGGATTGTAGCAGTATATTCATCTTGTCTGCCTTAGTTCAGCACAGCAACAACTCTAAAGTTTGCACTCTGGACTATTGTTTTTATGGCTGTCTCAAATTCTCTTAGGGAGTGCATGATGGATGTGGGTGTCCATGCCTTTAACCAATTAAATTATTTCTGCCTCCACACTTTGAGGTGGAGTTTTTTTTTATTCCCTTGGTTTAACCAATGAAATAGCAATATTTCTATTGACGTCATTTCTTTTCGTATTCATCTTCTGATTCAAGTAATTACATCATTTATTTCCCAAGTTAAATCCTTTCTCAGCAAATTCGGGAATTAAGGATTTGATCTTCCTTAGCCCATCAAAAATTTTTGACAATTGTCAAAACTTTTTTTTGACTACTGCTATTTTTCAGTCCCACCAGCTGTAAAGCTTCAGGCTTCCAATGGTGTTTTTCTTAGTCACTCGTTTCCACTTTGTCACATAATGGCTACCAATATGATGACCCCATCTGACCTATTGTTTTTACACCTGCAAAATATATTTTTCCTTTTATTCTCCTCTATTTTTAGCTAGTTTTTTCAGATTTTAAAAATTTTGTAATAAATTTTTTTTTTCATTCCACTCATATTGCAACTGTAATCTGCAGAATTAATAATGCCACTAGTAATAATTTCTTTCACTTCGTTGCATTAAAATAGCATATTTTTCCACATGCAATATTATAGTATTATATATTTTTCCACATGCAATTCAAAATAGTGTTATATCAATGCATGGATGAATAGTAGATTTATAAATGTACAAAATGGATTGTGATGAGAAAAATTCCCTTAGAAACCTTTCTAGCAGTAGATGCAGCTATGGATTTGATGTAATAATTCCGTTTGGAAGAGAGTGTTACTCTTGGGGAGATTAGCATCATCCATTCTGACGGTAGGCAAGAAAGTTTCTCTACCATGGTTAAAAGAGAGCAGCTTCATTTTGGAGGCATTCAAATTCACAAGCCATTTTCTACCCCATTGTCATAAATTCTAGGTTCTTTTGAAGGACAGCAGTCAGGTTTAATTTGTCAGCCTTGGTAGATTTCTTATTGACATCAGAGTAAATGGTCGTGTCATCTGAAGAGATGCCTAATTGGGAATGGATTACATCAAGAAGATCATTGATGAAGGTCAGAAAAAGCGTAGGACCTAGGATAGTACCTTGAGGAACACCCACGTTTGTAGGAAAGACCCTTGAAGTTTGCCCATTCAAAACAACTTTCATTTCATGATTTGATAGAAATGATTGGATTAAATCAAATTGTCCAGAAATACTGTAGCTCTTGAGCTTGCACAGAAGGCTTGCATAGCAAATCGCTTTTGAGATATCAAGAGCAACTCTTCGAGCTTTGCTGTTCTTATCAAGATCCTGGTGTGTGTGTGTGTGTGTGTATGTATATATATATATATATATATATATATATGTATTCAGTGATGGTAGTTAGCATATCAGTGATAGATCTGGCAAAGCGGAAGCCATACTGTTTGTCAGAGAGAAAGTTGTCAAACTATTTAATTAATAATAGCCTCAAATACCTTCCTAAAAAGAGGTAAGAGGCTAATAGGGCGATAGAGGGGTCAGAAGGCTCCCCAGAGTTCTTAAAAATAGGAGCTACAGAGAAGGACTTCCAGCAAGAAGGAAGCAGTGAGGCAATAGTTATAGAGTTTGGAGAGGACTGGAGCCAGCTCAGGGGCACATGTTTTTTTTTTTGGATGATGACTGCAATTCCATCACTTTTGCTTGTGTTATGGGAGTCGAGCTTAGAAATTGCGTCAGAGACCAGACAAAGGAGATATATATATATATATATATATATATATATATATATATATAGCTTATTCAGTTGAACCTCAGTTCTAGTTGAGAAATTGGGTGTGGGTACTCTGGATGAGTCAAGTGTGAAGTTGGATGGGAATTTGCAAGCAAAGCACTTGACCTTATCTGCTGTGGATGTGAAGACTTCAAATTGATTGAATAGAGGAGGTATCAAGGGTTTTCTGTTATTCAGCACACTTTTGCAGAGTCACTAGTAATCTTTGGAGCCAAACTTGCAAGATGCTATATGCTGTTTCATTTTATCAGCAAACTACAGCTTAGCATCATTTAGGACATGCTCACATACATTACGAGCAGAGAAGAAAAAAAAAAAACACTTTTTGTGATCATATGTGTCACTTCAGTATAGCCAAAAGAAGAGATTCCTGTGGTTGATGGGAGCAGCAAAAGCAAGAGAGAATGAAGCAGATAAATGAGGTTTAAGTTGGAATTTCTTACTTGGGATGAAAGCATCAATACTGGCTTTCACCCAGGAGGAAACTTCAGAGGTGCAGTCTTGAACAGGAAGACTAACAACTTTATTCCAAGGGACATCAGAAAGGAAATCATGGAACGAGTCCCAGTCTGCTGAGAATTATATTTATGGGAATTCAAATAGTTTATTAAGGATACACACTTTTGGTATAAAGTTTTGAAAATGTAAGAGGAAATACTCCAGCGATGGGAAGAATATATAAAGGATCTTTTTTGTGACAGGAGAGAATAATCGAGAATACACAAGGAGGTGGATGGACTGGAAATACTAAAATCCAAAGTGGAAGCTGCAATGGCCAAAATGAACAGAAACAAAGCAGCTGGTCCTGACAGCATAGTGATAGAGCTGCTGATAGCCTTAGAAGAATACGGCATAGAAAAAATTACCAACATAATAAACAAAATTTATAGCAGTGGAATAATACCAGATGACCTATGCAAGTCGATATTTATAGCACTGCCGAAGAAACCAGGTGCAAATGAGTGTGAACTACACAGAACTATCAGGTTAATGAGCCACATTACAAAACTGAATCCCGATGAAAAGAGCAAGAAGCAGAACCAGGTCAGAGATAGAACAGGAACAGTGCGGGTTTGTCAAAGACACTGGAACAAGGAACACCATATTCATGATTAGGATGCTCTCCGAAAGGGCAATACAAATGAAGAAAGACTTGTACCTATGTTTCATTGACTATGCGAAGGCATTGGACAAGATACGACACAAAGAATTGATGGAGATGCAGCCTCGACATTTTTGAGAAAGATATAAGAGTAATCAAGAATCTCTACTGGCAACAAATGGCATACATACAGACAGGTAATGATCTCAGTAGATTTACAAAGACAGAAAGAGGCGTAAGACAGGGATGTGTCTTTTCACCAGATTTGTTCAACCTGTACAGTGAGAATATTTTGAGGACCCTAGATGACACGCCAGGATTCATTATTGGAGGCCACAACTTGAACAACATAAGGTATGCAGATGACACAGTGCTGATTGCAGACACAGAAAGGAAACTACAAGACCTCCTACAGAAGGTAGTGGTAGAGAGTGACAAAAAAGGTCTACAAATAAACTTTAAGAAAACTGAATGCATGGTCATCAGCAAAAGGTGCAACCCAAAATGCCAAATACAGGTGGGGGATACCAGAATAAAGCAGGTGCAAAAATTTAAATACCTAGGAAGTGTTCTAACAGGAGATGGAAAGTGTGACACATAAATCCGAAGACAAATTGGCATGGCAAAGGACGCGTTCCAGAAGCTGAGTAAAGTACTAACACACAGAAAAAATTCACTATAAACAAAGAAAAGAGTGCTGGATTGCTATGTGATGTCAGTTCTTCAATACGGCAGTGAATCCTGGACAATATCATCGAAAATGAGGACAAAACTGGAAGTAGCGGAAATGTGGTTCTATAGAAGGATGCTGCGGACATTGTGGACCGAGCATGCAAGCAACGAGAAGGTGTTGAAAAGAATGGCAACGAAAAGGAAATTAATACTGAGCATCAGGAAGAGACAGCTGAGGTTCCTGGGACACGCAATGAGGGAGGAAAGCCTGGAGAACCTGATACTGACTGGCCAGATAGAAGGAAAGAGAGACAGAGAAGGCAGCGGATAACATATTTGCAGGACCTGATCGGGGGTTGCCAGGAGTAACAGGAGCAAACATACTGGGAGCCACAAGGGATAGGGAGATGTGGAGAACCATGATCGCCTATGTCCTGAAAGGACAGGGCACATAGAAGAAGAAGATGCTGTGCTAACATGTGAAGATGTGTACCTTGAAGTTTGAACAGATTCCTTAACAGAAAGACTAAATTATGATTGAAATGTTGACACATCAATAAATAACTTTCTTTTTTATTACTCGTTTTCCTATTGATGATTGGTCAATTGAGAAAAAGCATAAATGTAATGTCTGTATTGGCTGAGGTGTATGACTAGGGAATTGGTAGATTCATGCCTGATAATCACATGTTTGTGTGAGACATTTAGTAGCAGTTTTACAATAAATGGGTGCCTATTTCAAATACAGAGTATCCACTATAGGAATGTTTGAAGTAATAAAAATGTTGAATAAAAAAGAAATACATTCCTTAAAAATTGCTTTCTTTACATTTTGGATATGAAGTATTTGAGAAAATTTGGGTAAAGGGAGTGTGTTTTCTTAAAAAGGGAATAAAGAAACTAGATTATAGTAGGGTTCTCCCAGGCCAAGTGGTAATGCACACAAGAAACGGTTTCTCTTATACAGGGGGTTGTTGGCTGAGGTGATTATACCAAGGAAGGAGGGGGGTGTATGCAGACCCCCCCCCCCCCCACCCCACACACACACACAAAAAAAAAAAAAAAAAAATTGGCTGGCCTCTTGGTTGCACCCACCACTTTTATAAGCTTCAAAAATTAACAAAACTGATTAGTCTTGGATTTTGTTAAGATCTGATCTTCAACATTTTCCCCCTCTGTGCTTTCCTTTTCATTTAGATTTTCAGGACACATACAGAGACAAGTTTGAAAGAAAAACAAACAAAATAAAACAACCCGAGAGATAGAAACAGACGTTGTTTGGGAGGGAAAAAGATTTAATAGTCATATTTTTATTTCTGAAGGAAGATGTTAATCAGAAATAATGCCCCCAACTTGATATGTAGATACAAAGGCATCAGTGATTTATGGCTAAGTGAAAGAATTGGTCAGTAATTTAGTGAAGTAACAGACTTATACTTAAACTCATTACTAAGTTGTGTATACGATAGGGGGGGTGTAGTATGAAAATGAAGACACTGCTTGAGTTTGCCCCCTCCTCTTCAGAAAAATCTTGGCCCCTAAATAGACCCCCCACTTTCAGAGTTCCACAGTTGCCACAGGTTGTTGGTTCATTTCCTGCTGAGGAACACATTTTTCTTTATTGTGATTTCTCGAATGTGTATGTTGACAGACGTTGCCGGGATGTAAAAGGCAATCATCTTCCTTTGCTTGAAACAAAGACATGTAAGCTACATGCCACCAGCTTAATGGCATCAGTTGAATGAACCAACAAATGAGGTCAGCCTTTTATTTAACTGCTTGGAGTCAAGGCACAAGAGATATCTGTTTATACAGGCAAGGTAAGGCCTTTGCCCCGGCCAGTATGGTTTTCTTATTGGGAAAATATGTCCTTACTAGAGACACTATTTCCAGCTTGCAGTCTTCATATTGGTTAATACCCATGACTCACCAGAAACATACAAGATAAAGCTGGTCAACTCAAATTCCTGTTGAGAAAGAAATATGGCCTCAAGAAACAGAAGAATCCTTGAATTCCCATTGGGAATTCTTACAAGCATTGCTGTTTCTTTCTTCATTTCCACACTGTTTGTATACAGGTGTTATAGTTTTTTTTTTGTATGTGACAAGTAAATTTTTGTAGATAAGTCTGTATAACTTAAACAGCATAGAATGTTTTTTGAGAACAAAGTATGTTTGTTAGTCCTTTTCTTTTAACTATTCTGTTATGTCCATATGTTAAAGGTTTTTATCATAGATATAATAATGTTCATAATGGAAGAAATTTAAACGGGGAATATCATTTCTTTGATTGCACACCCATTAACTAGTATACCTGAAATGATAAGGGAATATTTTTTTCTTGCAAAGCACCCCCATTAACATAATGCACACTGTTTAATAAATAAAAAATGAGATGTCTATTTAAATATGAGTATCTGCTAATAATAATGTTTAAAGTAATAAAAACGTTTGATTAAATTTTATTTTTATTACTTTAAACATTATTCTAAAAACAAACAACAGAGAATGTCTAAGATTTCAGGGGAGTTCTTCTTGATAGTGGTTTTTTAAGATGGAGATTTGTAAAAGAATTTGCCAAAAGTAGGTACCTCCACTCATTTTCGATATCTAAATTTTAAACTGAATTTTTAAAAATAAAAAAGTTTCCTTGAAACTTATTTTAATTGAAAGCTAAATGATTAAATCATTATATGAATGGCAGCATATTCGGAGGAAAAAAAAAAAAGCGGCAAGAAAATCATCCTTCATAAAAAGAAAAAAGTTACTTCAGTCCAGAAAGACTGACTGAAAGAGTAATTTAAACTCTGAATCGAATTTTGTTTAAAAAAATTCATTTTTACTAGAACAGTGAATTGAAAAATGCACAGCTGACTTTAAATTTCAAATACAAATAAAAAATCACCTACATAACGTTAGAAAAAAAAATTTAATGAATATTGTAAGATTTAAAATAAAAATTTGAGACGAATTCAGAAAAGAAAAGAAATGGGACGAATTACTTTCAGTAAGACTAAGAGGCCGATTTTGGGGGGCAAAATTGGAAATAAAAAAAAAAGGGTATGTACATTGATTTCATTTGTTGATTGTAAAAATAAAAAATAAGTTATTTTGATTTAAAATAAAGTAGTCAGTGCCCGTTCAACAAAAAATGAAGAAGGTGGTTCTTTGGCACCTTTTTTAAAAAAACTGACAGAAGTTTCAAGCCTTTCTTGATAGGATTCGATGTTTCTGATTGATTCTTTTTGCTTTTAATGATTTTAATCTGGCTAACTAATTGTTAATTTTCAGTTCTTCTTAGAATTAAAGGGGTTTGGTTTTGTCCTACTAATCGGGACTGACGATTAAAAAATTATGGATAATTTGTTAAGAATATTTCAAAAGATTTTTGGAACAATGTGACCATTTTTGCAAGTGAAAAATTTTGATTCATGGCATTGAACAAAGACACAACGTACTAAAAATATTTTTTTTATTGTATTTTTTTGAAATTCGTAAAATAAACAACAAAAAATAAAAATTTAAAATTAAAAGCAAAGATAACTAAAAAAAAAAATATTGAATAATTACTTATTTTATTTTTTTAAATTGTTTTTTTTTTTTTATCAAAGAGTTGTCTCATTTAAAAGAAAATTCTTGAAAAAATATGCATTTTATTTTTAATTTTGGTCAAAGTAAAAAAAAAAGTAACTGAAAGCGAATGAAAAAGGTAATTAAATATTTTTTTTACAGATAGACTTTTAGTTTTAAAAGTAATTGGTCTCTAAATCGATTCAACACAAGAATAAAATAAAGAAATAGAGATCGAATATCGATTATTTAAAAAAATATTTTAAAATAATTTTTGCTTTACTTTTCTTCCTTATTTTTCTATTGTCTGTGGGAAATAATTTATTTTTAATTAATATATCATTGGTGCGTTTTTTTAACCAAAAAAAAAAAAAAAGAACAGGAAAAAACCTCACCTGACTTGGAAAGAAGCTCCATATTTGACTAAAAGGTCAATACTTTCGACATGTCCACACCAGTGGAGCGGAGTATTACCATTTCGGTCAGTAATTGTGGGGTCTGCTCCTCCAATGGTCAATAAAATTTCAATTATTTCTGAAAAACCTCGGATGGCCGCAATGTGAAGAATCGTCTTCCCCGAACAACGACTTTGTTCATTTACATCATAAATATTTAATGCAAGTAATTGTTTAACTCGGTCTGAATTTCCGTCCAGGACGGCCTCTTTCAAGGCGTGCCCACGTTCCATTAGGTCAATTAAATCAGAACCCACCATAAGTTTAATTTCAATCTTTTTACCCATGGACGGAATCAGCGCCGTTTCTTCTTCTTCGCTCCCCGTTCCGCTTGGATTTTGGTAAACAAAGTCAATCGCAGCCTCGTTTTCGATTTCCCTTTGTCGATTAGTTTCGCCTAAAAAAACAATCAATACAACGATAAAATCTTCTTCCTCAAAACGTGTTTGGAAATTATTAAATAAACATTATAAAAAAAGTAAAAATTGTTCTCTTTTATCGTTTCATTTATTTAATTGAACTCCAGAAGATATTCGTATATTTTTTTTATATTATTGTATATTTTAATTCGGAATATACTGTAAAACTAATCAGCAGTATCTTCCACACTACTTTTAGTGAATATTGAATAATTGTTGAATAGTATTAAATTGAAATTTGAAATGCATTGAAAATTCGGAAATGTCATGCGAATTTTTTTTTCTCCATTCAAACAATTACTGAGCACAAAGTTTCCGAATTTTAAGGTGATTTTATGTAGCTTTATCCAACCGGATGAAAAGTGGCTTATCCTGCAATATTTTCCTTCTGGACTGGAGTGTCAGTCAGTTCATACATACGTGATACACGCTTGGGCGATCATGTCTCGAAAGAGAGATGACTGACTGGGCAGATGATTATCCCGCAGTAGGTTGCCATTGCTTTCTGCGTTAGACTGATTGCCGAAAGGCTATAGAACCCAATCTGTCCTGTTAACCCATAACTTGAGGGAAGAGACGGATTAATTAATACCTTTTCCAAGGGTATTTGTGCGTAAGTGAATGCTGGAATTCAACTGGAATTCGAACTTGGCTCGAATTCTGGAGTGTATTGTTAGTAATTATTTTAGAGTCTTAGAGACTTAGTAACTAAACCTGTAGCTTTTGAAAATGATGGTGATGAATTTTTTTAATATAAAAAATAAAAAAAACAAAAAAACACACACTTTTATTTTAAATTCTATTGTCTATTATAAAAGCTCAATAAAACATTTATCTTAGGCTGTTTTTACAATGAAATAAATTTGTCCATGTTCATTTTCAACAACTAATGCTCACCATTTTACACTAAATAATGAGTATTGGTGAAATTTTTGAAATTTTTATTTTTATAATCCTGTAAATTTTATATACAGAATTATAAAAATAAAAATCTCATTAATTGTAGGTTTTTAGAAAGAAAAAAGTAGTATTAATGACTAGCAGTATAGCCCGGCATTGCTTGGGTGTAATGAAAGCTTTAAAACTAATCCATGGTCCTGGAGCTCAGACACAGCCTAAAGGATATTTGTGTGAAGTTTGGTGAGAATCGGATAAAAATTGTGAATTTGCATAAAGGACATACAGACAGATAAACAGACACACACACACACACACACACACACACACACACACACACACACACACACAAACATCTTGCCTTTTATATATATATATATATTAGCGATTTTCTGCACTATTGTAAGAACTGAAACCTTGAAACTTCTGAATATCGTTTCTTATGTCTTTGTCTATGAGTGTATGAAATTTGATTAGAATCCGACCACTCCTTCTATAACCCGATTTTTTCGATTATCGGTGTTCGATATTTATTGGAGGTACCTCGAAAACAAAACCTAGCTAAGAACACTCGTACAACTGTGTAAATTTTCAAGAAAATCAGTTCATCTGTTTCAGAGTCTATAGGTAACGGATACACACACACACACACAGAGACAAAGTTCCATTTATAAATAAGTTTAGATTTGTTTTATTAAAAATTGGGTATTAGGTTTAACCTTTTAATTTTATTGCTCATCATTTCATTTTGGGACAAGAGATATTAATTTAATCATTTAATTTTAGTCTCATGGAATGTTCTGCAAATGATAAGATTTTTCACTTGAATTTAATCAGGAGGACAATAAAAGTTAGGTTAGCTGTCAGCCTAAAACTTTGTTGTTTTGTTAGAATCTGTGTTAATTTTCTGTTGATGTATACCATTAATGCTGGCTTGATAATTTTGTTTGTTAGTTCGGAAAATCTTTGGATCACATTAAAAAAAAGAATATTATTTTGATTAATGCGTGTTTTAATAATGCCAGCAGGCAAAACTGAAAGTATAAATCCTTAATGATAAGTGGGCAACCAAGAAATCCAAATAATTTCTTATAATAATGTATTTTTTTTGTTCACACTTTGAAAAAAATCAATAAAAATGAATAAAAATAATATATATATATATATATATATATATATATATATAATCATATAGTTATGTATTAATTGTACATTGCGACATGGAAATTTCTATGTTTTGAAATAGATTCTCTTTATCAGGCAATGTTTGTTGTTGGTTGTACAAATGATTTACATTTAAATACAAAAACCTTTATATATATATATATATATAAAATGACTGACAAAACAGGGAGAGAAACAATATGAGCGTACCTTTATTTGATAGATATTATAATAAATAGTGTATTTTTCGTTTTTCACAGTGGAAGTGATTAAACCTGACTTCTACTGTCAAAATTGAATATATATATATATAAATAGTAATTTAATATATAATGATAAAAATGAGAAGCACTTCACTGTGAATAAATATTTAGCAAACAAGCTGAACAAACCATTACTACTGAAATAAGTATGATCCTCACTAGGTTCAGAGAGAGAGAGAGAGAGAGAGGTCTCTGGACACAAGTAAAAACTTTGTGATGTGAACTGGACAAGTGGCTGTGGCTCACACGCATAGCTATTTCTCTGGGGAAAATGATATTGATGACTGTTATCTTTCCATAAAGGAAAAGAGCTAGAGTCTTTTAAAAGTACCTTTAGTCAGATTCTGAGTTTAGGTAAAAATAAATGTCATTTGGGAAGAAAACCTGTTAAATAAAAAATTCCCAGGCTCAGCAAGATTTAGCAGGATGTTGACAAACATTAATTTTATCACTACAATATCTTCAGTGTTGTGATGCAAGGCAGGACAAATTCAGTTGTACTGCATTTACTCAGTCTTACTAGGTTTATGTTGGGTTCAAATCCTCCCAATGCCATTCTCATAAGCAATCTTTGTAGGTTCTCGTTAATAATCTTCCATACTTTTATTCACATTTTTTCTGTTTCACTTCCAATTCTTAATTCTCGACACCTCAATTCATTAAATAACATTTCATGCATTATTATGAATCAGATATAACATAATTTCTAAGAATTTCATAACTATAAAAGCAAAAAAATAGCAAATTGATTTATAATTTTTATCTTTATAAATTATAACTAAATTTTAAGTTGGTATCCATTCAGCAGAGATGTATCTTAATAATCTCCATTAAAATGGGTTTCTTAATTTCTCTGAAACTGATTTAAAAAACTTTTCTGTTACACCCAATGGTATGCAGAGTGGTGTTTTCGCTGTTTCTGTAACAAACTGTTTTTTTTTTTTTTATGAGGCTGGGTTGTTAGCCCTGTGACTAACTCCCAAACCTGGAGGAATGTGAGTTTCTAAGCTTAGACATGACACACGGCCAAAAGTAGAGGGTGCCCAGTGAGGATTGAGCTCACTACTCAGTTATAATGATTCTAGTGAGATGAGCTTGCTAGCCATTACACCACGCTGAGGTGCCCGAAACTGATTTATTAATGGAATATATTCTGATATGTCCATCATAATTTGAATCTGTCTAATTTGTTCATTTTACCAAATATTTGTATGATTTTTGAAGTTTTTCTCCACAAACACGACAAGGCCTAGAATTAAAAGACAAAAATGATGCATGTTACACAGAACTTTTATTTTTAAAAATCAAACTTAGGTATTTTATTTAATAAGGGTACTTGAATAGATTTTTATATAATACGACAATAAGAAAAACTAGTAAAATTATATATTTAAATATGATACCTTTATTGTCAAATAAGGACTTTTTTGATAAGCACCAATGTTAGGAACCATGCATGTAGAAATAAATTCACGACTATTTTTTCATCAGACTGGGTTCTAAACAAAATGGTGGAATGTAATAGTGTATTTCTGGATATATAAAGATGAAAAAGTATTAAAATGTTTCATCAAGCAGATATCAGAACATGAACAAATCAGATAAAATTCAATTCAAAATGCTTCAAAGAATTAAACAAAGAAAAAACAAAGTATAGATTCCATATTTTTAGGTGTTTAGCAAGGACTATCTTTAACTGACTACACATTATTTACTGTGTACTGGTATTTGTCTATACTTCTGAGATGAGGTAGTATTTATACTATTTACATTATTTGGACTATTGTTCTCATCTTTGCTGCCATATTCACAACGTTTCAGCAGTGGTACATTTCGGCCTTCTTCAGTTGCTAGGAATTTTCAACGTCTATATTTTCGAATGTCTATATCCACTATTTAGATCAGTGGTTGGCAACCCTTGGCCTGTTGGCCATATCCGGCCCTTGAGTGAATCCTGTCTGGCCCGCTACCTTACTCTGGACATGATATAAATATAGGTAAACCAAACCAAAGTGACAGTTGATAGTCTGAATATATTGCGTTGAAGTTAAAATAATTATTTCTTTTCACCTGGAGAATGTGTTTTACTTTTATTTTTCATTTGTAGGGATCGCCAAAATTAGCATATGGCCTCACTTTCGCTTTTTCTGTGAAATTGCTTTTGTGAGCAGGCACTTTTAAATGAATATAAAATAGTGTTTTCAACCAATTTTAATGGAATTTGTTTTTCAATACTGATTTATGAAGCGTCTATTTTTAAGATGAAATTTTTTTTAAGAAAATTCCTGTATTAGCTGTTTAGCTGAAATGAATTTGTCACCAGTTTTATGTGTACAATTTTTCTCTTGGTACTAAAACTGAATATCTAGCTACTGTTATTTAATTAAAATATCATAAGTGCTGGCATTTTTATTGTTGACTTGATATTTAACTTGCTTTTTTTCTACAACCATTACGAGAAACTTATGTCAGTATATCCTTCTTATTTTATTGCGGATATTAGAATTTTTTATTGCTTGATAATAGGATAGAAAAATAGCTAATTTTTTGTAATTTTTTTTCTCTTATTGTTTTCATGACTTGTGAAACCTGACCATTCCAATTCAGCAGGATAAAATTCAGTGTTATCTCCCTTACATCCTGAACTAGATAACCTCCCTTGAATAATTTCTAAGGGAGACAATTTAAAATCGTTGTACCCGATGATTTTGTTTTGTTTTACATTTCTTGAGAGATCTTAAATATTTCCGATGTAATTTCAGAAGTTAGAGATAGAACAATCTTTTTTATGATACAAAACCATGCAAACCTTTTACATGTTGATATATAAAACACAAGAGCTGATGACATTTTAAAATTCAATTAACTTGAACTTTAAGTTTTAAATGCTTTGTTTTCTTCTAGGTCAGTCAGTTTTAAGTTAAAACTTTTAACTTAAAACTGTATGGCACACTTGAGTGATCATGTCTCGAAAGAGACACGACTGACTGGGCAGAAGATTATCCCGCAGGAGTTTGCCATTACTTTCTGCGGTAGCCACCCAAGGCTATAGAATCAAATGTGTCTTGTTATTTAATCCATAACTGTAAGCAGGAGACGGATTTAATACCTTTCCCAACGCATTCAACTGAAATTCGAACTCGGCTCCCGACTTCTCGTTCTTAACCGATATCCACTGCACCACAACGCACATCCTTGGTACCTTCATTATATATTATAGCGGTTGCTATGTTTTTCTGACCCACATTCACTTCAAGTCATTTACTCGTCTGCGAATGGATAATAAATCACTACTGATTTTGTATAGGACATTTTAGCAATCGCAGTCGCCTTTGAATCTTTCGGCTCTGAATCAGCTGTTTCATATGTGTGTGGTGATTGGTTAGTTTTTAGCCAATCACATATTTTTGATATAAAACCAGTTTTTTCCCGCGCTTCGTTCTGAGCCACCCTTCTTCGTTAAATACGGATACTTTTCGTAAGTTAAGCAGTAGACAAACTAGCTGCGAAACGACTCTACGTAAGTTCTACTCAAAAATTTCTTAACGCACACACAGACACAGAACTTTGTTTTCTCTCTGAACATTTTCGCCAAGAACTTCCTTTGAACTTTTGAAGTTTGAACTCTTGACCAAAATTTGTGTTACTTACAATCACATTCAAAATATTTGTATTCTTCATGTTATTCATTCTTACATGAAAATCTTTCTAATAGTTATAACAAATCTTTTCAGCGCAAGAAAAAAAAACTTTCTTCATTTAATTGACTTTGATCAACAAGCAGTCAAAGGGGAACAACTTTTTCTTCTTAATCTATGTATGCTATTATTACATGCTTTGTTTATTGCTGTATTTATTGAATATACAATATATATATTGGTTACAAACTGGAGTGGTTGTCTTTATTTTTATTTTTTATTTTTTTTATAAGCGTTTCACCCCGAGCAAGGCATGCCACTGCCACTACTGCATAGAGTGGAGAAAGGATGATTAAATATAGGAAATGTCAGAGGGTGGGTGATAGGCGGGTAGGGATACCGAGAATGGTTAAGTATAGGAAATGTCAGAGGGTGGGTGATAGGCGGGTAAGGATACCGAGAATGAGGGTTAGGTAGATGAGAGTGTTCTGAGAATAATTGAGAGTTAGGGTGACAGGAGGTGTCTATTGACCCTACATTTAAACACCTGGAGATTGTAGCTGTCGGGAAAGCAGACTTGTGGAAGGGAGTTCCACAGGCGAGAAGCGCGAGAAAAGAAGCTGTTGGAGTAGAATTTACGGTTGCATCTTATCTGTTTAACTGTAAAAGGGTGGGACCTAGTTGCTAATCTAGTATCTCGTGTAAATTCCTGCTTAGGTGGCACCAGTGCTCTAAGTTCATCGGAGCAGAAGCCATGAAAGTACTTGTAGAAGAGGCGCAGGGAAGCCACATCACGCCGGTGAGAGAGTGGTTGCAGCCGGTCTGCCAAGTCAGTATCAACCACGTTACAAATCCTCCTTTGTATTTTGTCAAGAAGCCCAAGGAGAGCAGCAGGCACCCGACCAGATATGGCAGCAATATTCAATACACGGGCGGATGGTAGATTTGTATATGTGCAGAATAAATTCAGGTGGAAAAAACATCCGGGCCCTACACAGAGAGCCGACTTTCATAGCAGCAGATTTGGCAATGGATTCGATATAGTCATTCCATTTGAGGTCCGCCGAAAGTGTTTTTTTTTAATCGTATTTTGGACGAATCGTAATATAAATCGTAAAGGATCTACAACACACACACACACACACACACACACACACACACACACACACACACACACACACATATATTAAAATTCTGGGTAAAAGCAATCGGATGTCAAACCGTACTGATGAGCTGTGATACAGCGAAACAGATCTGTCTGCGGATGACTATAGTATGTATAAGCAAAAAAAAAAAAAAAAAAAAAAAATATATATATATATATATATATATATACAGGATAGTATGAAGAAAAATTCCCCAAACTTAATAAAAACGAAATTTTCCGTCAAAATGTTTATGCTATTATTAAGAGGAAAGATCAAAGTAAATTTTTATTATTTTTAATGTTTTTTAATCCTTTCGAACACGTTTAGAATTTTTGTTAAAAAAATCATTTTTTTTTTAGGTCAGCGGGTAACCGAATTGCTTCCTGAGTTTACTATGGATATAATGTAATATTACCTAACTCATCTTTTTCTTTTCCGCTGAAAAACACATTAATTTATAAATTCTTGAAAAAATCAAAGAATTGTCAGATTTTCATGAAACTTTCAGGAATTAGATACAAATGAATGAAATTATTCTTGAAATTATTATTAAAAAAAATTTAGTATATATATATATATATATATATATAAATCTTAGTAGAAATATATATATATATTTTTTTACACCTATTAACCACCCCCGCCTCAGCGTAAATTAATGAAATTTCAAGAAATTAAATTTTGTATTTATTAAATTTGCTTTATTAGTTAAATGCACGACTCATTGGGGAATGTGAATCATTTATTCTTTTCCAATTGCTGGCAGTTTTCCCGAAAATCTTTTCCGTATAGTAAAATAAACAATTGCCACAAAACTATGATATTATTTATTTAGATAATCTTTTAATTGCTTTTATATATATATATATATATATATATATATATATATATATATATATATATAATTCCGTATCCCAAAGCACTATTCTATAAAGTTCTCAATACAAAGTAGAGTGAATAATATTTATTTAGAATTTATAGCATAAATATGAAGTATACAGCTATTTTGTTTCGACACGACTTGTGTCTAATTAAGTGATGGTGCTGATTTCGAGTTGAAGAGTTTTAAAAAGTTCAAAACCAGCCAAATCCCCTCAATCAGGGAGACATTGTTACATAGTCTGGGGTGACCATTCAAAATACAAATAATTCCTAATTTTACAAACATAAGAACAGACTCTAAAAACAATTTATTGGGGCATGAATACTGATATTTGATTAAAATAGAGATTGGTATTACTAATCGACTATTAGTTTCACTTTACAATAAAGATAAAAATTTATTTTCAATATATATATATATATATATATATATATATATATATATATTAAAAAAGGATTAATTCAAAGATGTTGAATGGCCATTTCGATGTGAAGATCCCCACGGGGGACAACAACAATCACCTCAGCAACAGAAAAATCCTTTCATGCTGAGGTGATGTGTTGTCCCCCGTGGGGATCTTCATATCGAAATGGCCATTCAACATCTTTGAATTAATCCTTTTTTAATATATATTTGCTCTGTAATATTTTATTACATGGAGCTCTCTTCCTGTATCATTTTTTAATATTAAAATAAAATTTTTAATATTAATTAGGATCGGGTTTTTTGGAATTTACCTTCCTGCTTTTTTCCCTTGGATTGAAGTATCTGAATTAAAAAATATATATATATATATATATATATATATATATATATATATATATATATATATTATAAATTATATTTTAGAACATGTACAGGATTTTTTAAAATATATCCACTACAAATAGTACATTTGTTTCGACATTGAAATTGCAATGTCTCATCAGGCGGTGTGGACAGGAATGGAAAGCCTCTTTTCTTATATTTGGTACGTTGTGTGTGGGATGTTAGTGGGGTTTAGTGATAAGGGAATAAGTCTTGTGGTTAATTAATGTGTCTGAGTTTTCTAGACAGATTTGACATTAGCAGTTAGAATGTAAGTTTTTATTATCTTGCGACTAGACTATATCCTTTGGATTTCTTAGAGGAGCAGGTGGGATGCTTATTTTGTACAGAATATTTTTGTATTTAACCACAGTTTTTAGAATTAATCTAATTTTGTATATTTAATCTTAATTTTGGATTTAGGAAATTCGATTTTTTCTATTAAATTTTAAATTTTAATTAGATCACCGTTTGCGGTAAGATTTAATTTAAGGGGTAAAATTTAATGTTAAAAATTTAAGGTAATAGCTAAGTAGGTAATAGGTGCGTAATAAGTAGAATTTTATGTAGGCGGAAAGATTAAATGTTTGTATTTAAGGTAATAGATGAATAGGTAATAGGTGTGTTTGTATTTAAGGTAATAGTTGAAGTTTAATGTGTGTATTAAGGACAGTTTTTACAATTAATCTAATTATGTATGTTAAACCTTACTTTAGAATTTAGTAAATCGATTTTTTCTATAGAATTTTTAATTTAAAAAAAAATTAGATCACAGTTTGTGGTGTATGTAGGAGTGTTGTTAGTACAATGAAGGTTTATCATTACTAGGGGTCCTAGCTCTGGCTTTTGTAGTATTCTTTAGCATGATTGTAAAGTTAGTTCTTTAATGTGCTTGCAATTTACTGTGGTTTCATGCCTCTGGTTTAAAAGCTTGTTGCTATATATATATATATATATATATATATATATATATATATCATTGAAGTAGGTAGACTAAACTATCGCCCGGTTCACACTCCACCCTCGTCTATTGAACAGGTGAAGAGGCTCATCCCTTGTTCCCTGTTTAGGATGTGGTTTCTGGCTTTCTCTCTTCCAACCATTTCACTCTTTTCTTTTTTTTTTCAATTGGAGTAGATAGACTAAACTATCGCCCGATTCACACTCCACCCACGTCTATTGAACAGGTAAAGAGGCTCATCCCTTGTTCCCTGTTTAGGATGTGGTTTCCGGCCTTCTCTCTTCCAACCTTTTCTTTCTTTCTTTCTTTCTTTCTTTCTTTCTTTCTTTCTTTCTTTTTCAATTGGAATAGATAGACTAAACTATCGCCCGGTTCACATTCCACCCTCGTCTATTAAACATCCCTTGTTCCCTGTTTAGGATGTGGTTTCCGGCTTTCTCTTTCCCAATCTTTTCACTCTTACGTAGCCCCCTGCATATCAGTGGCGTTACCGCCTTGCTCGGAGTGATATGATTAATATATATATATATATATATATATATATATATATATATATATATATATATATATATATTACGAATTAATGTTAGCGAAAATTCTAAGTTTAACAAAGCATTACATTTAAATCATTGTAAATTTATTCAAATATGAAACGGAAACGGGGAAAAAGAGATAGACACACACAAATGTATAGATACCAACATATGGCCTAACATATACTCACATGCATACATATAATAGTACATACATATGTACATACACATATACGCACATTTATACACATACACAAATTTTTTAACTCTTGTTTTTAGCGACGTGTCAAACCTGGCTCTAAATAGCCAGGTTTAGAAAACGTCTGGAAACGCTACATATTGGATACATATATGACCGAATTCATAAGATGACAATTCGGTCTTACAGAAAAAATGACATTTATATCAATTCTAGTCAACCATACTTAGCTTATTTCCATATATGGCTGACATCACACGTCAATCGCTTACTTCAAAGGTTCAAAAGAATTCTTAAAGTTCATAATTTTAGTGTATTGTTACGAAGAGGAATTGTTCATACAATAGATTAAAATGATCAGACTCAATATTAAAAGAAAAATGTTTAAAACAAATAAGGATAAAAGGCATGCAAGCTTTACACATGAAACGAGTCGCACTAATCTCAACAATGGCAACGCAACACCACGTAGTAATTTTCGTCAAACACAACACTTCAACATTAAACGCACAACTTGATGTTATGTAAATGAATATTATTCTTTTGTGTTATGCAGGTTTCCTGAAGTTACCCAAGAAAAGATGCCAAAATTACTGAAACCTATAGAGAGGATTAGTCTAAATCATTTTGAGAAAAGATTAAATGTTTTGGGGAAAAGAGAGGCTGGTATGGGAAAATGACAAAGAGATCTTAATAAGCTAATCAGCATTGATAGGTAGTTTGGTAATTATTACTGCAATAATAGCAATGATATGGACATTTAAATGACTAAGGGAGAAATCGATTAATAGTGTTTTGGCGAGCATGTAACAATTTGAAAAGGGAGTGCCGTGTGGTGATTTGTATTCAGCCAGGTCGAACTAAGACGAAGCAGAAACTAAATTGGATTCAGCAGGAGCAGAGGAAGCAGGACCGACGCCGACTGAAGAAACACGAAAACTTCCTATTGCAACGGTTGAATACGAAAGCGAGAAGGCCTAGATAATTAAAAAACGCCACAAATCAAGGTATTGTCCCCTTTTGTCACTTGCTGGCGAAAGGATTGAAATGAAAAATCCCACACAGAGGGATACAATCAGAAGGATTTTGGACGATAATTAAAATTTGGCCGTTTGGGCTAGACCATGCCCCTTGGGCGGTTATGGTGAAAGGCACCCACATTAAGCAGGAAGGAGACGAGGTTTATCAGTTGACCAATGAGAAAAAGGCCCCAGTGGAATTTCGAGAAAGTTGGAGAAACGTTTCCACACCTCTCGAGCAGTAGTAAGGAGCACTCACACAGGAGAAAAGGAAACGAGATTGATCAAGTGATCAAAAGGAGGATCCCTGATTGGTCATTTGGAAATGCTAGCATACCCAGAGTGCGTCGCACCAACCCCAACCCCCACTGGATGCGAGGATCAATATAAGCAAGAGCAGGTGTGTCTTCAGACAGTTTCAGTTTGGGAGTTAAAGTTAGACCGGTACGGATCGAGTTAATACGAAATATGTGTTGTCACGGGACTTCCTGTCTTAGAAGACCCTTTAACTTTAGCCTGGTGTCAGACCAAGCAATTTCGATAAACTGTTGCATGCTATAGAAGTCGTGAGGTGGAATTATAATTGTCGGCATACAAGAGTTATAAACTCAAACCAAGTAATGAACCGAAAAGAACGTACAAACACCTTATTTTTAATTTAACAAAAAATGTTTTCTTATTTTGGCTCCCAGCTCTTTCGGGGTCACCGATGCAGCGGATTTTGGAGACTTTCAACCCAAACCGGCTTTGTGATCTGTTGGAACAGGGCCGAGTTTGTAACGAAGTGATCGGCTATCGATCGACCGCGGAGATTTTGAGCATCGACGCAAAGGACACAGAGGAATATTCACAATATCCCTTTTAACAGCTGAGGGTGTTGGTATTTGACTTTTTAGCAGACCTGTCTGTATAGATAGTGGATTTTGGAACTTTCATGGCACTCCGGGAAAACTTTTAAGTGCAAGGGCCACATTCAAAAATTCACAATTTTATAAGGACGCATAGTATATTAAACAAAATAAAATAAACAAAATAAAAGTTTTTGAAAATGCAATTAATTTTTATTAAGAACTGTAGAGGATTCATACGAAGCGCAATTATTTGCATCTTTCTTGCAAAACTTTTCAGATTTGTAAACTTTTCTAAGTGCAGAGATGCATAAAACTCGACCAGTGATTTATTTTCAAAGAATCTCTTGAAAGATTTGTCGGTTTGCAAATCAATCAGTGCCACCTGGCGTTCTTCAGTAGCTGTTTCAATGTCACAAGCAAAAGGTGAGCTGAGCAAATCAAACTTTCTTTCAATTGCCTCGAAATCAACAAACCTTCTGATAAATTCTCCTTTTAGAGCCCTCAGTTGGGAACTGTATTTGTGTAACAGCTCGTGTGTTTTAAACAGAGAAAAATGAACATAGTTTCTTCTTCTGCAAATGACTTGTTTTGCTTTGCAATTTTATAAAATACAAAACTTGCCTTTGTCGCGTTCTTTTGTAAATATGCAATTTTCTCAAATACGGTTTGCTTCAAACTTTTTAGCAGATCAGTTGTTTTCTTTTGCAGTTCTTGCTTTAATAAAGTTGGTGTGTTTGCTTTGAAAGGACCGTTTCAAATTGTGTTCTTTGAACACAGTAACCGTTTTATGACAAATCAAACATAAGCTTTAACTCCAACGACAGTAAAAATCCTTTTCAGTCCATAAATAAAATGCCCCACGTCTTATCCCTTTAGCATCTGCCAGGACACTGAAACGATTTAAATGAAAGGCAATAAAAACATTGGCGCGGTAACAAAGATGCCAGATTAGCCATCTGTGGGGAAAGTGTTAATGTTCACAATATTATTTGGCGTTGCTTGGTAACTTTCTCTTTCAAATTTACATATGGCGGACTGCATGAATTCCTTTGGGAGACCTTAATTTGCCCACACCTTGTTCTATGGTATCAAAAATTGGGAGACCAATATAATTGTCAAATAACTGTATTATTTGTAACATTCAGATTGGCATTTTCAACTGGTCGTTCTCGTTTGGAAAACAATAAACTTATATTTTATTAATCTCCCACACAGTTTTGTCTTGCTAGCGTCTGTAATTAGTTTTGCAAGCAACAACACAACACCGAGACATTGCCGGAAACTCTAAGGTAATAATCTGAAATGATAGGTTAAGTTTCTTAAGCCCAATTATTTCTTTTACTGCTTCAATTTAGGGGTAAATTTCCAATCCAAATTAATTATACTCTTAATCCCAACTTTTACCCCCGCTCAAACTAATTTTTTGGCATATTGATTTTTGGGTTGGGTATATTGTTAACAAATGTTTGCAAAATATTGCAGCATTTTTTCATTAATTATCGAGATAATTAAGTATCTAAATTTCTGGCAGTTGTTTAAACATAAAAACAAGGAATAGCATGTTGCATACCTTTGGAAATTCTGGCACTGGTATAGGATGTGGCCTACCTTAAAAAGCGTATTATAAGAAAGTATTATAACTGATAAGGTTTAAGGCAGGTTAGAGTTAGGGTTAGAGAAAATAATTAGTTTCAATAAATAGCCCTATACTTATATTTGTAAATATATTTTACTTAGGTAGAACGCATTCAAACCGGCTCAACCACATACTATACCAGAATAAAAAAGGTAGGCCACTTACTAGACCGGTACCGTTTAATGTTTAAAATAAAAGCACAAATTGTTCATAAAAGAATAAAATGTTATCAATGAATAATTCTTATCAATAACAATATCAAAAAGTAATATTAAAATAACTTTGTAACCATTGATAAATATTAGCATTTTAATTTAATTTTACGTCAATAAATTTCGCAGTAAAAACAGAAGCTTGATTTTCGTAAAATCTTAACCTTATGGAAGAAGCGAAGCGTGTTGGCTTATATTTAATAATTTTAATTTAAAAAGGTTGAATAAGAAGCTTAAAATTCAGAATAACAAGAATGCTAAGATTTTTAAATGCCATTTTTGCGTAATGAATTACAGACCCAAAAGTTTGTTTTTAAAATTTACATAGAAAATGATATAGCAACTGAAAATCTCCAAGGCTTTCGACCGGGTTTGGCACCCTGGCCTCCTATGCAAACTACGCGGTTATGGTATTAGCGGTCGCCTGCTTGACCTAATCCAATCTTTCTTAAATAACCGCAAAATGAAGGTCGTTCTGAATGGGCGTGCCTCTTCGTCCTACAGCACGAATGCTGGTGTCCCACAGGGCTCTATCCTGGGCCCGACGTTCTTCCTTATTTTCATCAACGACCTCCCAGATGAGATCAAGTCTCAAGTAGGCATCTACGCAGATGACACTACAATATACTCCCGCACCAGTAAGAAACCTGTCGTGGCGGACAGACATAATCTCGTTGCTGACCTTGAACGGGATCTACACTCTGTGGTGAACTGGGGCAAGAAGTGGCTTGTCAACTTCAATTCATCTAAGACCAAGCTGTTGTCTGTCAACCATTACAGGCAACCTCTGCTGCCTCCCATAAGCATGGACCAAGCGATTCTCCCGGAGAGTAATACACTACGCCTCCTCGGACTTACCCTGTCCTCAGACCTCAAATGGAACCACTATATTGAATCCATAGCAAAATCTACTGCTAGAAGGTTGGGTCACTATGTCGATCCAGGATGTTTTTTCCACCTGAATCCATCCTGCATATATCAAGTCAACCATCCGTCCGTGCATGGAAGTACTGCTGCCATTTATGGTCAGGTGCCCCTGCCGTTATCCTCAGTGTTCTTGACAGGCTCCAAAGGAGAGTCTGTAATGTGATAGGTACTGATCTGGCGGCTCGACTGCAGCCACTTCCCCATCGTCGAAATGTGGCCTTCCCTTTGTCTGTTCTATAAATACTTTCATGGTTTCTGCTCAGACGAACTTAAGTCACTGATGCCTTCCTCAACAGGTGTTTACTCGTGCAACCAGACTGGCAACTGGGTCCCACCCATTCACAGTCAGGTTAGCTAAATGCAGACGACAATTCTACTCCTGCAGCTTCTTCTCTCGCACTTCCCGCCTGTGGAACTCGCTCCCGTATTCTTGCTTTCCTGACGGCTACAACCTCCAGAAATTTAAATGCAAAGTCAATACTTATCTACTAACCACTGGACTCTAGCTCTCTCCCCACCCCTGTATAACCTCCCCTTTCTCTCCACCTATGTATCTGACATCGCACCTGCTTTCTCAGCTTTCTATTGTTCCTTTCTAACTAGTTTGTACTCCTCACTCTTTTCTAATTAATCTTTTTACATTTATGTAGCCCCCTGCACATCAGTGGCGTTTCCGCCTTGCTCGGGGTGAAATGATTAAAAAAAAAATTAGGGAAAATTTATTTGAATTTCTAAAGCCAACAACTGTGGAGTAGCTATCTTAAAGGGAAGCTGAAAGTAAAATGCCTCAGTGCTCACATTGGATCAAGGAACGTTTAAAACCGGTCCTTCAGTTGTGACCTTCTATACATTATGGACTGGCCATCTAATATAGAACATCATGGGTTCATAAGTAAATAAGCTTTGGGGACCTTAAATGAACCCAAGGAAGCATTGTGTTCTGCAATGCTGGGCACTATTGATGAAAGTTTTCGTTTTTTTTTGTAGAATTCAATAACCTTTGATGAGGCTGTGTCTGTAACTCTTAGTCAAAATGGCCGCCCCGTTGCTTTCATATCAGCCAGCCCAAAGAAGAGTGATTTAAACTAATCTTCAGTGGAGATTTTTACACACACACTCACGCACGCATATCCTCTGAGACAAGAAAATCCACCTCTTCAGCAAACAGTCAACACCGTTACAAACTGATGACTCCCGTTACTAATGCCGTTACATATTGGTGACCCTGACGTGATTCGAACCTGCAGCCACAGAAACAGATCATTTTGTAATACGTTATACAAATAATTTTGTTTAAATTCATGAGTTAGGTTTAAACATCTAGTCAATATAAAAGTTTTGATTATATTGTATTCTTTACAGGCGGCCATTTCATGTACTTGTAAAATCTACAAACTTACCACGTAAAGCAATGAACAAGAATGGGAGTTTTAGCAAATGTTAACTAAAGCAATTCATATTGCTACTATCAATCAGGGAAATGTTGAAAAGATGATTATGAAAGATTCTCGAGTTGTGAATGCAAGGAAAAAGGCACAGTTCATAAGTTTGTTATTCAGACAACATTTTGTTATCAAAGGATGTTGTTAAATCGATAGAAAAGGTGAGTGTTTCTGTTTTCCCTGTCAAAATGGCTGAAGGCGTAACTGACAATGACACACGAATCCGAGATAAACGCATCGTTTTTGATTGATTTAATGATAAAACATGTGAGATGGGGATGAGTGGATGTCAGATCGATAGTACTTAAGCGTCTTTAGCCAGTCGGAACGACGGGACTGATAAAGCTGTCGAATTAATAATTAAATGTATGGCAATCTATCAAAGAAGTTTCTTCCGAAAAGAAAAAAAATCCAATCATTTATTATTATTATGTCATTTTTCATCATATTTCGATTTCTGCTATGGTCGCACTATCAACCAAGTCTGCGGGAAGACCTAAGGCAGGTCGTGGCGTGTTGTTATGGCTCAATTTCATGTTTTTTCTATCTTCCCCATCATTCCTAGCGTTATATAGACACAGTTCTCCTTAGTGTGTGGGCTGTACTTAATAAGACAATTTTTTGTATATCTCTTAAGCGGGGGTTTCCAGGGATTCTTTCAATGTGTTGTTTTGTTCCATTTTTTATCATTCCAAGTGCACCTACTATCACTGGCACAACTCTTGTTTTCAATTTCCACATTTTTTTCTATTTCAATTTCCAGGTCTTTCTATTTTGACAGTTTTTCAAATTCCTTGGTTGCTATGTTACAATCCGCTGGACAAGCCATATCAATTAATAGACAAGTATTATTATTATTATTATTATTATTATTATTATTATTATTATTATTATTATAAGTGAGGAAGCATCATGTCGATAAAGTCAGTTTTGGGTACAAATATAGGAAACCAAATACATACATCATAACATCCAGTCTAATAAGGGTATATCAGGTACATGCATCATAGCCAAATGTACGCGATATGGTGATAGGTTTTAATAAAAGCAGCATATTACCATGTAGGAGAAGTCCAGTTAGAAATATCTTCAGGTTGACTTATCCAGTCGGCCTCCGGCTGAGGGTGTATCTAGTATATCTAGATACACCCAATGTTATCAAGTATATCTAGATACAAGTGTTATCAGTATATCTAGTCTCCCAAGTGTTATCAAGTATTATCTAGATATCGTTATCTAGTATATCTGATATCCCAAGTGTTATCAAGAGTGTATCTAGATATCAAGTGTTATCTAGTATATCTAGATACTCCCAAGTGTTATCAAGTATATCTAGATATCAAGTGTTATCTAGTATATCTAGATACTCCCAAGTGTTATCAAGTATATCTAGATATCAAGTGTTATCTAGTATATCTAGATACACCCAAGTGTTATCAAGTATATCTAGATATCAAGTGTTATCTAGTATATCTAGATACATCCAAGTGTTATCAAGTATATCTAGATATCAAGTGTTATCTAGTATATCTAGATACACCCAAGTGTTATCAAGTATATCTAGATATCAAGTGTTATCTAGTATATCTAGATACTCCCAAGTGTTATCAAGAGTGTATCTAGATATCAAGTGTTATCTAGTATATCTAGATACTCCCAAGTGTTATCAAGAGTGTATCTAGATATCAAGTGTTATCTAGTATATCTAGATACTCCCAAGTGTTATCAAGTATATCTAGATATCAAGTGTTATCTAGTATATCTAGATACACCCAAGTGTTATCAAGTATATCTAGATATCAAGTGTTATCTAGTATATCTAGATACTCCCAAGTGTTATCAAGAGTGTATCTAGATATCAAGTGTTATCTAGTATATCTAGATATAACTCCCAAGTGTTATCAAGAGTGTATCTAGATATATTTCCCAAGTTATTTTCTTTCAAACTTAAAATATAGCTTCACAATACTCATTTATGACACTCCACTCTTCTCACTCCTGAACAGAGATGCTCAGAGTGTCAGCCTCTAAGGTGCATATCCAACTAGTTACGATCAAACAAATCTGTAATACTGAGCGGGATATTCATTGTAGCTGATCTTAATTCTCCAATACAAAACATGGATATGTGTTGTGAATTCTGGGTGAGGAACCGCACAAAATAGTGAACAACAAAACAGATATGGAGATATGTTATATTATTATATAGTATGTTATATTAAACGGAATATACAAACTTGAACGCAGGTTAGTAAATCCAGGAATACTATTCATAAGAAATAAATATATACAAGTCTTGAAGTCGTTGGAAATAGTATATCCGTGTATATTATTCTAGCGGAGTGGAGTACAGATCTAGTCTGACTTCTGATGCGGTAGTCTTTGGGTAAGTTCGGTATATCTCAGTAACTTACGTATCAGTTCCGGTACTCTCCAATAACAGTAACGGATCTCTACGAATACTCTCTACTGCTCAACTCTATGGCAGCAACTGCTGTTCTCTCTATGACAGGAGTATATGTACAATATAGTCCATTATCATATACAAAGGGGAGATCCCACAACAATATGTTAACACCTCAAATCAGTTTAAAGCCTTTAAAGTAGTGCCTGGCGTAGCATTAAAAATCATTTAATTCCAAGGAAGGATATGTAGCCTCTAAGACGCAAGAGTGTGAAAGAATCCGAGAAAAATGTTTAGGGTCAGATGATAATAAAAGAGCTGAAATTAAGGTGTCTGAAGATTATGATTGATATTGCATTTAAATGTCAAATTAGATCAAAGTTGATTAGAAATAAAAAAATCCGGGAGAGTGTTTCACATTTAATAAGTACAAAAGTAGAGACTCTTACATAAAACTTACGGTCACATCTAGCAATTTCAACAATAAAAAGGTGAAACCTAAATGCTAATCTAGTAATGCACTTAAACTCATTAAGTCGAAGTAGCAAAGAAGGAAACTTACCAGAAAACTTACCATGAAAATATTTGTAGAAAGGGCAGAGGGAAGCTACGTTACGTCGGTGAGAAAGTGATTGAAGAGGAGATGTGAGGTCAGGAACCGATAACATTACAGATTCTTCTTTGGATTATGTCAAGAATCTCTAAATACATTGTCGAAGGATCAGACCAGATGTGATGTGACAGTAATATTCAAAGCAAGGACGAATGGTAAATTTATAAATGTGCAAGATAGATTCTGTAAAGAAAAACTGTCTTTGATACATTGAACCAACTTTCTTAGCAGCAGACCTAGAACTTGATTAAAAATAATTTTTCCACTACATGTTAGCCAGAGAAGGCGAAATGAGTCATTTTCCTGGAGGTTAATACCAACCCTCTTAATGTAAGGCAAAAAATGTTCTCTAAGACGATTAATAGAGAACAGTTTCATATTGAAGGTGTTAAAATGAACAAGCTATTTCTTGCCCCAATTAACAATAGATTGAAGTTTATTTTTGAGTTCAGCTGTCAATTTAATCTCGTAATAAATAGCAGCGTCAGCAGCAAAAATACCGAGTCAATAACTGGTGACACGAGGAAGGTCGGTGATGAAAATTATGAAAAAAGAAAGTAAGACCAAGGATAGAATTCCGGAGGATACATTTTTTTTTTAATTTTATATCACCCCGAGGAAGGCGGTAACGCCACTGATGTGCAGGGGGCTACATAAGAGTAAAAGCACTAGACAGAAGAGAGTGAAGATAAGGACAAACCATTTAGAAAGGAGCAAGAGAAGGAAGGGAATACAGGTGTGATGGTAGTTGCAAAAGTGGAGAGAAAGGAAAGGATATACAGGGTGGTGAGGAAAGAATTAGGGTCAAGTGGTTAAGAGATGAGTATTGACCTTGCATTTGAATTCCTGGAGGTTGTAGCCGTCAGGAAAGCAAGAATATGGAAGTGAGTTCCACAGGCGGGAAGCGCGAGGAAAGAAGCTGCAGGAGTAGAATTGTCGTTTACATTTGGTTGATTTCACTGTGAATGGGTGAGACCCAGTTGCCAGTCTAGTTTCACGAGTAAACACCTGTTGCAGAGGCACCAGTGACTTAAGTTCGTTGGAGCAGAAGCCATGGAAATATTTATAGAACAGACAAAAGGAAGCCACATCCCGTCGGTGGGAAAGTGGCTATAGTCGAGCCGCCAAGTCGGTACCTATCACATTACTGATTCTCCTTTGGAGCCAGTCAAGAATACCGAGGTGAACAGCGGGGGCATCTGACCATATATGGCAGCAGTACTCCATGCACGGACAATGCAAAAATGTCTCGAAGAGTGGCTGTTCTAGACCACTTTCATTTCGTGATTGAGAAAGACTAAATCAAATAAAAAATTCGTTCAGAAATACCATATCCTTTCGACTTGTGAAGAAGACTATTTTACCAAACCTTATCAAATGACTTCGAGATATTTAAAGTAACGCTCCAAACTTCACCATCCTTATCTAAAGCTTAGATTCTTTTAACAATAACCGGTAACACATGAGCTGTTGAACTAGAAAAATGAAAGCCATATTGTTTGTCTAAAAGAAGAATCTGTGAGGTGAGATTCCTAACTAAATTGCAGTTAATTAGCTCTCAAAAAAGAGCTGGAAGAATTATAAGTCGATAGTTCTAAGGATCAAACAGTTCGATTGAGTTTTACAAACAAGAGCTACAGAAGAGAATTTCCAACAAGTGAACAAAGATCTGGCCTCTTTGAGGGCACGATTACAATTATTAATATCAGACACAATGAGGTGTCGGTTGTGATCAGAACTATCAGATTGGTACAGCCGGAAAAATTATTTTTGTGGGTTATAGCAGCTGAGGAAGTCAGTGTGAGCCAAAAAGATTGTGGTTTCACCTGGTATTTCCGAGATGGCACAAAAGCATTAATG
Source organism: Ascarosepion bandense (assembly GCA_037127315.1). Lineage (NCBI taxonomy): Eukaryota > Metazoa > Mollusca > Cephalopoda > Sepiida > Sepiidae > Ascarosepion > Ascarosepion bandense. The sequence goes on from JBBBDQ010001491.1 coordinate 298,304, forward strand.
CCGGTTTTTTGCCCAAGAAGAAACATCAGTGGCATAATTCTCAATAAAAGAAAGTTAAAAAGTGGTATAATTCTTAATAGGGCGTTGCGAAAAAAAAAAAAGAAAAAAAAAAAGAAAAAAAAAAGAAAAAAGAAAAAAAAAAGAAAAAAGAAAACAAAAAACAAACAAACAAATGTATCGCAATCAGTAACTCTGGTAGCAGAAAGGTCTTGTGAGTAAGGCGCCCATGTCTAAAAGACGAATCAAAAGAAATATCAACCGACAGTACAGCGGGGTTCGAATTGCCAAGAGGACAGTTTTGCGATGCTTGATACGAACTAGCCGAGGAGTTAAAGGATAAATCGAGAAAAGACGTATGTTGATCAGAATTATTAGGGAAACTGTTTGACTGAGAGGCAGGGAAGAGAAAAATTGAAAGTCAAGATCAGAAGCATTAGAATGATAAAACGACATGATGAGCATTTAAATAATCTAGCACAAAGAAGTTCGCTGATGAGAGAGAAAGAGGGGGAGAGAGACAGAGAGGGAGAGAGACAGAGAGGGAGAGAGAAAGGGAAAAAGGGAGAGAGAGAGAGGGAGAGAGAGGGTATTGAGGGAGAGTTAGAGAGGGAGAGTTAGAGAGGGAGATTGAGAGAGAGAGAGAGAGAGAGGGAGAGAGAGAGAGAGGAGAGAGAGAGAGATATTTATACTGACAGATATTCTGTATGTTACAGTCCTGAGCGAGAAAAGAAAATGAGGTTGCAGTAGTGTAGGTCAAAGGAGATACCTGGAAAAATGTTTCAAGAGAAGAAAAAATTCTATACTACAGAAATTAGCACGAATGTCACAAATATTGGAGAAAGAAAGGTTGAGGCATATCGGTGATTTTTTGGTTACTGGTTTCTTGTATTTCTTTCAATTGGAACTGTCATGAAAAGATTTTAATTTTGAAAGAGAAAAAAGCCAAAATAATTATCACTCTGTCGTCTATGTCGATGCAAACCGATTGGAAAGTAGTTAAGAAAAAAACAAAGAGTGGCTTCAGGTTTGTTCATCGGATCTACTTAAACGGACATCAACCCATGTGCGACATGGCGTTACAAATACCCTGACATTATGTGACTGTTGATAAGGGCAGCCTCTCTCTAAGGGTTTCGACTCCTTAGTCGGATGCAGTAACAAGAAAACTGCCAACACGGCGCTATCATAATGAAACGTTTGCAGGCTTTGATCAGTCAGATCACATAAAAATTAAAAGTTAAACCATTAAGGCTATGGAAGAAAGGAACTGGTAACCCAGAAGAGGAAGCAAGTGATAAACTTGTACTCTTATTCAAGATGCATGGAAGGGGTACTGGTTACGCGATAGGCGATAACATCAAGCATTTATTACAAGGTAACCAAAAAAGTTCTGTCCGTTTTTAAAGGAAAAAAAGAAAACGCTTCACAGTATGTGTAACTTATATTTAGTCTTCGAAGTAATTGCCATCGGCATCCAGCACCTTCTGCCAACGTGTCTTCAGTTGTTCAATGCCCTTGCGGTAGAACTCGGGGGGGGGGGTTGACGCAAAGAAGTCCGTGAGGGTTTTGCGCAAGTCTGCTTCATTGGTGAAGGATTTCTCATGAAGATGATTATTCAGGGAGTGGAAGAGGTGGTAATCGGATGGCGCAAGGTCAGGTGAATAAGGTAGATGGCACAAAGTCTCCCACCCAAGTTGCTGTATGGTATCCCTGACCACTCACATGACATGCGGCCTGGCGTTGCCATGGAGGAAAAGCACACCTTTGCGATTCACTAGTGCTGGCTCCTTCTGGCGCAATGCCTGTTGCACATGTTTCAATTGCTGCGAGTATAGGTCTCCAGTGACCGTTTGGCCCGTTGGTAGCAGTTCATAATGAACCACTTGACGATCTGTCCACCAGACACAAAGCATAACCTTGCGTGGGTGCATAGGCGGTCTTGCGGTGTGATAGGCTTGGAGTTTTCATCACTGGTAATCACTCGATTGAATAAGGATGCGGTACGGTGGCGAGAAAGCAGCGATACGCAGGCTGCCACTCGTTGTCCCTTGTGGACCTCCAACAGCGTTTGCAGAAGCCACTTGCTCAGTTTGTACGTCTTACTTAAGCGGTGCAGGTGAAGTCTAACTGTTTCATCGGAAACATTGACTATCTTGCAAGTTCACCACACGTTAGACCACTGTCCTCTTCAATGGCCGCCTTCAGGACACCGTCATTCAAGACCTGTGATCGTCCACTGCGAGGCTCTTCATCGAGAGACAAATTTCCCAACTTGAATTTTCGAAACCAACGCCTTTCAGTACGTTCATTCAAAGCACTATCCCCAAACGCTTGACATATGCGGCGACTTGATGCAGCTGCCGATAAGCCCACTTTGAAGTCGAAAAGCAAACAGCGCCGAACGAGATCTCTAGACACTTCCATTCTTCTCACAGCTGTCCGGCTTATAACTGATGGCCGGGCACGGTGCGCGTGTTTTTTTATAACGTCTGATGTTCCTACTTCCGGCTGTCCGAATTTGAAAGCAATTGCTGCACGATTTCATATATATTTCAACTTCATTCAATGACTAATCTAAAAACGGACAGAACTTTTTTGGTTACCTTGTATTATTATGATTGTGTTTTGCCTTTAAGTCTCAATAAGAGAATTCAATAAACTATAATTTTTTTTGTATCAGAAGATGCAAACAGATGAGATGCTATACAATCAGGTAGAAAAAAATATGTAACTGTCGTCACTACCTGGAGCGAAATCTACGCAAGATGTGAGAAATACCCGTGGGTAGGAAATTTTGCAATTTATATATTTTAGAGTAACAACTAAGCCTTTAGACCTGGAGGGCTGGCTTGAATAGAAGGAACAAATATCTATATTTTATGGGGTGAGGTATTGTAACTATCTACACTATTTACATATGCTAGGCTACAGAAATCTCCTAAACCGGTTAAACACAGAAATAAATACAATATGAAAACTAGTAATACAGATAGAGAAAACAAACAAACAAACAAAAAACAAACAATTGTAATCGATTGACGTCCGAGTGTTTGTTGAAGTAATCGAGTGAATTGATCCAAAGAATTGTGAGATTTGACCACAAAAACTTGGAGATTTTAGTTACTAAAGAGAATTAAGTGAAACGGAGAGAAACTAGAATAATATGATAATAAAGATGAGGAGAACAGTCCAAACAATGCAAATAAAAAGAACGGAATATTGTAATCAAGAATTCGTATTATCATTTATTGAAAAATTCGTTGAAATGGTAGAATTTCGAAATATAAAAGAAGTAAAATCTATACAGGTCTCTAAAAATCTTTATTTAAAAAAATCGGTATCACCCATGCAAGGCAGTAAAGCCACTAAGACACAAGGAGTTACAGTGTGTGGAAGAATTAGGAACAGAAACATTAATAATGAACGGGAAGTGGAAAAAAACAATCAGGAGGACGATTGATAGCGATTGACATTGCATTTAGATTTTTGCAGATTAAAGTTGGCTGGACTGCATGCAGCCGAAAGGGAGTTCCACATGCGAGAAGTGCGAGAAAAGAAACTGTTAGCATAGAACTTACGGCTGCCTCTTGCCAGCTCAACTGTAAATTGATGAGATCTCAACTGCGCCTAAATTCAAAAGGTCTAGGTTCCGTACTGAAGAAATCATGCGAACAATTAAACTTTTCCTTTAACAACATACACATCAACCCCAATATTCAACAACACGAAGTCCCCAGTTATGTCTTTGGGAAAATCAGATACAACTTGCAATAATTCTATGACAATGAATTTACAAGCTAACCCCATAAAACTAGATATGATAACGAAAAAGTTAAAAATCAAATAGAAATGCATACGCCTTTTATTGCAAATACTACTACAGCCTAAGTAAACCAGATTATAAAAACATGCAACAAAAATCAGGTTTCTTGGATTTCTGTTAGTAATTACAATACTCCTAGTAGTTCAAAAACGATCAACCACATTTGTTGTTAGATGTACCGAAAAATTATTATTAGACGAATCTGATAAAAATAATGTCAACAAATCGGAAATTTCTTCCTCCCAGTTGTTTACTTTACAAGCTAATAAGCAAGAATTGGAAGGCAAGGATATTTCGATAACAGAAAACAAAACAAAACAAAAACAAAAAACAAAGAAAAACAATTTTGCTATTATTCCAACAGTAACTATTTCTATTAATAGTAGTAGTCGTCGTCGTAGTAGTAGTAATAATAATAATAATACAGAAATAGAATATGTCACCATTCTATGGGATTACACCATCTACACAGACAGAAAAATTGAAGCAAATAGGCCGGACATTATTGTTAAAAACCAGAAAGAAAAAACTTACCGAATAATTGATATGGCTTGTTCAGTGGATTGTAACATAGCAACCAAGGAATTTGAAAAAATTGTCAAAATATAAAGACCTGGAAATTGAAATAGAAAAAAATGTGGAAATTGAAAACAAGAGTTTGCCAGTGATAGTAGGTGCACTTGGAATGATAAAAAATGGAACAAAACAACACATTGAAAGAATCCCTGGAAACCCCAGCTTAAAAGATATATAAAAACATTGTCTTGTTAAGTACAGCCCACACACTAAGGAGAACTATGTCTGTATAACGCTAGAGATGTTAGGGAAATATGAAAAAACATGAAATGGAGCCACAACAACAAACCACGACATGCCTCAGGTCTTCCTGCAGACTTGGTAGATAACGTGACCATAGCAGAAATCGAATTATGATGAAAAATTAGACAATAATAATAATAGAACCACCCATCACCTGTTATAGAAATAGAAGATCGGATTACACAATCTACACAGGCAGGAAAATTGAAATAAGACAGAGGTTATTGTCAAAACCCGAAAAGAATAAAAAACTTTGTCGACTAATTGATATGGCTAGTCCAGCAGATTGTAACATAACAAGCAAGGAAATTGAAAAACTACAAAATTCCTGGAAACTAAAATAGAAAAATTGTGGAAATTGAAAACAAAATGAGTACCAGTGATAGTAGGTGCACTTGGAATGATAAAAATAAAACACAACACATTGAAAGAATCTCGAGAAATCCCAGCTTAAAAGATATACAAAAAATTGTCTTGTTAAGTACACCTCACACACTAAGGAGAACTCTGTCTATGTAACGCTGGAGATGTTAGGGAGATATGAAAATCATGAAATGGAGTCATAACAATACACCACGACATGCCTTAGGTCTTCCTGCAGACTTGGTAGGTAGTGCGACCATAGCAGAAATCGATTTATAATAAAAAATGACTTAATAATAGTACAACAGGTATTAAAATGATTCGTAGTATTGCTGATGCTAAAAAATAAAATAATTTCTTTTCTTGGGAGGTAATTCAAGAAGAGTGAACATATCACCTCTCTTATCCCGAATATTAACAAAAATGGCGTACACGGTAAGAAACAAGACTTAAAATTACTGCATGAAATATGAAAGGTACAGAAATTTATTACATGGACATAAATCAATATAACAAAATACAATTTTTACAAAAAAATTGCACAAACATGCCCTTTTGTATGGCTTATTGTGAAAAAGGTAAGATAACAGAACGCATATATAGATATTACATGCACTTTACAATAGAAAAAATACAATTTTTATTATCATGGAAAAGAAAACGAAAACAAACGTTGAAAAGGTAGATACAAAATCTGGAAGAAAAGGAAGAAGAAAATGCGTTTTCGAGAAATGTCCGGAGGGAGAGAGAGAGAGAGAGAGAGAGAGAGAGAGAGAGGAAAAAAAACATGCCGACAACTTTGTCGAAACTCGCGTGCGATATAAAAAAAATTATTTCAGTTTTCTTTTTGCTTTCTTTTAGCTTCTTTTACGTTGTCGGCTGCGGAGGGGTGGTCGGCTATTGGTTTCTCATTTTTTTTCTTCTTTTTCGTCGTCGTAGTTGCCGAAGTCTTACCTGAGAATTCCGAAAACTTTTAGCATTTTGCTCACCCAGCGGCTGTTAGCGGCTTTCATATGTAAACGTCACAAATCCTACCATTCTCTGCCTCCCTGTCGCTAGCCAACTTCCTTCACATTTGAAATCTAAGTTCTTTCCGATGTTCTAGCATTATCCATTGACCCATCTTCTTAAATATCCCCGAAAGAAGCTCGAACGGATCTGAACTTTAATTTTACGAGGTCGAAAGCAACTCTTTTCGTTGGGCAATAAATACAAGAGGAATATTTTTTAAGTTGAAAAAAAAAAAGAAAGAAAAAAGAGAACCCCCCCCCCCCCAAAAAAAAAAGAATCACCATTAGTTTGTCATGAGAGTTATTTCTGGTAGTTCTATATCAGTCAGTTAAGTGTCATACGTGATACACTCTTTGGGCGATCATGTCTAGAAAGAGACATGACTGACTGGGCAGAAGATTATCATGCAGTAGGTTGCCATTACTTTCTGTGGTAGACTGGTTGCCAGCCAAGGCTATAGAACCCAATCTGTCCTATTATTTAACCCATAACTGGAGGGAAGAGACGGATTAATACTTTTTCCAAGGGTACTTAAGTGAATGCAAGGAATTCAACTCGGATCCCCGATTTGTCATTCCGAATCGATATCCACTGCACCACAACCTTCTATATATAGATTCTAAATAAAGAATTTTTATACAGAAACAATTTCTCATAAACCGTCTGATGTCCTTTAATACATTATAAAGCCAGGCAATTATAATAATTGTTTGTTTATTTTATTTCCATTTATTCTTAAATATTGTTCTTAATTATTTTAAACTAATAACATGAATTTTTATAAGAAACAAAGATGAAACAAAAGAGAAAAAGTACAGCTGGTTCTCAGCAGCTTCGTCTCGTACGGATGTACTAGACGAACAGGCTAGTGGTAACATTTCTGAACTAAAAAGAAAAATATCCTTATTATTTAGACTGTTTTACAGTTGGTGAAAAAAAGACCAGTCAAAAACGGCAACATTATCATCTCTTGCGACCATTAGAGGTAGTGGCGGAAGAACAGAATATACACAGCGAACAGAGACTGTGGAATTCTCTTCCAAACGATTGCTTCCCCGACGGCTACAATCTCCAGGAGTTTAAATGTAAGGTCAATAGACACCTCCTAACAAACTAACCCGCTCCCATTCTATCAAACACTCTTCCCATCTGCCCAACCCTCATCCTCGCTATCCTTACTCATCTGTCACCTTCCTCCTGACATTTCCTATGTCTAACCACTCCTTCTCTTTACCTTCCCCTATGTAGCCCCATGCGCAATAGTGGCAGTGGAATGCCTTGCTTGGGGTGAGATGATTAAAAAAAAAAAAAGAAAAAAAAAAAAGCCAACTACCATAAAAGCTACACAAAATTCGTTCTGAAAATGAAGAAAATATCATCTGTAGTTTCAGTATGTATTTTCTTTTAATCTTTTTACCCCAAACAAGGCGGTAATGCCACTGATGTGCAGAGGGCTACATAAGAGTAAAAAGATTAGATGGGAGGAGAGTAAAGAGAGTTAGAAAGTTAGAAAGGAGCAAGAGAATGATGGGAATACAGGTGTGATGACAGTTGCAAAGATAGAGAGAAAGGAAAAGATATACAGGGTGATGTAGAAAGACCTAGAGTCAAGTGGTAGTTAACATGGGTATTAACATTGAGTATTAACATTGCATTTAAATTCCTGGAGGTTGTAGCTGTCGGGAAAGCAAGAATATGGAAGCGAGTTTCACAGGCGATATATCTATCTATCTATCTATCTATCTATCTATCTATCTATCTATCTATCTATCTATCTATCTATCTATCTAATTTGTGAGTTTATAGAGGAGTAGACTCACATGACTATACATGAACACAACTCCGTTTAATAATACAATAGAGAAATGAACAAAAATCGATTTTGAATCACTCTACAGGAACAAAAGCCTTTGCACTCTCAAAGACCTGACCCACCAATAGTGAGCCAATCTGAGACAACGACGAACACTTGTCGAATAGTTCGTGCAATGTTCTTCATCGGCGGCGGCGGTGGCGGTGGCTTTGGACAATTGCAGCCAGCAAATCTTTCAGGCACCGCGCTGCCTGGTTTTGACAAATCATCAAATTCTGAAATGATTGGTTGGTAGGCTGTCTAGCGTAAAATGTCAATTTTCGTGAGTGGATCTTCGTGTAAATTAGTCATCAGACTTAAAATAAGCTTCGTGATGTTATTAACCACATCTTCCTCTTCTTACCATTTTACACCTTTCTCCTCCACCTCTTTTTGGGAATATTATCGAGGAGCAGCGACAGCACACACACACACACACACACACACACACACACACACACACACACACACTTATAATATATATTAGAACTTTGAATAAGTTTTCGCTAATTTTTCAAGAAAAGTATGTTTTATTTATGAAAATTAATAAGAAACATGCCACGGAAAGTATTGTTCATCGCTAGCCACACTTTTTTCCCACCTTTCTGGCAACATCTGAAATTCTAGTCTGAAAAGCGACATGTCTTTTGCCGCTAACCACGATTCGAACCATTTTTTTCATCTTTATAAGAATGAATATGCTGCTCAGCCAGGCCATATGCCATCGATCAGAACAAGAGGTAATCAGATGGAGCAATGACTGGTGAATACGGCGGAAGGATAGGACATCCTATTTAATCATTTTCAAATAGGTTTTCACCCGTTTTTGCAACATGTGACCTAACGTTGTCATGTTGCAAAATCCCGTTGTCGTGTTTCTGCTCGTATAGCGGCCATTTTTTTCTTTAATGCTAGGCTCAAATGCATCAATTGTAGTCGATAGTGATCTCTCGTGATGGTTTCGATCACCTCGAACAGCTCATAATAAACCCTAACCCAGCTGATCCCACCAAATGTAGAACAGAAGCTTCGAACCATGTATATTCGGCTTTGCTACCGATGTTGATGCATAGCTGGGCTTACTCTACGCTTAGGATTATCGTAGTGTATCCACTTTTCATCGCCGGACACGGTACAATGAAAAACCTTTCGAATTTCACCATTGAAGCAGCTGTTTACACGTTACAAGACGCTGTTCGACGTCTGTCTGCTTCAACTCGTATGGCACCCAATATCCTTGCTTTTGAATCATTCCCAAAGCTCTTAAACGTGTCTAAACTGTTGTTTAATCAACTCCTAATAATTCTGGAAGTACAGCTTGCGCCTGACATGAGTCTTCATGAGTAATGCATCAAATTCTTTGTCTTCAAACTTTTTCAGTGCGCCAGAGCGTTCTATATCTTCAACATCAAAATCATTCTTTTTTAAGCATCTTTTTTTTTTTTTTAATCGTATCACCCCAAGAAAGGCGGTAACACCACTGAAGCGCAGGGGGCTATGTAAGAGTGAAAAGATTGGAAAAGTGAAAGCCGGAAACCACATCCTAAACAGGGAACAAGGGATGAGCCTCTACACCTGTTCCATAGACGTGGGTGGGGTGTGAACCGGGCGATAGATTAGTCTATCTACTCCAATTGAAGAAAAAAAAATAAATCAAAGAGTGAAAAGATTGGAAAAGAGAAAGCCGGAAACCACATCCTAAACAGGTAACAAGGGATGAGCCTCTTCACCTGTTCAATAGATGTGGATGGAGTGTGAACCGGGCGATAGTTTGATCTATCTGGTCCAATTAAAAAAGTTACAGGTGATGAGTTAACTAAGTTTTAACTTAGTTAAAGTCCAAGTCAAAGAAATTTCTTAAAAATAAATAAATACAAAATCATTACTTTTCCTAAAATTTCAAATAAATCAAACCAACCTGACCGAACATCCTTCATTGCCAGTTGACAAAAAGAAAAATGGTTATTTTATCTAGTGGCCAGAGGAATGGGTTTAGGAGGTAGGTTAAAAATTCAACTAGCTTGCCGGTCTAAACCAATGCTTGCATCTCGTTTTCGACAGAGCATGGTTACCGTAATTCTCAACAAGAATTCTGTGTACTTCAGCTGTAGATTTCTTTTGAATAAAGTAGTGTAGTAAAATTCCCCGTAAATACAGTTTCTTTGACACGAAATCCAATATGTTTAATGCTATGACAAACGAAGTTGTTTACATTTCGGCGAAATGGCATAGACTAAACTTTGAAGATTACTTATAGTAGTTCCTTATAGATGCGTTACCATCTAAATTACATGCACGCAGTTCTGGGAACGTCATCTGTTGGAATACAGGGAGAAGTTCAGAATACAGGTCTTAATATATATATTAAACCCGACCGAATTGATATCAGTCGGCGATTCTACCTCTGAGCTATGAGCTCGGTAGACTTTAGCGTGTGATATACCATGTAAACACACGCCAGTAGCCGAGAGTGTTCAAATTCATTACTGAATGAACTATGCATAGACGCGTGTGTAGCTACTGTTTTTTCAAAATCTACAATTCTTCCATAGTGCTCAATCATATATATATATATATATATATATATATATATATATATATATATATCAAATAAAAAGTGTGAGAAGCCGTGAACGTTTTCTTTTTTAGTTGTGGTGTGGGATATCCTTTCATTTTTAATGTTTTTCGTAATGTTTTTTACTGTTCTTACTTTTTTATTTTTTTACTGTTCTTATTTATTTATTTATTTTTCACATACTTCCTATTAACTTTAAACAGAATGATCAGATACTCAGAGAAAGCCAAACGTAAAACAACGAATTTGTTCGACTGAAGAGAGTCAATTTTAGACTCGAAACACGTGTAGCGCAAATCATGAAAAATTAATATTTCATAACTTGTATAAATACCAAAACAATAAACATATATTTTAAAGAAAACATTCACGGCTTCTCACACTTTTTATTTTATACTAATTACTCTCGTCGGAACAACCCTATTCCTTTATTCGATATATATATATATATATATATATATATATATATATATATATATATATACCAGTTTTGTTAAAGACTAATGAAATGTCTTTAAGAAGTTTTTGTTAACTCTTTCTTCATTTCTGACAAGTTGTGTCACGTCAGGATTGATGCCATATAAGTATTGTTCATATCTTGAGCGATTTTGGTTTTCGTATGCAACACACAGTTATTTTATTAAACGGAATGCGTCTCGAGGAATGCATTGTTTAATCTTTTTATGCAGTCTATTCTGTAACTATCTTAAAATACAAAACAAACATTGACAACAACTCTAAAAATCAAACGGTTCAACAAAATAAACTTCGAAACAAACAATAAGAAGAACAATTTAAATAACGTAAAATAATATTAACCTACTTTATTGACTGCATCAAATAATTTTCACTTGGAAAAAAAGATTACAAGAAACTTAAGATATAGATATGTATAAACTATTGATTAAACAAATAAATTGAACGACTAAAAACTACTTGTTGAAAAATACGTTTTTCTTTCTCCTTAAACCATACGCATTTTCCTCGGCGCAAACATTTAACTCAAATCGCAAAGTAGGTGCGAGGTTTTGCGTTCAACTACGTCCGCACACTACGTCATAAATAGTCCGTCAAAGTGGAGGATTTCGCCCTACTAGCCAAAGGGAACAAACAGTCAAATCTATGCACCCCATAGAATGTGCATGTGCACTAACGGCCAGTTCAAAAACTGGTAATAAAACCTACTCTAGCGTCACCAGATCTTCCGGCTCACTACATATACGTAGCGACTCTTCCTATGCGTAAACACATACACGCGTCGCATAGACGCTTATTAATGCCAACGCACACACGTAACGCAGACGCGAACACGCCAAGGTTCGCGTATCAATAAATGTACTTTGCATTTAGTAAACCGTATTTTTGTCCTTGTTTCAAATTGTTGCTTGTCTAAACAATATGAACTCATAACTATGTTCAACTGATTTTAAAATATGAAACACGATTATAAATTTCTCAGATTTGACTATAATTTAGTGTTACGTCAGCCATTTTCTTTTGGTAAGATTTGTTATTTTCTTTTCATGTTATGTCAGCCATTTTGTTTAATTGGTAAGACTTGTTATTTTCTACATTTATCTTTCCTTTGCAGCATTTTGTTTAAATAATTTGTTTTATTTTACTTTTAAGAAGAATTTTTTTTACGTTGTTTTATTTAATTGTTATTTCAATGATTTATTCTTTTTAATTTACGCTTCAAGGTTATTTTTTCGCCTTTTATTTTGTTCTCATTTGTGAAATTTATTATTTTCTTTTTTGTAGGACTTTGTTTTCTTTTTAACTTGTATATATGCTTTTTTTAAAAAATATTTTGGTTTTCCCGTCACACGCACCTGTTTGTTAAATTATCTTGCGCCGGCCTTTTTGTATTTTTTCGTTCGTCGTTAAATTTGTTTTTTCTGTACTTGTTTAAAATTATTAATATTTTTGATATTTATTTGATTTATTAATTTTTCATTTTATAAGAGAATCCCACCTTCTTTAAAAGAAAAAAAAGGAGCTTTAAAAAGATTAATAAAAAATTGCTGACAAATGTCGGTCGATCAAACAATTAGACTGTTTGGAACTAAGAAAAAAGTTCCTCTTCCTCGATAAAAAGCCGCAATAAACAGAGGTTGCAGACATTGTAGCCATAAAAAATGGAGAGCTCATTGAAAAGAAAAGTATGAAGGCCATGTTTGGCCAAAATAAAGAAAGGGAAGAAAACGTGTTTTCAGACCAGCAACGACAGTAATTTCTGAAACCAAATACAACAAAAGCAATAATGTAGTGGTTGGGAAATTACTCTCATGCCGACTATAAGGATATCTTCAGTCATGATTTAATCGCTAAAGACCTGATTATAAGAAATGAATATGAGAGCTAACGAAGGACTATGTATCAGTATTTAAGGTTCTTTCTTAGGGGAGCATTTGGCCATATACTCAGTGCTTCTTACGACGACCTGAGCGGGGGTGGGTGGGGTGTAGCTTTGAGATTATACTAAATCGTAAAGCCTTCGTCTCCGTCCTAAACTGTCTGGGTTTAGAGGACCAGAAAATGCCTGTCACCTCTCCTTTTCTTCCCCGAAGAAAAACCCCTTAGGAGATATGGCTCCCGTCGACTCAAATTTCCTTTTGACAAGTCTGTTATTTCCGTATCTCCTTTGATGGGCATGCCAGCGACCAGGACCAGTGTGGAAAATCTTCTGGTTGGGTCCATTTCGCAGCCCTCATTCTTGAAAAGCCTTTGCCCATCGATTATGCAGTTGCGGAGAAGGAATGTAGCGGAATGATAGGTCGCTGGTAAGACCAATAAGAAGCTCTAGGAAGCGGGATTCCTGTCCTGAAAGCACTAGGTTGGTAAAGACACAAACAGCTCAACTCCATCTACTAGTTCCAAGAGCGATTCCTAGATCAGTTATACCGATCCAATCAGAAACTAGAAATTAAAATATGAACCCAGTTTAAAAAATGCCCCCAAAATACAGAAGTATTGTTGAAAGCAAAATACGGTCATTCTGCTGGGAAAAATGACGCTTCTTCCTCGGCAACGTTTTCCCCTAAAGTCAACCAACACACCATGGCACTACCTTTAATAGTAAAATCATTGACAGCCACTCCTTTCAAAATGACCAACCCCAAGAGGGCTCCCATTTCTAAATTCCCACAAAAGAAAAACACTACTCCTAACCAATCCCCTGCCCATCAGTACACCTAAAAATCTGATCAACAAAAATAGAAGAGACATAACTCGATAGGTTTTAACGAATCAGCAAGAAGAAAAATCAAACCCTATTTACAGTAAAAAGAGAGGACGTGTGACGGTTAACGAAGTAGAAAGAAGAATAGGCAAGCATCTCAATCTGGAAAGATTAAAAAGCTGAAACATTGAATAAATTATGAAATCAGTGAACGGATTGGACGTGGAAAACTCACAACGTTTCCTTAACGATAAGAGAACAGTGACTGTGGAAAGGAAGACAGCAAATACGTCGAGAATTGAGGAGGCAAACTACGTTTTCGAAATGATTCCGTCTTTAGCGTACTTCGATGACACCAATCTGAAAAAAAAAAAACTGAAACAATTTTGTTCAGGAAGGCTCCCAATTTTTCGTTCCCACTTCCTGTATAGAGCTTTAAAAAATGACATTCCACTGAGGCATTGGTAGCCTGTCCACTGATGGTACCGTCGAAAGTGAGATAGGACAAGGCTAAATGGAACAGGCCATCGGTTTCCTCTCCCAGGCCATGCAGAAGAGCAAACCTAATCGGTCTGATAATGGCTCTCTGGTTGGCTAGTGTGAATACGCGAGGACTGAGGTCGGAGTTTCGAAGTGCGAAGCTCACTAACAATCTTCAGCGTCTCGAGGTGAATGTATGTTGTTTATAGGTGACTCGGTTTTCAACTGGTGATCATGAAGGGATTCTGACTAGGGGGTTTGCCCTTTATTTTGAAAGCGGCCTGTAATCTTGTTTTTGCAGATCCGATGGGAAAAGCTTTGTGTGCTGGATTTTATTAGAAAGGATAAAGCTTTTCGTCTCATTGGGGTTTATAATGTTGATTTGCCTGATTTGTTTCGGCGGATCGAGCCGTTTTTGACGACATCTAGTCGAGTAATTTTAGTGGGCAATTGGAAGTGAAAGATTGTCGATAAATATCGTAATGAGCAACCCCCGGAAGGTAATGTATACTTTGATGAGTTGGGGCGGCTCGGCTACGACAGTGCGTTCTAGCTAACTTGACCGAATCCTAGTTAATAGAGTCTATATAGGCCTTGTAGGTTGTTTAAGTTTTTATTCGATAGTTTACTCGGATCATAAGGATGGCTGGCTGCAGAAAATTGAACGCATCATTAATGGGTGAGCGAAACTTCCAGAACCAGTTGCTACTAATGCTACAGCGGGAATTGATGAGGGCTGTAGTTGGGAGTATGTAGTGGGATAAATTATAATCCAAATTTAGGTCGTTTGCTTCTGATTATATTCGTCAACTCAATTTTGTTAGATCAGCAAAAGGCACGTGGGGAAAAAGTTGATCTGGTGATTAAATTCGGTGATAGTGAGGTCGTAGCCTTAGCTAGAATGGAGTTAGCTGAGTTAGCTTCCTTGATTATCAAGAAGGATCAAGCTCTAGTAGTTAGGGCTAATGTCTTCCAAAGTGACGAATATGACCCCTCTGGACTACGTGCAGAGGAAGTTAAGGAAAGCGTACCATCGACATATCGCGTGCGTCACATTGCCGGATAAACGGACCGTGAATACAAGCGCGGCCATTTGTGAGACTTTTCGTGAATATTTTCAGGATCTATTCAACAGGGAGCCCAGTATGAGCACTGATATTTAAATGATTTTGTTCGACGCCTATTTAGACGTTTTTTTCTCCGCCTCGAGGCGGATGAAGCAGCTGAGTGCGAGGGTTGCATTACATTGTTGGAAATCTGGAAAGTATTGACAAATCTCCAGGATTAGATGGTCTACCATACGAACTGTACTTGAGTCAGTCGCCCGTCCTTGATCATTTGATTGAACTGATTTGCAACAACTGAATGAAACAGGCGTCTATAACTCAACGCTTCACTTGGGCTGTGATCAAGTTACTACGCCAGGATAAAAATGGGGATTGAATATGTAACTTTCGACCTTCAACAATGTTAAATACGGAGTTAATGATTTTAGCCAAGATCCTAGCCAACCGTTTGCAGGCTGTCTTCCCCAGTCTGATTGGCTCCGAACAGAGTTGTTCTGTGAAGAGCAGGACTACACAGGAGAACCTTCATATAGTGCACGAGCATCGGGAAAGTTGAGAGTGAAACCCCGTTGATGAAATTAGTCCAAAACATTCGATAACTTTGACCATCGATTACTGGAGGCTGTCCTTTTGACGGCCAGTTTCGGGTCGTATTTTCGCACCTGGATCCGACTTCTGTATGCATCAATCGGTGCGCAGGTAGAAGTGAATGGGATTAGATCGGAGCCTTTTGGATTTTCTTGCTTCATTTGTCAGGGCTGTCCGCTTTCACATTTGCTGTACGTTCTTGCAGTGGAGCCTTTCCTTCAAAAGTTAGACAAATCCGGTCTTTCGCGGAATTTCTCTACCTGGGGCTACCACCTCGGCCAGGTACTCATCTTTGCTGACGTCATTTCGGTTCTTGTGTCGAGCATGGCCGAGATTGACGAATCAGCAATGAAATTTGACGGTACGAAACGGTGACAGGGACCAAGATTAAGGCTTGCGGTTGGGTGCATAGAAGGGTGTTTCTCTTCCCGGACCGTTCCTCTGTCAAGATATTGGGTGTATGGTTTGGTCCCGATCTTCTCTTGAAATTGAATTAGTTCGAAGTGTAGGAGAAGGCCGAAATCGCAGTTCGTCTGTAACCCCTGAGGAATATTTACTGAGAGAGGAGGGTGGAAGTATGTTTATTGCACATCTATCTGATTTTCCTTTACCGACTCTCTGTACTTCCACTTCCGTGTACTATACTGACATGAGTAAGGCTCTTGTCTTCCTTTTTGTGGGAAGGCAAGGCCTCCAAAGTAGTTAAGAAAATCTGTTACCTCCACCCCTCTGAAAACTATGCCTAGTATTGAGATTTGTCAACTAACGCTTGTCATCGCGTTCCTAGATCGAATGGGTTAGCAGTCGGATGGTGAGGGCAAATTGTGGAATTAAGACGCCCGTAAGAACTTGCCTTTCGTGAAAAGTGTACACTCTTGCGAATTATCGAGGTTTACACCGAGGCGCTTGCTCCTTCTACTGTGAATGTCGGATTGCTCTCATAATCGTTCTCTGTGATGAGACGATGTAGACCCTGGATTTCACCTCCTTTTATTGCAGTGTCGTAGTCCCGTTGGGCAAGTTTGTTGAAGATATTGTTCGCATGCAGCAAGGAAGGTTTTCCGTCCTCGTGGTCAGTTGTGCCTGTAGAAATGTGCTACTGACGTCGACGAAGGTTGAACACTATATGTTCTTTTGCTTGCCGGGCGTTATGAGAGTCGTGATATCAACGACACGTCAGAAGGAATTCTATGGGGGCGAGAAGTTCACTTCTTTTAACTGATCTTGTTCTTTAAGCATCAGCTTAAAGTCAAGATTAAAAAGGAAAGGCGGTAGTCTCCTCCATCAGAACTGAGTAAAACGTGATTGAGTCTTGCGCATATGTGACGAGTAAGAGGAATCGATTTAGAGTGGCATTTTGAGGCTAGTTAGGCATTAAAATAATTTCTAACTGGATTGAACATTGGCAACCCAGTTCAAAATTAGCTTAGTTTAAGATTGTTTATTGTCTTTCAAAGTTTACTTTGCTAGGTGATGCAAACTAATTGGTCTCTTTTATTTCTACCCCAACTTTCTCTAGTTTAATTCCCTTTCCTGTCCCTCGTTATGTGCTCAGAGATGTCAGATCTCTGGTGGATGCGGGACGCCTTTCGTATTTCGTGTGTGTCTTTTTCGGATTTGTTGATATGTTTGGATGAGCGTGTATTTGAGTGAATGGTTAAAGAAATGAATGTTTTATATTATTAAGGCTCTGCATTAATTTCATCCAGTTAACTGATGTTTCTGCCACTATTAAAGATTGTATTTTTTTATTACTGACACATATTTTATTTTAGTTTTTTTTGTAAATAGTTTATCATATCACAAATACACATTGGGGCTTAGACTTTTAAATTGTTGTTTTATTCTCCTCCCTCTACAGACAAGAATTGTGCATATGGGGACTAGTTAGAATTTCATGGAGATTCTGAATTATTATAGTGGATGTTGTAAGAATGGTAAGTAAGAATGTGTTAATTTGGTGTAGTGAATAATGTATGATTGGGTCAGTGATTGTGATTAGCTAAGATCAATTATAAAACAGAAGAAGTCCATCCTTTAATCAACCGCTTTTGGCATTGTGCCAATTTTTTGTATTTTTACAAAATATATATAAGGACGCTGGAGTCAGTCTAGAGTATTTCTAACAGACGTCACGGCGACTAGCCTAAGCAATAATTAATATTATAACTGTCAGAAAACGAATTATATCAAAGCTACTAGATTTGAGAAAACTATTTTTCTGAAAAATTGTTTTTAGGAGAAAGATTTTACAAATTTCAACTGACGGTAGGACTACCTTCTCATTCAGTGAATGCGAATATTTCATTATAATGAAACGGATACAATTACTATTGTTAATGGTATATGAAACCAGAAGCTCCAATATTATGAACAATACTCATATAACCTCAATCCTGACGCGAAACAATTTTTCAGGAAAGAACAAAGAACCTTCGTCTTTAATAAAAATGAGAATGTGTTGCTCAAATACTCTCTTTTTATCAATATATATATATATATATATATATATATATATATATATATATATATATAGGGAGAGAGAGAGAGAGAGTGAGAGAGAGAGAGAGAGAGAAAACGAGTAACAAAATAAACAGATAGAGAATTTTCAGTTTAGCTGCAAGCCCATGAAGACGCTGAAGTGAGTGGAATCTGGTGACAATGAAGCATGCGTTTTTTATCGCTGGAAAGAATGAAAGGTTTATTTTATGCAAAGGTTTCTCCCGAGAAAATACAAACTAAGAAAATATCTGATGACGTTTTTTTTCAACTCTTCAGAATCTTTTGCTTTCATTCAACTTGCCTCAAGCGAACATCGTAAGTTTTTTTTTTTGACACGTTCTACCTTTCTCCGTAGATTCATCTAACAGTGTACAGGCCATAATCACAAAATGATCCGTTCCCTTGACGCAGAGAAAGAAGTGTACTTGTTATATAATTTAAAAGTAAATAGGTATTTTTGTGGTACAGAACTTGAGTATTGCTTTAAATGTTATAATTACAAGACATAATGAGGATAAAATATAAAAATAACGAAAATAATCGGTTTCACTCTCACTCGTCAAAGTTGTTTTAATTGGGACAACTTAATGTAAAATGTAAGAGGAATGAGGAATGAAATAGTCAATGATGGGAAAGGGAAATGAACTTTCAGTGACTGATCACGACAAGGTCCAGCAACACTCTCGCTGTTTACACAGCAAGGGTCTGCGAGACCTGATGTAAACAGACTCCAGCACCTTCAAATGAAGAAGTGAATGTGAATTGGCCAATGTAGAAAACCAATCCATATTAAACTCCATGGCACACTTTTTATCAGATGTTCTCAAAATTAGGAACAATACGTGTTACGGACAAGTTCATTTTCTTGCCAGGTATGGTTCCTGCCTGATTATCAGTAGAACATTCTGCTTGATTCCACTGTCAAGCCGTTGAGTTTTTCTGCTTATGTAACTGGCACCGCAACCACAATTATATTTGTAAATTACAGAATTCATTTGACGAAGGAGTAGAACGTTCTTACGCCTTGAAGCTAAACGAGTCTTAGTATCGAATGCAACACGCATTTTAGCAGAAAAATAACATTTCTGCACATGAAATAAATTGCCTAGTTAGGTTTTCACCCCTTTTTTCAATCCACGGAAGTCTTAAATACATCGTGCATTAGCAATAACTACTGGCTTAATCTTCCTGAAGTCAGCGATCTTGTTACAAATCACAGAACTGACAACAGTGAGTGGATACTCCCTATCACACAAAGTTCTCTTTATAAAATTAATTTCACTATCAAGAGACCTTTCGGAACAGATCATCAATGTCGTATGCGTTAAAGTTTTTATGAGGTTTATTTTGCGCTTTTTGGGGCAAAAAGAGTCTCAACGCGTCTATAAACCTGACAAAGTAGGCTTTCTATACACTGAGGTACAAAAACATGTTGGTGTACGATGCACCCATACATCAGGGAAAGAAAGTTTAGAATAAACCTCTTTCTCAATAGTAAACCTCAAAGAAGGATGGATATTATTAAGGGAGGATTAACCTCAGCTTCATTATTAAATAATCAAAATGTATCATCAACATAGCGATGATACAAAGAAGAACACTATAGACCATTAAGAAATTCCTCCTCATAAAACCCAGTAAAATTATTAGCCAACGCAGGACTCAAAGTACCGTCATGATGTACCGTCAATCTAACGGTACATCATGTCGAAACGAAATTCAGTTGATAAAGTGGCAAACTTCATTAAATCCATGAAAATTACTTCAGGAACATATGGAGGAGACAAAGAACTGCGATAAAGAAAATCACTGCAAATATTAATTTTTTCCATGAGGAGAACACAAATAGATAAGGAACAGACATCATATGAACACATAAACTTACCAGAAGAAGGACAACCTTTGATAAGCTCAACAAAGAAAAATGAATCCGTTATGGTGAATGAGCTGTAGTGCTTCAAAACAGGTTGTAGCAATTTAGCAAGTCATTTGGCCACCTTATGTTTTAAAGATCCTATCATTGATAATATGGGTTTTAACGGTACCCACTCCTTATGTATTTTTGAAAGACCATAAAGTCGGGGCCTGATTGGGCCAGGTCAAATTTCATCAGAAATTTCAGGAGAAATAATCCCACTTTTGATCCACTTCCATAGTTTTTTCTGGAATTTTATTTCCATTAAAGTGGTTGCATCACATTTTTCAGAAGGGCCTAATTTTATAAATGATCTTGTATCATTTAATATTGCTAACGTCTTATTAACATACTTGGTGTAATCTATTAAGACTACACCAGCGCCTTTATCAGGTCTGGAAATTACTAAATCATGGTTTTCTTTTAAAATCTAAAATTAATGAAATCAGCGAAAACTTAATAAGAGCAAATAATTTGGCAGCAGAAAATGTATAAGCATAAAACTGACTCTATCATTCATATCTGAATTTCTCTTTCAAAATTAAGAAAAACGGAATGGCGCCTCTGATTTTTAGACTACCGGTTCTACTTTCTATGAGGAGTAGAAACGAAGCAACGGTATAGTCAGTCCCTAAAAGAGAAATTTATGTTTTATTTTTGTAATCGTTTCACCCAAAGCAAGCAAGTACTGCCACTGGTGCGGAGGGGGTTACAGTGACAGGAGAGGGGAAAGGAAAAAAGGTACAGAGGATATTAAAGAAAGGATTATATTTTTTATATAATCATTTCACTCTAAACAAGGCAGAAATGCCACTGGTGCGGAGGGGGTTACAGTCAGAGAATAAAACGGTAAAGAGGATGTTGAAGAAAAGATAAGAGATGAATGGGAATTAAGTAGGTCAAAGATGGCAACGTTGCATTTAATTTTTTGGAGATTGTAGCTATTGGGAAAGTATGCAAGTGGAAGTGAGTTCCGCAAATGGGAAGAGCGAGAAAAGAAACTATTAAAGTAGAAGAGAAGGTTACATTTAACTACTTCGACGGTAAAAGGGTGGGACCTGAATGCTAAGCACGAATAAATACATGTGGTCGAGATACCAGAGAAAAAAAGTTTATTAGATCAGTTGCCATAAAAATACTTGTAGAAAAGACAGAGGGAAGCCACATCCCAGCGATGAGAAAGTAATAGAAGTAGAGATGCCAGGTCATGATTGATTACATTGCATATCCACCTTCGGATTTTGTCATTCCTCTCTAACCGCACAAGGAAGGTGATATTAAACGGACATGCCTCCCAGAACTACCATACAAACGCAGGATGTCCCTCAAGGCTCTGTCCTAGGTCCTACACTCTTTCTGATATACATTAATGATCTCCCTGATTCCATAATATCCCAAGTAGATATGTACGCCGACGACACCACAGTTTACTCTCGCCTCGACCAAAAATCTGGTGTAGGCGACAAAGCTAACCTTGCAGCCGAACTTGAAAAGGACCTCCAATCCGTAGTGGACTGGGGTAAGAAATGGCTCGTTTTATTTATTTGTATAAATACAAATTGTGGCTCAAGGCCAAAAACTGGGAGGGGGAACAAAACTTGGGGTGGTCTTCAGCTACTCTATCCTATACCTAGCTAATCAGATTCACGACCCATACATACGTTACAATGATTCTCATTCACCATAAGAATTTGTCCATCATCACTCATACTTATCAAGCACCAAAATACCGCGAAACGTACCGGGGACCTAAAACGCCCCAAATGTACATAAAAATTTATTACTATATACCAAATATAATACAAAAATAACTTTAAAAATTTATACATGAAATGATATGATGGGAAGGGGGTATGAAGAAACAAAAAATCCCCAAAACAAAAACAATTTCAAATGAATATTTATACATTATGTTAGTAAGACCCAAACACACCCACATAATTAAAGAGGCCACTGTATAGACAAAATCAAGCCGCTCTCTTTCTAAGGGGAAATGGAGAAGTAGGGTACAAAAATAAAATGGACTGGAGAATATATAAGGCTGACCCAGCCGAGAATGAAACGGGACAAAATAACTCTGGACAATGGGGATCTCGAACTGGATCATAACAAAAGCAAGGGAGCCGGGAACAGGCCGGGACTAACACTATCACTCACATTAACTAGGTATACAAAAGAATAATTTAACTTAACCACAGGAGGGGTTCCAGAGGAATCCACCCCGATGCGAGCAGCAGATCTAAAAAAGAAAATCAAGACTAGCCCCGGTCACACGAACCAGGCTCGCTGCATATATCCACCTTTTGCTAAAGTCTGTCGGGTGCAGCCGTTTCCGTTCAGTTCTAATCTTCATTTTGAGCTGGTGCTCAAAATATCGGATTAGATCCTGATCCGAGAGACGACCTCCCCGCAAGACTTCCTCCAGACGCGTCATCCAAATCACCATTCTAGCCGTGGCCAGTAGCGACAGAAACACCATCCGCTTCACTCCAGAGTACGGGGGCGACACATTGTCCACAGCGTATGCGCGATCAATGAGCACAAGCTCCCGCGGCGCGATACGAGCAGTCAACTCGCCGACACGCGCCCACAACGGGCGAACGCGCGAACAATGGAAGAAGGCGTGCGCAGACGTCTCCTTAATTCCAAGGTCGCAACGTTCACAATCTGGCAAATCCGCCAGGCCCATTGCGAAACGCTTGTCATTGAGCGACAAACCATTCCGAGCCAATCGCCAGGTCAGAGAAAACTCAGAGTTGCTGAGCCAATCCGCACCTGGCGCCCAAGACCAATGAGAGCGGTACTCCACTCTCGACATGCCGAGCTTACTCCACAGCTTATCCTTCACGGCACCCTCCACTAATCCCCGATAGAAGATTTTCCTAGGCTGTGAAAGGTCACTGGACCGTGGAATGGCCTGTAAAGCCGCCAGACATTCGAGCAGGAATTTCGGTCGCACCCAAGGCCTGACGGTCAGCCATAGGGTCGGGGGCGTGATGGTAAGGCAAGGGAACATGTCCCTCACTACCCCCGCAAGCAACCGATCTTCCTCCAACGCGCGCCTGAGGAATGCCAACCTTGAAGCGAGCACGTGGCTCCTCAAGTGTGGCATCCCCAGACCCCCTTGACACGGACGGAGGCAACAGACTCCTTTGTCGACCATGTGTTTGCGTCCTCTCCACAGACAGGAGAATAGCAAACGCTCGAGCGCCTTCTCATGATCGTCACAAAGGGGAAGTACTGACAGCCGGTAAAGGATCATGGGAAAGAGGTATGTGTTACACACCTCCGCCAAGCCCTTCACGGAGAGACCCCGTCGACGCCAAATCTTGACCGACGCGCCGACCTTTGCCAGTACTTCTGACCAGTTTTTCTCCAGCTGTAAGTCCGGACCGAACCAAACTCCGAGGAGCTTGACCGGCCCGTCCGTCCAGCTGAAGGGCCCCGGGAGGGAAACTCCCTTCCAGGCACCTAACCGCAAGCCGGATGACTTGTCGCAGTTAATTCTGGCCCCTGTCACCTTCTCGTACCGTACAAGCGCCTGGTGTACCGCCTCTATGTCCCTGCGGGAGGACACAAAGGTCGTTACGTCATCGGCGTACGCAGAAACCCTGGCTCGAGCTCCGCCAGGGACTTCAATTCCACGCAGGACCGGACTGCCCGTCTCGTCCCTCAGCCGGCGAAGGAGGGGCTCCAACGCCAAGACATAAAGGAGAGAAGACAGTGGACAACCCTGTCGGACCGACCTAGACAGCGCGAAAGCGCCCGACAGCTTCCCGTTCACCTGTACCACAGCCTTGGGGGAGCGATACAGAAGGCTAATCCAGCGGCTGAAGTCGGGTTTGAATCCGGCGGCCTGCAGGACAGCAGCCAGGTAGCCATGGTCAATCCTATCAAATGCCTTGGACTGATCTAAATTGATCAGCGCGGCCTCATCGTCGTCTTCTACACCCTCTATGATCGTGCGAATCAAGTGCAGGTTGCTCTGAATTGTTCTCCCCTTCACAGAACAAGTCTGATCCGGTTCCAACAGAGACTCGGCAACTAGCTGCAAGCGGTTCGTCAGGATCTTGGCCAAAATCTTTAACTCTGTGTTTAGCAGAGTTATGGGCCTGTAATCGTCTAGTTCCCTCCCAACCTTCTTGCCTTTTCTCAACAGCGTGATCACGCCCCTGGTGATCCGACCGGGGATGGACCCCTGCCGAAACCAGTGGTTGAACACGACAGCCAAGAGCGGGACAAAAAGGTGCGACATCCTCAAGTACAATTCATAGGGCAAACCATCCAAACCTGGCGACTTGCCACTGCCGACCTTCTTCAAAGCCACGTAGATTTCGTCCTCCGTAATCTCCCCTTCGCAGCTAGCCGCTTCAGCCGGCAAAAGCCGGGGAAAGTCAGCCAAATAGCTGCGAAACTCCTCGTCACGGAGACCAGGCTCCTTGGTAAATCGGTGCTCGAAATGCTGCCGGAACGCCTCGCACATGTCGTCGGTGGACCTAAGGAGATGTCCCTCCGGGTCGCGTACCTCTCGAATGTACCGGTCGCCGGCATGGCGAATTTCTTCCTTGCGCAGTTCCGCGCCCATGTTCACAGCTTCGGAAGACATCTTGCTTAACTTAGCCCTAATTACCTGACCCATGTAGCGCCCGCTAGTCGAGCGCTCCAGGGCCTCCCTGGCTAAGGCTATTTCTAGGGGATCCCCACCAGCCTCCGCCCGGGCGAAATTAGCACTAAGTGTCTTTGCCTCCGCAGCCTTATCTAGGTTGAGCCGCTGGCTATATTTGGTGGCGAAAGACCTAATGGAGTCCTTAAGGTTAACCCACCACTTACTCCCAATGACTCGCCCAATTAACGCCCG